>VZTF01003389.1:42431-233711 GCA_013397755.1 Cnemophilus loriae
TTTTTGCTAGACATAACTCTTTTCATGGTTTTCTGTTTTTCAAAAATCCAACAAAAAGTAAAGTGGTGTTTACACCCAGGCTGGTACTTAGTGAAAGTTTGACCTACGTCATTTGGGAACTTCGTATGAGGCACTTCGTAAGAGTGGATCTTGTGGTGAGGTTAGACTATGATTGAAAAACCTGCATCACTTTCCCAAAATCTGTTGTGATTTTAGAATGATTCTTGAATAAAAAGAAAAGACCAAAATTTTTAGTCGAAATGTCTGCTTAATTACTTTTTTCTATTGGAAATATTTTTAAATAGAAGAATTTTTAATGAAGTTCAAAGAACTTTTGTTTTATTTTAAAGAGGAAAAGATTTACTGGAAATGTTTTAAACTGTTTTTTTCTTTTTTTTTCCTCAAGTACAAGCCTAACTTCCTGACTTTCCCTTCAATATTCTGTTGAATTTCCGATTACTCTATAAACAACGGGTAACAAATAAATCCAAGTTCAACTAAACAGTTTTGTTTATCAGGAGGTCTACATATTTTTAGAAATGTAATAAGTAGAGACTGAACAAAATAATACTGAGAAAATATAATGTTTTCATGAAGATAAAATGAAATATATTTAAAATTGAATGTATTTTAAATGCTTTAATTAAAAAATGGAATTATATTTCTAACCAAATGTGAACCTTTTTTTCTTGGTGTAGTAATGGTCTGTACTTATCAGCACCTGAAACAAATAAAAATGGTACTTGATCCCAGGTAAACAGTTGAAACATTTCATCAGAGATCGCTAAAACCTTTCCTTCCATGCAGCTCAGGGAAATGAAACCCTTTCTCTGCTCACTGTAATTTCAATATTTTCAGGGTTTTTATTTCAAAGTCTATGACCGTGTGCTCCATTTCTGTGGTCATGTAGCTTTTAATTGAGAATGACTTCTGACTAAATACATTTACTTGACAAGGGTCCCCGAATCAGAAAAAAAGTTTGAGGCACCAAAACTCTTACTTTTCAAACAACCACAAGGAATACCAGTGACTTGTTAAGTTTTCAGTATACAGAGGAGAAAGAATGAAAAAGGCAAATCGTAGCAAAGTTCTAAGTTGTATTAACCTTGTAAGACAAAGATTTCCATCATAAGGTCACTGTATTGAATAACCTGAAGACATACCTGTCTCTCAGAAGCTGAGTACAGCTTGTTTAAAGTGCTTTTTGCAAGCAGATGTGATCCTGGTACTTTACAACAACTGGAAAAGGGACAGAACAAATGTACAGTTCCAGTTGCTCAAAATTAGACAACAGAACTCACGGATCTTAAGATCTTCCAATGGTTTCTTGTAAATGATATCCAGTTATGGTGGGTGACAGAGCAAACTTCCCCAAGAAAACTGACTTCCCCAAGCAACTGACTTTATTGGAGCACACATGGATAACGACAAAAAGTTCATACGGAGTCCTCAAGATTACTCAGCGTAGAGAAGTTGTAGTGATAAAGTTCCAATATTTTATTCAGCCGTGAGATTCAACACTCATCATGGAAACTTCTGTGAGGATTCGAATACTACTGAGAGCTTAGTGACACAGGTGGCAAAATGGAGAGAGCGAAGGCTCTGTTTGCTCATTGCAATGCCCATGCTTGGAATTTGGCATAGCTTCAGACCGTAATAATACTACTACTGTGTGTGACAACACTGTGGAGGTTTAGCAAACTATAAAATTTAATTCAAATTACACAAACAAAATGTTGTTTTGCAGGCAAAATAAAAAAAAAAGAAAAGTCATGATGATGTTATAAGGGATTTGACCAAAAGGATAGCATATGTGTGGAGGAGAACTGGTTTTAATTTCTGAGCTGACTAGAACAACTCACCATGGGAAAACTTGGACGCGTGCAAAGAAAGAATTTAAAATGATTGTTTGAACTGATTGCAAAGTGTTGTGAGTTTTAAAAATCACCTTCTTTCATACTTAGTTTTGTGGAAAATTTCCAGAGAGGGTAGATCTTTCCAATGCAAGTTGCAGTAAAAGAAGACAAATCTTATTTCTCTCCACTCTTGAAATCTAGAAGTAAGATATCAAGCAAAGCTTAGCACCTTGTAATTCAAATGGCAGAATGGGCCTGCAGTAGGAGGTTTTTCAAAGTACAATTTCAGATTGTGTATGCAATGAGGAGCACTCACTTGATAAGTTATGCTAGAAGAGCTCCAGCTACAGAATCTTTGGCAAAGAAGCAAGGATAAAAATCTGTGAAGGGTGTAATTTCTGAACTGCCACAGACATTTTGGCAGGAATGATTTGTCAAGGGCAAATCCACCAAAAAGTTGTCAAGTTAGGAATTTTTGAAAGTGCCTGAGATACTGGGGAAGAGGAAAGTTCCAAGGAAAGTGTGTCTGACAAAACTAGACACTCAAATTCATCAAAGTATTTTATGACATTTTTCCTGGGCCATAAATACATTTCCCAATGTCCAGCAGTCAGTCAAACTTTGAACAGAAGAGGCACCAATTATAGAAGATCTGGTCATTCATATAACCTTAGCAGAAACATGCATGCAGATGTGTTTTGGATGAATGGCTTTAAATGCAAATGTGATTGGCAGATTTTATAACTTTATTGATATTTTTCCTGTCACAATTTGTCTGCTTGAAGAAGATTCTGGATAATGGAAAGGGGGAAGTGAGACTGAGACCTGAGTGGAAGGGGCTGGTATGATGCAGCACTGTTTGGAGCAGAGAAATGGGTCCTGGAAGAAGTTGTATCACATGAGGCAGTGCGGGACGCTCCACTATTCTGCAACCAAATGCTGTACATGCAGCTGGTCTGCAAATAAACACTGGTAAAGGAACCAGAGTGAAGGCAATGCATGGCCAGTGCAGGAGATGTGGCGCAGGCTACCGAGGAACAGGAGCCCGGATTCACACACGAGCCTCGACCTCTCGGAGTGTGAGGCTTGACAGGTCATACCTGCTGCAAGACAGTGTGAGCTCACAACAAGACTGTTAATGTCAGATCAGAAATATGTATATTTGTTCAACCAAACAGCAACTGTGTCTGTATTCAAAAGCAGCAAAGGCAGTAACAACAGGCCTGGTGGCGCTGGTAGCGAACACTCTTTGTGGGCGTATTTAAATACTCTCCCCATTATAACGAACTGTGTCTTTGATCCACAATTTAACAATCATGACTGAACTTGTATATGATTTTACATGTTTATGAGTGGAAAAAAATTATCACTCACAGCTTGCAGATGTCGTTGAAGAATCCATTTCAAGACACTCATCAGGAAGACTAGTCTCTGAACTTTTTCAGACTTGTTAGTTGTTCTTTCCCCTCATATTTAAAAGATTAATATTTGAATGCTATTTTGCTATGATTAAATTTGTCCACTGTTAATAAAGTGGGATAATTATCCCCTATTCCAAAAAGGTATTTTTATATTTAGAAATTAAGTCAAAAATGTCAGTAAACTAACCAAGTGAAAAGTGTAGCTAGTAATATAAAAGCAAAAATGTAGGGTTTTATATGTGCAAATATTTACGAGCATTTTTTATATATTTTTGCATCTGCATTACCGTAGCCTGGATGTTTTGCTGAAGTATGGCAGCATCACTTTCCAATTTGTATATGTCTGAAGTTGACCTTCAGCAAGAAATGCATGCAAAGGGAATCCTCATGGATCCTCTGTGATCCAGTTACTCCAAACTATCTTAGACTGATTAACTTTGGTGCATGCATTTACTGAAATGCAATTGTTATTTTTTGTTACCATTTTGAGATAGTTTTACTATCCTTTTTATTCCCCATTCCTACCTGAACTTCCAGCCACAAGGCAGCACCATTGCTGATCTAAACTCAAAAGTTGTCTGAAGTCCTCAAAGTTGCAGCTGTTAACACCACAATCAGCAGAACTGCAATTTCATTCTCTCTGAATAATCACAGCTTCCTCACTGCACTGGATTTGAAAACCAAAAAGAATTTTCTGTGACACTGGAAGATGCTAGGTTAAGCATTGATCGTATTATTTTGATGGAAAATGTTTACTGAAAACACACATGTCGTTTAAAGAAGTTTAAAGTAGTTCATTATTTGATCTTATCTGCTCCTGTAGGTGTCAACAAAGATAAATCATTGCATTCAAAATGAAGACAAGAGGAACAAACCTTGCAAGATTTTTGAGTGAGTACTCCCTTGAGCTAGTCAGTTCTGAAACTATTCAGCAATTTGCAGGGACCTGCCTTCCAGAACAGGTCCCATAAAGACCTCTAAACCAAATATGCTCCTATTTCCACATCTTTCAGTTAACAGGCACCTAGTGTACTGAAGGGATGTTCCATGTTTAACAGCTTTGGTAAGGATCAGATCCTCAGAAGATGCAAACTGGAATTATTCCCTTCACTTCAGCAGACTTGTCCTGATTACTAGCAGATCTGGCATTATTACTTTTTTTTATAACTGCATTCTTAGCGTATGCTGCACTTAAATCCTACTGTTTATTGTACCTGGTAGGTCTTCTCTAAGATGGAAAATAATTTTTAGTCCGAACCTTTGAAAGCCTGAGAAGAGAAACAAAGAGAAATACAATATTGCTGGAAGATTAAGTCAGAATATCATCTTCTTGCATTACCATTACTCCCATATTAGCAGCTTCAGTGCAAAAAGTGTCAGCACGGGCAGAGAATGCTCAGCGGCCACCGCCTCGTGTGCTGCAGGGGGTGCCAGCTGTGGGCGGAGGGCGGCTGGGCCAGCACACACTGCTCTGGTGGTGTAGGCATTAATTACAGTCATTATGGTAATCAAAGGCAACCGGAGGTTTTATTGAATAAGAGGTTCTCTTTGAAGTACCGTGGGCTCTGCCCAGAGCTGGCCAGGTGCAGTGTGACTTTTCAGCTTAAATGCTCTTGGGTTCCAGCCCCATTACTCCTAAGGAAGCCAGAAATTATCTACCCCTTTGGTAGGCAACATTAAAGACCATCTCTGGGCCTTTACGTGAGCTTCAGATTAGCCTTGTGAGGTCACTTGGGAATTAAAGCCAGGTCCTGCTTTTAAGTTGCAAGGATGATAATGCCAGGCCTTTTCTAAAAGGAGTGGGGTCACTGAGTTGGGAGTAATTGTGATGTATTCATAGTGCATGAGAAGTTCCTTGTTGTAGGAGAAAAGTTTCAGTTACAGAATTAGTCTTTTCAGTTCGGGTGGGTGTTTGTAGAGCTTTTGGAAAATTGTGTCTCAGTTACTAAAAGGTGAGACAGAATTATCAGGATGGTGTAGCACTGATTGCTTGTGGAACTGAGAGATACATACTCCAGAGCTCAGATTCTGGCTCAGAAGAAAACATACATATGCAATGTAAGTATGATAATACTATTCCTAAAGAACAAAACACCAAAATACACAGTTAGATATGCATCAACAACAACAAGATTAACTGAGGTTTTGCTGACTCAGAAACCTGATTGAACACCTGAGAGAATGCATAGCTAAACAGTTTCTTTATAAGTGGTGGGGTTTTTTCTTCGCATTGTTATAAAAATTTTGTTTTGCTTGATGTAGCTGATGGTGAGAAACAGAGTGCTTTTCTGCAGAAAATGAATACACAGAAAGTAAGAGCTCAGATGCACAATCCTGTATTGCAAATATGTGACAAAGGCATAGTAGAACTTAACTGATTAAAGTCACTATAAAAATAAATATGTTCAAATTATCTAAGGAAAATGCAACCGAAACCAGTACCTTTTTAATCTTCAAAAATGATGTGTAAGTAATTGATGAATAAAACGTGATCAATCCAGGTGTCTCATACAATTCTATGATAGTTGTAAAGATAAATTGTTTTTTCATATTTCAGATATTATTGAAAGCCTGACTCCTATTTCCAGTTGTACACAACATTGGAAAGGTAACCTTTACACTTCTTTATCTACCATGCCACACAGTAAATATGACTAATGAATACCTGAGGTATTAGGCGTAAAGTACCGGATATGATAGGTAAAAAGTGTTGTAACCTTGGAGGATTGTTTCAGTTATCGCAGATATATGCGTGCACGTGGCTTATTCTAATGGGCCACATTTCAAGGGTATGTCACAGCACCGTGCTGTTGTATTAAGAGGCCAGATAATTGTGAGAAGGGGCAAGAAACTGGCTTTTAGCTCCACTCACAAATTCACGGCTGACTTCATATTTATCTGCTCTTTAGACCACAGTTCATAAAAACAGTCACATTTGAGTTTATTATTAATACAGGCTAAAGCATCATTAAACTTAGGAGAAACGTTTTCTACTAAATTGAGAAAATGTTCTCAAATGGAAGAATAAAACCCGAAAACTAACTCTCACTTTACAATAAAGAAAACAATGAATTTGAGGTTATAGATTTTCAGGGCTTATTAGTGCCTATATTAGTGGAGATAAAATCTGTTTTAACAGGATAAATAGCTGGTTTACAGGTAAAAATTATAATTATGATGCAATTGATAGATATTTAGCAAATAATTGTTCAAGTTGGTAAGAAAGTATAACACAAAAAATTTAATGCCTTTGAGCCTTTCCAAAACTGCATTTTTATCAATCTGAAGCAAAAAAAAAGCAACTCAAGCTAGTAAGTACTTACTTTCAGCTTTAAATGGCATAAGGAATATGAAACTCTTATTATTTACGTCAGTTTTCAACCCCTATGTAACATGAAGAAAATCAGTTTTAAGCCTTTAATGGTGCTACAATGCATTTTTCAGGTCTTACCCTGATGTCTTAAATCTGATTTTCAGAAGCAGCTGCTTTCCATACAGGCACCTAAACAAAGGCTTGTCTTTCAAGAGCATCTGGTATCTCCTGACTCCCGGAGTGAGGCACCCATGGCCAGCTTTTCAAGTTCTTTACATACTCATTGCTGAAAAACAGGTCTATGTTGACAACCTATAGGGTCAAAGCTAGCCACCTACTATTTAATTTGGCAGAGCTGCTTGGGATCTGCAATGAGATCAGATTCTGGCTCTTGATGTCTCTGTGTTCCTGTGAGCAAGAGCAGCTGCAGGATTCAAATTTCTTATGAAGTTCTGTTTTGAACTGGATTTTTTCCTGTTAAAGAAGGAAACCTTCTCTTGATTTTGTGCTTCGATATCAGTCCCTCTTTAATTCATAATTTTCTGTGATTCTCTAAGGTCTAATAATATAGTAACTTTTCCTCCACAGACATCCTCAGCTTTCTTTTTCACTTGGATGAGCCTTTTCATGAAACCTAGTGTTCTACCCAATCTGAGATTTCTGTGCCTGCATTAGGCTGAACTGTGTCATGAATTCTGAAACTAGTGGTGAGGATCAATTACAGTCTTATATAGACATGGCATAGTCATGTAGACCCTGTTTCCTGAGGAAATCAGGCTGAAAATAATGAGAAAAATCTTATTTTCTCCTTCTCTAGTAATCAATTATATTCTACCCAAGTGTGGCTGAGTACAGTGTGCTAATAATTTCTAGAAATATGATACAAGAAAATCTGAGATAGAACAGTATTTTTATTGCCTTACTGCTTTTTGCTGTTTTTTTATTGCCTTACTGCTCTTTGCTGTATAAGACATGAACTTTTTGGCCCTGACTCTACTCTCTTGCCTGCAGAATTTTTTTTACTGCCATATGGAATATTTTCCTTGGTGACATGCAATAGAAGTGAAATGGGATTTAATGGGGAACTAGGACCAGAATAGGGTTTTCCAAACCTGAAAGATGTTATTCTTTTGCCCAGCCTAATGCTACAGGAGGAAGCACCATGTGGCCCTGCTCTCTATTGCTGCTTCTGCTTTGGATCTGGAGGCATCACTTTGAGGACTTCAGGACCGGTCTCTGCAAAACACTGCTTGGGCCATGGGGTTCTTTGCCTGAGTCTTACTGACTGACGTGGTAGGATTGTAAGCTCAAGCCAAACTTGTTTGCCTTCTTTTGAGGTCTCTTTTTACCCTTTCTGTGTAAGAATGAACTAAGTGAGCCTTCCTTGCAGAGTGCTGCAGCTTTGTCTGTGGGAGAGAGTTTTCTAGTGACAGAATGAAAATGGTATAAACAAAAAAGTACTTTGTTTGTTTAATGAACACACTTTGCATAAAGTAATCTAGCAACTAATCAAACTAAACAGCTTTAGTTACAGAGAGGAAACAAATATTTTCATGGTACAAAAGATTTCTTGTGAATCTTTCCCTAGGGCACAAGTTCCAACCCACTTGCTATTTCAAGAGAGAAAGAGATCTTTCTCTACCACTTTTTCAGAGCTCTGCCTCCAAGTCCCTTTTGGCAACCATATGCTCACCATTCAGGAATGTTCCTGCTGTGATATTCTTCAGGCCAGTTTGCCAGCTAATTTATCATATTAATGTTTTGATTGAATGATCCTCTTTAAATTTTGCATTATCAAAAAAAAAGTTCTCTTTTTAATATAATTTAATGTTCTGTCAGCATTAAGGCATGATATACCCATTCCTTCATTAAGATAAATACTAGTGGAAAGCAATGTTTCTCTGTTTTCTGTAGAGGTGGGAGCTCTTTTCTAAAAAACAAACCAAATCTAACAAACTATGTCCCCCTACTCCACCCCTCGAAAAAACCCCAAAACCAACAAACAAACCAAACCCAAACCCCCCACAAAAATCAAACCCACATTTCAGTTCTTGGTCCAGATTTCTGTGGAGAAAAGATTAATTTTTTTTTTCAGAGTGCAAGCAGATCTAATAAGTACAGATATAACTTTTGCTGCTCAATATAGCATCTTCCTTATGAATTTCATGTCTGGTCAGTGTTGTTTCAGTTTGATCTGCTGCTGCCTTCAGCAGTTTCAGTACACACTTGTGCTTTGGCTGTAGCTTTCCATTCTATGGTACTCTTGCCACAAGTTCTATGTATTCATTAAAGTGTGATAATACAGATTTTTTTAAACCAGATCTTCACCTTGACTAAAGTCTAAGAGACAGCCTGCTGAGGATACAACATACTTTGAGAGCTGTTTTTCTGATGTTTAACATTGCCCAGAACCGTATCCTGCCCTCCAGAAACCAAATAAAATCTTCCTGATTGCTTTGGTTCACTATTTATCAGGAAAAGTGGGTTTGCCTGCCTGGGTGGAGTATTCATTAGAGTTTGTAAGGCCTGCTTTGTTTTAGGTACGTGTGTTAGTGTAAGTCATATCTCTTAAGAATGTGATTTTTGGCAGTGTTTGGTACTGGCAAGAGCCTTAATGCGATACAGAACTGGCAGAAGTGCTTTTGCTCGTATAGAATATACTCGGAGGCCTGGAATCAGTAAAAACCTCCAGAACCGCTTTTGCCAGCATTACTATATTATTAAAAATTTTCTAGCGTAGACTTGTCAGAAGACCAGTTTTCACCTCCACATTTCTCTTGGTTGTTAATTGTTATTTTATTGAGAGTAATGTGCAAGCCGCTACCTCATGTTTAAATATCTTTGTCCTGAATATTTTCTGCCATGCAAGTTTTTATACTATTGGCGGGAAGGGGCTGGGGAAGAATAATATATTTGACCATATCTGAGTGGATTCTTTATATCCAGAATGTCCTGACATTGAACCTTTGTCTCCTCTCCCAGATGCAATCATAAATCATGGTGTAGTGACCACAGCTAATTTCTGTTGGAAATAATTATATAGGTAACTGTCACGTAGCCTACGGTTAATGGTGCCCATTGCCTGATGGGCAAGGAGTTTGTATTTTTCTTCTCACAAGCTTTAGGAAAAACTGAAACAGATGGGATGAGAATGATACGTAATGTACAGTGAGGCCTTGGTGTTTTCCATTCTTCTCATGAGAACTGCAGCAAACAGATGCAGGTCCAAGAGTATATGATACTTTCTGCCCCAGCTACCCTATCTGTTGCAAGCGAATAAAATATGTTTACACACTGAACCTGTGTGCCCTTTGACCCTACCGTCATTTCTGGGTTTAGCCATCAAAATATGTAGTTCTTTAAATACAAAATCAGTGAAGGGGAAAGCACATACTGTAATCAGACAAGAAACGAAGACATGGCTGCCACTTCCATTCATGTTGTGTTACTTCAAGCCAGCATGTGATTGTTTATGCTCCCAAACTTTCCAGGATCCTGCCACCACTAACAGTAAGGTTGCAAAAGCTAAAGGATGTGGCTTGGTGGCACTCACCCACTTCCAAACCGAGGTTAAGTATCCTGTGGTGTTTCTTGTGCCCTGGAGTTGGCAGTTGCTGGAGACCAGCTCTGCTGCAATTGCTACACTTTTTCTGGGCTCAGATGGACTGATTCACCATGTCTGGATTTCATCCAGGGCTTGCCATATACGTGTGCTCCCGGCTTACAAACTTCCCAAATCGGAATTATCCGCATTCGTCCGTCTTCTGTTTCAAAGGATTTCTCCCTAAATTCCACTGATTTCAACGACAGAAATATATCTGAGAAGTGGGTAAAGCTTTGCAAACATAACAAACAAACAAACAAACAAGAAAAAAAAAGACAAAAAAAGGAAAGCGAAAAATATTTTACCAACAGAGCCTGTCAGCATCTACTGTTGGTTTTGTCAGTGTGTACAGCATGCATGTACAACCAGTGCAGTTAATTAAACCCATGAAAGTGCTTATTAACTGTCCACATATTATTTAGCATTCCTAAGGCCTAAGAATCTAAATGTCTTTCTGGAAGACTTTGCTCTGAAAATGAGTCAAACCGCAGAAAACTGCAGTGTCTCATCAAATGATGTTCAAAAAGAAGCTGTTGCAGAGTCTGGGTTTCTGAGGAGTCTGGAAATGAAAGCTGACCAGTCAGAACTGTTTCTGGAGTGGTAACAGATTATGCAGTGCTGTCTATTAAATATCTGGTTAAGATGCCTTCAAGGTAAACTTCATTATGCAACAGAAGTGGCAGACTTTAATAAATATGTGGGAACTAATAACTGGTCACCCTTGTAGGGAAAACCCAGATAGACTACGTTAATACTTGGTCCCTTTTGTAGTTAGGAGTTTTCCAGCACCTAAAGGGACGCTACGAGAAAGCTGGAGAGGGACTTTTTAAAGGACCATGTAGGGATAGGGTAAGAGAAAATGACTTTAGACTGAAAGAGAATAAGTTTAAATTAGATGTTAGGAAGAAATTCCATACTGAGAGAGTGACGAGGCACAGGAACAAGTCGTCCAGAGAAGTTGTGGATGCCTCATCCCTGGAAGTGTTCAAGGGCAGGCTGGATGGAACTTTGAGCAACCTGATCTAGTGCAAGAAGTCCAGCCCAAATAATTCTATGATTCTATAATTTTATGAGACCCAGAGATCAACTCAAATCCTGTAGATGCTTTACGTGAGTCACCAGGGTCCCAACTGCAGCTTTATGGGTTTTAAACTCATTTTCCACTTGAGAAACAGCTGAGAGGGATACCATTTTAATTGAGTTTTGATTTGTCCCTATAAAAAGGGGTGTTGAAAATCATCAGCCTAAACTTACAGCCTTTCTGTTTAGGGTAAAATACCACTAATATTTTTTAAATTATTCTTTTATTCAGAAGAATGGATTGTTAAAAACATCTGGCTCTGAAAATACTTCTACTTTTAACCAACATTTCTTTTATCAGGTAATGGTCCATTCAAAGAAATGAAGCCTGGGAAAGGTATCTCACCTAAATGGAAATTTTAAAGAGTAGTCTGAGATAACAGAAAAGGGATTGAAATTTAGAGTTTAGGTTACCAAGACCTTAATTTTTTATTAGATTATATTAGTATGACAGTGAGTTTCAACTGGTTTGGGTTGTCACTGTCATTAGTATTAGACAGACATGATAGACAACACCTACCTCAAGACAACTCAAAAAACCTGGAAAATGAAACATATAACAAAAATCAAATACTTGCTTTCTTAATAGCTCTGGGTAAGCCACTGAATGTCACTGGAAATTTTTCCCTTCTCCTCCTGGTGTCTGACAGGGCTTATCTGTCCTACATTTTCTATTTCTACATTTTGATTTTCCGAACTATGCCTTTAGAGAAGCAGTGGTAGTAGAAATCACCTAATTTTTCTGTAACTGGCAGTTTTAGCACAGAGTGAATAACCACGCTGTATTACTCTAACATGCTGATTCTGACAGCAGGATAAAAGTCTCTCAAAAATCTATCTGGTTGCTTAAATCATTTGGAGATGGGGCATCTCTTTTTTCATCTTTGTCACATATGGTGAGGTGAGAAAGGCTGTTTTCTGGATTGGGTGGGCGGGAAAATGTTCAGTTCTCTGAATGGTGCTGTAATGGACTGACTATTTGAAATAGCTGGCCATTTCTACTTCATTTTTTCAGGATGAAACTATTTGCTGAGTTTCACCCCACTTTGCTGTTAGATCAAACAGAATCACTTATTTTGTCAGGTTGCTTATTTGGTGGAAATTGCCCACCAATTGACACTATTTCATTCATAAACTGCATGGATTCTGCTGCTGTGTCGGCTGAACCAACAGCTGTGGGGTCCGGGGGGCCAGAGAGCCCAGGCACAGAGGTGGCCTGCTGGTAGGCAGGCTCCAAAGTGCAAAACTCCCCTTTACCTCAGTGAGAAAGGCCTCCCCCATTGACCCTATGGAGATTCGGTCTGTCTGACTGGCCAACAGACAGACGCCCCTTGCATCCCTTAAGAGGATGTAATCCAGCCCCCACTCCGTCCCCTCCTTATCCCCATTGGCTGTTGTTATATTACCTCACTCCCTCCTGTATCCCTTTATAAGGCTATCCCAAGCAGAAGTGTGTCCCCTTTGATACTTCCCTTACCTTTTGCTGCGTTCCTTTGCTGCTTCCCTTACCCTTTTGCCGCTTGCTCCTCTGCCCCTTGCCCCCTTTGCCCCCTTTGCTGCTTCCCCCCTTGCCTCGCCCTTTCCCCTGCTCCCTTGCCTCCTCGGACTGCATCGAGACAGATCAGTAATAAACTTCGGTGCTCCAGCAAGGGCTGCCTCTGACTCTTTTGCCTCTAGTGACGCCTGAGCTGGCTAGCTCAGTGTGAGTGGCTGCGTGTCTCCATCGCACTGGTGAGAGAGCTGGCCTGCAGGGTGCCAAGAAGCACCGCCAGGGTTTCCTTAGCCAAAGGTTCCCCTTGGAATAAGCAGCAGTTCCTCCCCCAACACCCCGCACAGCGATATTCTGCCTTTCTCCATTTTTTTATCCTGTCTGATTAATACTTCAACTTTTTGGATGCAGGCTTATAAAGCCTGTGAAAACTCTTTTCATGAGAGGGGGGTTTCAGCTGTGAGTCCTAAGTGTCATAAACCCAAAGGTAGCAAATAAAAACAGGATAGGCAAATCACCCCTTCTCCAAGTCCCTGTGACATTCCTGGCACATTTTTCTTATCTCTCTGTTCCTGTAACCTTTGTCCTTCTAAACTTTATTCTATGAAATTCTTAAATCACTGAAAAAAAAAACCCAGTTGCAGTATAACACATAGGAAAATTTGCTATTTCCTAAAGGACATGGGGCTAAAAAGGAACATTTTCCTCCTCACCCTCCCAAATGTCTCTGTATTCCCTCTTCTGTAGATATGCTAGGCCACTGCCACCCCTCCTTCACTTGCTTCCTTATACCCAGTTGTCTGATTCTTTCACATACACAGAGATGCCTAAACCGGTCATACAGGTTCAAGCAATTTCAGTCACTGTATTCACTGCCAGTAAATCTAATTATTTCCAACTTGACCTTAATCAGAAGGCCACTCTTTGAACCCTTCCCAGCAATTCAACATATCTGCAACATGGTGTGTGAAAGTAGAAAATCATGAGTCTGTTCCAGTGGCACACAAGCAGCACATGCTTCCTCCTTCTCCTGTGCATATCTCTCTCCCCTCTAAGGTGAAACTTCCATTCCACCTCTCCTGGTTTCAGGTGTAATCATGGCTCAAGGCAATTATGGGTAATGTAGTCCCATGGTTCACGCCTATCTGTTTGAACAAGCGATGCCAGGTTCCTGCTAGACTGCACATTCCAGCAGGCATTGCTCAGCGCTCCGACGAGGGAGGCTCTCCAGGTGTGCTCCAGCACCTACCTGAACCCTGAGCACGCCAGAGTGTTTCAAAGCCAGAGCAGGAATAAGTGCTCCTTCAACAATACTGATGTCTTGAACAAAAACATAATTTGGATCTAGGGAAAAGCTCTTAGTTTCCAGAATGGTGAGTTTGCTTTTTTTCTTTCAAGTATCTTTTGCTGATTACGTTTAAAATACATTGGAGGATCTAATATATCAGAGTAGTTTTTTGCTTAGTACTATTGCATCAGTCCAATGCTGTCTTTTGGCTATTGCTACTGGAGAAGGTGCAGAACTTATGTGCATTTTGAATTGCATGGTATCGTACCCTAGGGTGATTTAGGGTGTGTGGAGAAAGGCATTTCCTAAATGCTGGTGATTGCCTTTGCTGAGAGCATAAATAATGGTGAACCTCTTAATGTTTTTAGTCAATCAGTCTTAAGCTCGCCTTCTCTGTCTTTTTACTTCTGTGAAACAAGCTGCTGTAGATCTGTGTGTGTGCACACGCGCACCTCTGTGGGGTTTGGTTTTTTAGCTGGTTGATTGGTTGGTTTGAAGTGCTACCAATACCAAAACCAATTGGTTTTATTGAAGTGCTATATGAACTAAAACACTCCACGCATGCAGCTGTTGGGATGGCCTCTGGCTTTGTGAGTTGGGGATCAGAGTGCTGAACACCCCCTAAGAGTCCTCCCTGTGAACAAGGCAGCCATTAGAAGTCAGAAAAAGAGAGTTCAGAGAGCACATATACTTCTGAACACTAAAATATTCATTCTCTATTAAGAGAATCCTTGAAAGGTAATACCTCCAGCCTAAATGGAGGCAAGACCTATCATGCTGGCATAACTTGAACCAACTCCCTTTATGGCTAAAAAATAACAAGTAGAGCTGGCTGGTCTGTTTAAAAATAGAGAGATTTAAGTGAAAGACAAAAAAAGAAACAGTTCTTGTCTTTTTCCTACCTGTTATTACCACTCAACTAATACCTCTTTTTTTCATATGGATGTATTTTTTAAGAAGTAAGATCAAAATTTTTACAGCTTGGGAATAGTTTTTGACTGGGTTTATTATGAAAGGGAAATAGGCATCCTCCTGAGTAACTGATATATAGAGAGACAAGAAGTGAGGGAATCATTCGTACTGGGTAGATTTGGGAGGTGCAAATTACCACACTGGCAGCACTTTCCCTGGCTCAAAATCATGTATTTGACAGTAGTTAATATAAAAGGCTCTGACATTGAACTTATACACTGAAAACAGTTGCACAGTGTCTGTGTTGGGTGGGACATATACAACGGGATTAACAACACAAGTTCAAGCTGTTTATTGATGTGTTAGAAGCCAGAGAATGGTGTTTGCCTTGGATACATTAAAAACAAGGAATACCTACATTTGTATTCACTACACAATGGCATCCTGTGGGAGTGTGTTCAACAGGCTAATTACACAGAGTCATAGAATCAAAGAATTGCTTAGGTTGGAAAAGACCCCTGAGAACATAAGGTCCCACCATTAAACCAGCACTGCCATGTCTGCCACTAAACCATGTCCCTGAGAGCTATGCTACACATCTTTTAAATACCTCCAGGGATGGTGACTCCACCACTTCTCTGGACAGCTTGTTCCAAGGCTTGACAACCCTTTCGGTGAAGAACTTTTTCATAATATCCAATCTAAACCTTGCCTGGCATTACTTGAGGCCATTTTCTTTTGTCTTACTGTTTTTTAGCTGGGAAAAGAGACCGACCTCGCTGCAACCTCCTTTTCGGGTAGATTTAGAGAGCAATAAGGTCCCCCTTGAGCCTCCTTTTCTCCAGCCTAAAGAACCCCAACTCCTTCAGCTGTTCCCCAAAATACTTGTGTTGTACATCCTTCATCAAATTTTTTGCCGTTCTTCGGACTTGCCACAGCAATATGTTGTAGTAGAAGGTTTATTTAACATTTAAATATTTGGTTTAAATTCTTGTGCTGTGTCTCTTCGCTGTCTTTCTCCCATTATTATGAGAATGGCTAATTGGGTTCAACTGCACACTTTGATATTTAACTTTTTTTTAAGTGAGAGATTTCTACGATTGTTATCCAAGGGAAAAAAAAACCTTTGATGCTCACTATCTCTGAATTTGGATTCTATTCCTCTCTATTTTTCAAACTAGATAAACTTAAGCTCCTTGAGAAACTACATGTGTTCATGCTACTGTAAACTTCGGTACAAGTCCCTGCAGGGAAGTCCACCCTTGAAATATGGATACAAAATATATGGAACAAACACCAAAAAACCCATACAGTTTTTGAACTGTAATATAAAAAATTTAAATATATTATAAATAGAAGATTATAAATAAATAAATAAATATATATATATAATGCAGAAATATTGATCACATTGTTGTAAAAGTCAAAAGGCTGGCTTTTTTTTGGACAGAACAGCCAATTAGTCAACCTAATGTGATGATCTGTAAAGGATGTCCTCCTGTCTGAATAGCTGAGCTCTGCAGTAGTGGTAGCTGTAGTTCATTATATTTCTACCCCACAAACATGGTGCATACTTGTAACAAAATTTGTAAAACAATAAGCATAGTTCTGTCCAGAACTATAGGCTCTCCTATCACTTCTCCTACTACAGAAATTGTAATTTACCTCACAGATCCCACAATGGGAAATGAAACATGATTTGGAAAGATAAAAAATGCTTCTTGAATATCATCCCTTTCCAGATGTCCCACACACTGCTGCTATCTCCAAATGTTTAGTCTAGTTTTACCTTGGAGCTTTCTGACTTCTATGGAGGCCTTTTCCTCTCATCTCTTGCCCTCTTTCTGGAATGATTTTCAGTTCATGTCCTTCAAGTCTGTAATTTCAGGAGAAAACAGGTGGTTTTTTTTCAGAAACTGAATTCCAAAGTAAAGGCGACATCATATACTAATGGAAAACATGTACGTTAATTAGCCCTGCAATATTTCACCATATCTGCTTCTCAGATGTATCTGAGAGATACTCTGTATCTGAAGTACAGGTGAGTATCCCATTTGGATTTCTGCACATTCTTTTTAAACTGCTGAAGGACATGCTTAAACTTTTCGTGAGAAATTTCAACCAGTTTAGAAATCAATGTTTATGAGTAATTTCTAGTTGTTCCTTTGAGAGCACTTCTTCTTATTTGCAGCAAACCTACTCTCACGCTGTCTGATTTATTAGGCTTTCCCGTAGTTCTTCATGGTCTCCTCTAGTGTTAATAGTCTCAGTAATTTTGGTTTGTGAGCAAACACAGTCATACCACTTTCCACCCTCCGGAATTTCCTCAAAGCTCCCGTTGTGTACTTCGATATGTGGAGTCACCGCAGTACATCCCTTCCAAGGAGCAGTGGTGAAGCTGAATCAGGGCTTTGAAACTCTGGAAACATCAGAAGACTGAAACAATTGTATAGCTTGTGGCTAGGGATGTTTTGGGCTCTGGTTTGGTGTCCTGTTGGTAATGAGCAAAAGTTTTTAGGTTTGGATGTACCTGAAATTTTATAGGAGGCATATACTGATTAATTACTGCAAGAGTAGAAGCCTTTTTCTTGAGCAGCTGAATTCACCTTGTAAACTAGCCTGATCAAGGAGAAGAAGGCTGATTATTTAGCTGAAAGCTATATTATATGCTGCCTCTCCCTTGCTGTGTAGGTGACTCTGCAGGCTGAAATGCCCTGGAATCCCACAGCCCAGAAGAAAATAATTGAAGCCTTATGTTTGGGATGTGTATTTTAAAAGACTCTAGATTACAATTATTTGAGTCCAAAATGTAAAGAGTATTCTATTTTGCCATGTTCTTCAGCTCTCTCAGTGGGGAAAGGATTTTTTTTAATTATTAGAGGAAGTCTGGAGACTCCAAGTACTTACAAATCTTTGTGTTCTTCTTTGCTGCACACCTGTGAGATGGAGAGCTGCCGCTTTACTTTGGGTAACTCGTTGCACTCCATTTAAGCTCGGTAATGGCTGCGTGCTGCAGAATGGGGTAGTTCCCTTTCTCATACCTAGCCATTGCTTCCTGCAGGCCAGCACAGGAGAACACTGAGTCATTGTGCCTGGACCAGCTCCTGGTGAGACCAGATAAGGACCAGTGTTGATGCAAAGGAGATGTAGGACTGCTGTTTTCTGGAGCAGCCAGGCAGCCAGCCACCCAGTCAGATGGAATAGCTAAGACCAGGCTTAGCCTCAAGCACAATGCCACATGATCTCATCTCTTTTCTAATACTTTGAAGACTTGGGAGACTTGACCCTTCTTCTATTCCAGGCTTGCTCTGAACTAATTCTTTAATCTCTCTCTCTCTCTCTCCATGGAAGCATATATTTCCCTGCATTAAATGGTGGTTCATAAATTTTTAATTTGATTCAAAAGCATATTGGTTTATACTTTAATCTGCGCTGATCTCTAGTTAGATATAATGATATTATTTCAGGTTTCATCTTTACCTACTAATAACTGCCAACAGCCTTGCTTGTCCATTGTGCCAGTCATCCCGTGATCACGCCAAAGGAAGCAGCTCCTTTCCCCTGGCTGAATAAGCTATAGCGCAAAACATTCATGTAACAGCTTGACAAGGAGCTGTTCAAGTTCTTACCTGAGCTTATGTCTGTAAAAAAACCCAAAAGCTGGCAAATCCTACAGCCTAATATCTGTCCTATGATCCTAAATGGGACCAAAGTTTGGATACGTATTTACATAGAGAATAAACTGTTTTTCTACATTCGCTAATTAATTTTCTACATGCGTAATTAAAAGGAAATGACATTGTCTGAAATAACTTGAGGGAGGGACAACTGACGAGACTTTGAAGTGGTTTGTTTATATTCATCCATGATCTTACGCAATACCTTCTCTGAGCCCTGAAGAAAAGGCTGTGATGTGATGATAACTTTCTTGGGTTCATTCTGATCCACTAGCCTTAGCAGGATCTCTGTAAACGTGGGAGGGGTGGGACACCGCAGACAGACAAGAAATATAAATTTATTCATAGTACTGTCCTAATTCCTGAAGCACTAATTGTTACCTGTTGCTCTGTGTGAAATTATAGTGTCTCAAACATGAGTAATGACTGATTGTTGTGCTCAGGGACTCTTTTCTTTTCTTTTCTTTTCTTTTCTTTTCTTTTCTTTTCTTTTCTTTTCTTTTCTTTTCTTTTCTTTTCTTTTCTTTTCTTTTCTTTTCTTTTCTTTTCTTTTCTTTTCTTTTCTTTTCTTTTCTTTTCTTTTCTTTTCTTTTCTTTTCTTTTCTTTTCTTTTCTTTTCTTTTCTTTTCTTTTCTTTTCTTTTCTTTTCTTTTCTTTTCTTTTCTTTCTTGCTTCACTGAGCAGTGGATACTAATATGGCAGAGCAGAAACGTGCTACTAATCAGGAAAATATGTAGGAGAGCCCTTTGCACCTTGGAATTCCCTGGTGTATTTTAACAGGTAATGATTGTCCTGTAGTCACAAAACACACAGCAAAAGGTATTGTGTGCACTACTCACGTGCACCCCAGATAAGTAAGAACTTCCCTAGACTTTTCCTCATCTCATATAATGAATGGTAGCAGAAACAGAAGGACAATATTTTGGAAGTCTGAACTTCACGGAAGTTACATTTTCCATCACTGTAAATATTTTTTTTTCAATAATAAATAGTATCAGACTTCTAAGTTTGGCTACTATTAAATTGTTTTATGAGATAAATGATAACATGGGAGAGAGAAACACTGTAAGAGGGGTGTATGTGTGTGTGTGCGCATCAGTAATTTTCTGCTACCTGTAATACATAGCTACAGTTTACTTGTATCTGATTTCTGCTCATAGCTGGAAAGGGAAAACAAATATAGCAGTGCCAAAGGCTGCCAGGAGGTGTTATGAATACCTGCCTTGCTCTCTAGTTAATTGCTTTTTCAGGGTGTGAGCACTTGGGGACAGAGAAGGGCTCTTGTGATATCTATGGAATTATTTTCATCCCTTTGGTCTTAGTGACAGTTCTCTTCCCATGGCACTCTCAAGTCCTGTTCCCATTCACTGATTTTCTAAGTGGTCTGGGACAAGTTGTTTGGAGCTGGATTTTTAAGGAGTTAGCACATGTTTACACAATTCTTACAGTAGAGATGGAAGACATTGGAATATGGTTATCAGTTCCTCTGTGATGTAGTCTTCCTATCTTGGTTTGGAGCTTGGACTAGTTAACTTGAAAGGTTACCTTCAAAGGTAACCCAAACCTTCCAACCCAAACTATTCTATGATTTTATGATGTGTAATCTTATCTATCTCCATTTTCCCCCATCCCTACCCTTCCTTATCTTGTGCATTAAACAATCAGTTTGTTTTTATGAGCCTCTGCTTCTTATGTATTTGTACAAAGCTTAGCAGAGGGATGCTATTCTAGCTCGTTCTGCCAGAATATCAATGAAAAAGTAAAAGAAAACCCTGATTTGGGTCCCAACAGAATATAAATAATAACATAAGCTCTGAGGCTCAGAATTGGATTTTTTTTAGCATTTCCAGTTCAATAAAAAGTGCTACAATCACACAATTTGTCACAATAACAGCTAGGTAAAATTCTATGGCCTTGATTCTTCATAGGAAGATGAAAGATGATTGATTTTTTTTGGTTTTTTGCTTTGAAAGCTATGAATATATCAAATTTAGTGATTCTGAAAGTATCAGCTGTAGGATTTGCCAGGTTTTTACGCCTGTGGTGCCAAAAACTGTGTATTGGAACAGATAGGTCTGTGAGGCTGAAAAACCTAAATGTTTCCTAGGTGGCAAATCATGTCTCTCCTAATATGGAGAAAGTGCAGCAAAAGCTCACTCTGTTTCCCTGCGTGCAAAAAGTTCACTTATGGATTATGGGTTAAGCCTCAAGCTTTTTTAAATGCTAATCTCTAAAGAACTTCAAAATGAAATTACTTGTGTGAATGCTAGTGATTCAACATACCGAACGATGATGATAGACAGGGACTTACCATTGTAAAATATTGCCAGAATCAGCAATTTGAGATGAATTTTCACTGTAAAATAAAAGGAACCAGTTTTCACAACAGAGCAAACTGTTTAGTTACATTTATCAAGACTGTTGGGCCATAACATCATTTCTTCTTGGTGTGGAGTGAAACATCCTGAAGTTCTGAAGATTGGAACTTGCACCATATTAGACAAATATCTTCTTACGTTCTCTTTGATGACCTTCTGTGTGATACTTGTCACTTCTGGTGGATGTGACATAGCCGTATAATAGCTAACAGAAAAACACTACATTATAGAAGGTGTTTAGATCATAATGATTCAAGTTTTGAGCAAACCTGTACATATTTCTATTTTTTACAGATGAAGGAACCTATACAAATATAACCTTGGGCTGTGATCTGCCAGGAGCTGACCTAAACTAACTTCATGCTGGCCAGCATTTGGACCATGCACCTCCAAGAATACTTGACAAATTAAAGTTAAGATGAAGTTTTGGAAGCAGAATATATTTAATTTGAGTACTGACTGACGTACTGCATGCTTTTCTTTCCCTTTTTGTACTAGGTAACACTTTGTTGGAGAATCCTGTTTTCTGCAAATGTCTGCTTGTCATCGTCAGTGACCTGAAATATAGATGAATAATTTCCATAAAAGGGAGGCTGAAAAACACGTTCAATAAATTGCACAATCAGGATTACATGTCTGTAGGATAGAGATGAAACAAATAACAGGATTCTCCTGTCTCATTACAGCTGAGGAAAAATGCCGTAAGCAAAGTTACTCTCTGTCATGCATCAAGGTGCACATCAAGGTGTGTGCTTGATTTGCTGTTTGTAAGGTAAACGTTAAAAGGATGTTTATGATATTTAGGACATCATGGCACTTGTATACTTTAATCAAGGAACAACTGACAGTGATGGTAAGGATATATGTGCAATGGTAGGAGTGAGCTGATTGACCTAAACAGTCTTTCAACTGCACTGTAAGCATATTGGGTATGCTGATCTCTAAAGAAAAAAAAAATCCAAGTCAAAATTACGCATTTGGTTAGGAAAAACTAAAGAGTGGGATTTTGCATTTATGGTTCTGCAGTATTTCATGTAACAAAACACTCATTTTGAACCTTATTATCTTGAGGTGTAGCAGCTAGTCAAAGGTGTAAAACTCAAGACTTTCTGCCAAGGAGGTGAGATGGGTAAGGGAATGCTTTGATTGTCAAAGCCAGTGACCTTTTGGAAGAGCTGTGAATTCTTCCTCCCACATTGTGGTACAAATGGAGCAAGGACAGTAAACTTATGAAGGTGAGACCGAAAAACGTTTTTCTTTAGGGCTGGCATTTGGAAGGTGTTGCTGAAAAGGCTGAATTCTCTGAGCTACCACATGGCAGGTGCCTTCAGGTTCCTAATTAGGAATATCAAAGCACTAAAAAGCTGTTGTAAGTGAGGTCTGGATTTTAGTTTATTTCACTTGTAACCTTGTATTTGGTTCATTTGTGTCTAAAGAAAGGGCTGCTCTGCTGGTACTGATCAGGCTGAAAGAGGCCAGCTAGAAAAACTCTAGCTTCCCAGAGGCATTGATCCTGAAAGAAATGGCCTGTGCTGGTACCTGTAGGGACTTTGTGCCATGGGCTGCTGAGTGATATTTGAGATGGATGTCTGTTCCTTTCAATCTGCTGTAGCCAATGTATGGGCCACTGTTGGTAGTTTCCTCCAGCAGGGAGAGATTATCCTCCCCTCCTGCAAGACAGGCTGTCAGAAAAAACCACAACTCTAGACATTGCATGAAAATTTCATTTCCAAGCAGTAGTTGTGAAATTAATGTGGTTTTGCATGATGTTTAAATATCCTAGTGGTCTCAAATCAATTTTTCTGTAATTTCTGTAGTCTGACAATAGTTTATAGAGGAGTTTTACTTTGTATACCAGCTGATTATTCTTACTAGTGAGTGCAGCATCACATGGCTACAGAGGTAGGTTTGGAAGACAAGTGGCACCCAGGGATTTTTTTTTTGTGTAGGAAGCCAGTGAGATCATGGAACTTCAGCTTTTTCAAAGACTTAATAGTATAAAATACAGAGCTTGCTTAGTCTGTATAATATTGGAAGGTGAGCAGAAGAAAGCAACAGCTTTATGCCTTCTTTCTCTTTGCACCACTGCCATATTAAATGCAGAGAAGAAATAACTCTAAGTTATTATTAACCTTAAGCTTTCTTCATGGCAAATGGCATGGAAAGATGTTATAGAGCTGTGTGGGATAGATTTCTTGCATCATTAGTCACCCATCAGTGTATAGTGCCAGGTTATACTATTCCTGAGTTACTTCATCAAATCTAATCATCTACTATTCTTAGCTGCTTCATCAAATTTTGCCCTAAGTGACGTTGGCTCAGAAGGAAGAGCAGGAACCAGTGAGAAGGTAGGGTGCCTGTAGCAGCCTGATGGACATGGATGTTAGGATAAGAAAGTTGGAGCTCTGCTGTTGCTTTTGGGGAGAATAGAGACAACGTGAGATAAAAGTCAGCAGAGGAGTGCCTGGGCTAATATGGGGAACTTCTCCAATTTGGTGTACAAGCATTTCATTGATCAATTTTGGAGATCAGCCAACCATCTGGTGAGAACCTCAGGAATGGCTTCTGTGTCTGAGCCATTCAGGGGAGCCAGGACAAGAGAATACACAGCCTTAAGATGCTTCCAATGGGTAATACTATCCATCGCAATAAAACAGTGTGGTTTTCCTGGATGGGAAAACTGGCTTTCCACTGGGATACTGCACCTAGACTAATGGTGTGCATCACCAGAAGGAGAACTGCTGCTGAAAAGACAGTTGGATAGTGTGGTGTAGTGGAGACAATGAAGGTGGTTAAAGAATATAGGGACTGGAGGCAGAAGAGACCTAGAACACTTATCTCTTACACTTCTTGCTTTCGCTTCTGAAAGGAGAAAATAGTTGAAGAGTGACTGTAACTGCTGCATAAAAGTGGATGAGATTGAACATGTTATTCTACTTATTGTACCAAACATTAACAACCAAAAGGATAGGTGCCCTCCTCTAAAAAGGTAGGAATAGACAGTTCAATGAATGAGCCTGTAGAGCAGATAGATTTAAAAACTAAATTTAGATGCATAAGGGTATTCAATTTATTGGAAACTTGTTGCCTCAAATCTTCTCGAACTTGATTGCTCCTTTAGAAGAAGATCCACAGTGATAATGTACACTGTATTTAATTTTTTTTCTTTTTAAGATAGAATCACTGCCAGTTTGGTTCTTAAACTACCAGCAATACTGAAAGTAGCAGTTCCTCATTTTCATAGGTGGGACTTCTTCCTTTTTCCTCTGAAATATGTAGTCTTCTGTAATTGGAGGTGGATTTTTAAATAGGACCTGATAATGCATAGAAGTTTATCTTTCTCTGACTTAATTTTTTTGCTGAATCTTTACCATTTTAGAGTGGATCTGGCAGTCATATTATTTCAGTGAAAGTATTCAGTTAACAATACTATTAAAATGTAGTAGTTAAGAGTACAGTTCAGAGGCTCAAATGTCCTTCAATAGTAGAGAAACTACCTATTTAAACATAAATCCCTTTTGATAGAAATAACTGGGCCTTTTCTTGTCAAGAGCGTGTGTGATTGTTACGTAAAGGGAGAGTTGTAAGCATAATGAGAGGTGCTGTTTTTGGCTTTTAAAGAACAAAATGCATTTTTATGAACTCTCCTACTTTCTTCCCTTCAAAATTACATTGTCAAAAATAACTTTAAAATATTGGCAGGTGTAGCTTAATGGACAGCTCAGACTATTATTAACAACACAGGCACAAATGTTTTAAATTCAATGATGTCTCACTTCTGGAGGAAAGATCCAACCAAACTTTGGGAACTATAATTGCCATGAAAAGCAACAAAGGAAAAGTTCACTTTCTGTAGTATATCTTGGAAGCTGTCTCTGTGGTTAAGATTCCCTCTCTGATGCTCTTTGTGCCATTTTCTTAAAGTGTCAAGGATTATTAAACAAGTCTTTCAGTCAAAACAGATCAATACACAAAAAAAGGTAACAGTCTTTCCTTGCGAATATTATTGCAATCTATCAAACATACTATTTGTGCTGGTACATGTTCCCTGTGTCTGTTCTGTGGTCAGTCAAGTAGAGCAAAATGTAATTTGTAGATGTACTGAAGAATGATTATGCTTGCAGTTATTAACTCTCTGAACTAACCTCTAATTACAACCAGAGGAATCCTTGCCAAATGAATTTACTTTCTTCTACTATATTTAATGCAATTATTTTCCCCTAACTGGTAATTGCCTGTTATGTTAATTTTTTCCATGTTGAGCTGATCACGTATCACTCATTTTCCACTGTTCCTGCCATCTCAGTATTGATGTCCCTTTATATTTCCCAAGAGAAATGGAACAAGTGTTTGATATGTTTCCCCCTCTTCGCCATGCTATTCTTGCCCTAAACAACTGGGCTAACTTTTTTTTACATATTTTGAAATCTTGCCTGAGATAGTTCAAACTTTGCAAAGCAAATTCTCCATGTGTATTACTCTGTTAATTCATTTTTTGGTTCGTATGTGTGTTGGGGTTTTTTTGTCCCCCCTCCAAGTTAACCAACATCAAACCAAAGTGGTTCCATATAAAAAGGTCCACCTGAGAGTACAGGCTTTCTGACATGTTTTTCCTTTGTGTTAAGACAGAATTCTGTCATGCTCATGGAAAGAAGCTTTTCTGGTACCTTATCTCATCAAAGGCACAGCACATTGTAGTGTTCCCCTGTATCCTTCTCTGGGCACTCCCCTCAATTTGCTGAAATCAGGACACCAGAAACCTAAAAGAACCTTTTATATGCCTGGATATCAGGTTCAATTTCCTGCAAGGTTCTCATTGCGTATTTTGCTCATGGATCTTTAATCTATACCTGTCCAAAATAAAGTGTTTTTATCCAGCACACTGACAGGCAATTTAGTTCCACAGCTGGATGTTCAAGACTGGGTCCTGACATAGTGTCAGCCACATCACTTTGTCACATCATTCTTAGACTGAAATAGCAGAAAAACCATCCTACATATTTGCAACATATCCAGACAGTTTGGGTGTTCAAAATCTGTTGTTAATGTTAATTACAATAATAATTTCAAGAGCTTTAAGAGCTGTGAGCAACTAAAACACTGGTCTTTCTCTGTGGGTTGTTTCCTTGATGTATTCTGCTTTACCGTGATTCTGTGAAGAGATTGCATCTCTTGCAGGACTTTTTTTGTCACATCACTGGGCCAGATGAGATGTTTAAATGTTGAAAATCAAGAGGGATTTCTTTCCTGCCTGCGCCCAGCCCTTAAATTTAAAAGTAATTATTTCTATGAAACATGTAACTCAGAAGTGCCTGACTTCCAGTTTCTACGGGAGAACTGAAGAACTACTTCACTACTCGACCCAAGTTTGATTGTCTGGAAAATGGATCCTTTGCTTGCTTTCTGGATGGATAGTAGATGTGCTGTTTTCTATATATAACTGGAAAAGCTGGAAGAGTGTCGCCAGAATCAAGTCTTTTGGGCAGAGGAAGCCTTTTTATTTTTTTTCCTTTTTGGTCATGCCCCAGTGACTCTGAGGCATAGAAAGGATTTCTGTTTATGCTACTGCTACTTCTGTCCCCCACCACTGCTTCCTGCCCTCAAAGACCACAGCTCATATCTACCCTGCTCAAAGCTGACTTGTGGCATTAACAGACTTAGACATGAGCCTTTCCCAGGGAAGGACATAATAAATACTATGCAGGGTTGGGAGCTCTCTATAAGCCAATCTAGTGGGCAGATGTCTCAGCCTTTATCTCCACTTGCCACTGACAGGCAAGCTGCTCAGTTAAAGACCCAGTGTAATTCCTGCATGAAGCCTGGATGTGAGAAAAAGTCTAACTTAGCAGAAAGAGAAGAAGAAATCAGGGTAATGAAATAATATATAGAGTACTTTGGAGGTATCATGTACTTAAAAACCTGCGATCACAGCTATAGTTCACAGGGATATAAATAGCTAAGAGAGATTTTGAGAATCCTGGAAGCTCCCACTTCTCTGAGTTGATTAAAAATGTTGATAGCTGAGGTTTCTGTGTCATCCTAGGAAACATTAAAAGTACTTAAGGAAAAGCAGCAGGGCTCTAGCTCACAGACGGAACGCGATAGATGCAAGCTTTGCCTTGCTCTGCAATGTTTCATACATTAATTACGGTGACACTGAAACATTTGCGGCACCTAGGAACAGAAATTTTATTTCGTAATGAATTTTCTAAATTAAAGGTGTTCCTTAAAGAGTACTTTCAATATCCACTTTGAAGGAATAGCTGTTGGCTTCAGTCGGTAGTACAATATCAAGATACTTTTAGTATTGTAATCTCTGTGAACCAAAAAGTCTTTCACAGAACCTCCAAAAGTGAACAAACTAACTGTGCTTCCAAAAGTATGTACAAGTATACACACTAAGTGTAGGACAATCCAGTGTGATTTTTAACTACTGTTTTTACAGGTGTAAGGACATAAATCCATAGAAGAATTTGGCTAATAAACTTGCAATATTCTCTCTGTTCATCAAAAAGAAGAACTATTGCAATTTCATAGCGCACAGTTGGCTCCTTTAATTAATTTGTTACTGAGATCTTTACTTTCCATTTTCTGTTCTTGAAGAAGTTACTAAGTAAAGTAGAAGGCAACCAGTTTCTTTTTTCCTGAGGCCAAAGAGAAACCATAGAGTATTTCAGAGTGGTAGGTAAAATCTAAAAGACAACATCAAAACTTAACTGCACATTCCTGAGGCTTCTGGAAACCAATATTCTCAAATTCAAAATTTATAATTGAAAATAAATTCTCTACCACTTATGCTTATAACAAGGAGTTTTAGTAGAGTAGATGTGTGGAAGGGAAGGAAGGATACTTGTCTTGTGGAGAGAATGTGTATGGTATAGCTATTTTTGCTTGCAGAGTGTTCCCCAAACAGGCTGTAAAGCAATCAGTTCTGGGTTGTGCGGAGCTGAGTGGAGGCTATAAAAACCCACCTGCAAAATAGTGGAAATCTACTGAGAGGATGACCCACTTCAACTTCCATTTTTGTTGCGCTAAGAGTACCAGCTCTACCCTTTAGCACCAGCTCGGGTGAAGTATTATGAGCCGTGATTGTGTCAGTTCCAAGCAGACGTATGTTGGGTCTGCAGAAAGGCTAAGCCCTGGGTTCAGTGTGGATGTCTCTGCAGTTCCCACAGGGTGATAAATTTTCAGAACATTGAAAAAGTAGGTACCAAACTTGGCAACTATTTAAGGAGAGAGTAAACTAGTAGATATACCTATAGAAAATTTCTTTCTATAATTATAGTCAAAATGGCAAAGAATTGGGTCATACTGAATCACTATGGTTGCTGCTGAGTGTTAGCAAGTTAGGGGTTGACTACTCAATACTGAACATTAAAAGTCAGTTTTGTCTCTGAAGTGAGACACAGATGCATTCCCTTGACTGCCTCGCATGTACCAAGCTAAAATAAGTTGAAGGCTGCCTCACTTCAGTTGAGTGATCCATTTGCTTTGCTGTACTGCGACTGTCTACAGCACCACAGTTCAGCTCTATAAGCAAAGATTAGTGACTTGGGTCCAAGAGCCTCTCACAGAACTCTGAGCTGCATAAAGCTGTTCTAGGCCACAAGAGCCAAGGGACAGTTAAAATATGGCCTATTACTGTAGCTAATGTTTACTCAAAAATATGTTAGTCTGCTGGGAATTGGCAGTGTTTTAGGTTTGTTGGTGATGTGCAGTCCTTCTGAAACAATCCCTCGTCTGTGTATTGCTGTCTCTTTAGAATTCCTTTTCTTCTCTCTTTATAAGAGAATTTAAATAATTCAGTATACTCAGTATTTGGTTAGATGAGGAACATTTTATTTACCATTCTGCTTCATTTACATTTCTCATTTTTCAGAAAGAAACTTGAAAGTCTAACAACCCAGCCTATATAACTAGGAAGTCATTTTCCCCCATGTCACCTGAAAATGAGCCTGAGGAATGAGACACTTCACCATCACCTGTGTCTGTTCCTTGTTCTGTCACTGCTAATGCAAAAACTTCATCCTCGGGATACAAAGGCCATGAATCTTTTTGAATAAGGGTAGCACTATCTGTGTGGGGAGCATGTAGAAGTCTGTGGGAAGACACGGCCACAAGAGAGCTCTGTTCTTAGCAAGACCTGCTTTTGGAGAAGGATTAAGGTAGAATGGAATATAAATTCTAGTGTTTTGCTCTGGGATGTTGATACTTAAAAAACACAATGGAATGTGTTCTCTCTTATTTTTGAAGGCAAAGGCAGTGGGAAAGTGTTTGCCTTCGTGCTTGTCTTATTTTCTTCATTACCACTGTTTTAGACACAGCAGGATATGGTTTTTTTGGTAGTGAGACTGGGGGAAAAAAAAAAAAAGGGTGTACTTGAATTTTGAAAGACCTGGAAGAAGTTTCTGGAGGCATTTTATGCAACAAAAATGCTGTCTGCTGCAAATCTGTCCCCTGAATTCTGTGGAACTGAACTTTCTACCCAAGACTTTCTTCTTCCTCTAGAGCATCTAGTGCATTTTTCTTCCTCTGTAACAGTGCTGCAATGTGCCTGCCAGCAATGCTCTGTGTCCTGAGCCGCGTGCTCTTATGGGTCAAACAATTCCCAGCAGAGTGCACCTGGCTAACTGTTGCTTGCCCTCACACAAAAAGTGCCACATCTCTCAGCGGTCACTCAGGTTCACTCACTGGTCACCTCCACAGCTGATCTCCTTCCAACCTCTTCACTTCTTCATTCCCTCCTGACTTCTCGCTGTGAGCTGACATGCCATCAGTCAAATAATTCCTTGCACCATTAAACACTTGTCAGTTTACATCTTTCTTATTCAGTAGCTACAGC
Source organism: Cnemophilus loriae (assembly GCA_013397755.1). Classification (NCBI taxonomy): domain Eukaryota; kingdom Metazoa; phylum Chordata; class Aves; order Passeriformes; family Corvidae; genus Cnemophilus; species Cnemophilus loriae. The sequence goes on from VZTF01003389.1 coordinate 72,292, forward strand.
AAATGAAAAGCTTAGTCTCTGGTTTTTCCTATACATAGTTCCCTCTTTTTGCAGCAAAAGATTTTTATACCTTTCCCTTTCAATGTTGATCAGTATGGCTGTATATCCCACATGCATCGATCTCACTTCTCTTGTGAACGATTGTTCTTCAGAATTTGTTCAGGTAAGTTCCTAGTTAATAGGTTTGTGCTATCAAAAGTTTAATTTGGGATGCTATTTTTATCACAGAATGTATCCATGGAAAAGGGTAAGCACTTAGTTTTCTTATTTTCTTAGTCTCACAGAAAGGAACTGGGGCTTTAGCCATTCCCAGCACACAGGCTGGAACAGAGGAGAGGTGGAACCAAACCCTGTGTCAGCTCGTGTAACCCTGTGCAGGAGGCACATTGCCCAGTACCCCGTGGTGTGTGTACAGCTTGTCCCCAGCATTTCCCACATCCCTTGACATGCTGGCCAAACGTGGTCATCTTTTGCCCAGGAATGTTTATATATCTCCCCTTCTCTCATCCTCTTCTTGGCTGGCCTGGAGCCGTGCCTCAATCACAAGGGATCCCTCATCATGCTGTCATACCAAGAAATGCTTTCGTGGGGGTGGAGGATTATTTTTGAAAGTGGTTTTCCTTTCCCATATCTGCCTTTTCTATCTCTATGCCAGGCTAGTGATGAACACTTTGAGGAATTCCCAGAGGGAACTTTTAGGAAATGGTTTATTCTATTTGCAGAAGTCCTTATTGTTTAAAAAACTTCCACATGCAGTCTTGTCTTCATGTCTCTTTCAATATAATCCCACTGTGTAAAGAGAATGTTTTTCTTTCTCTCTTTGTCTCTTCTTCTCCCTTCCCCATGGGTTTCCTATTTTAGCCCCTGCACATTTGCACTCTTGTACCCTTTCTTCATCCTTATTTACTCCCTCCCACTTTATGCAGCTACTGACATAATTGTAGGTGTTTTAACTATTTAAAGAACTCTTCTTAAATTCATTTGTGAATTATCAGTAAATAGCCAGAGATTAGTGCTGGCAACAGGTACACTGGTATTGTAAAAAGAAGACTTACTTTTTGTACATTTATTGAGATTTTAGACTATGGATACCTTATGCTGGCGTGATTAAACCTCCACAGTGTGTATGTAGAAGCTAGAGAAAAAAATCTTGCATGTTTGTACAATGCATTCAGTTTTTCAGCATTTTGAGGTGCAGCAGCAAAGCAAAATTTATTTCCTTTGAAGGAGTCTGTATACATTATCAAATATACTGTTGCTTACAAGAGACAGAAGAAACAGTGATATCTTCATATAGATGTGGAATGCCAGATCTTGGAATTAATGGTGTTGGGATTAAGGAGGCATTTTAGTTTCCAGTTTTGTTCTGGTGGGGTACTAGTAGCAGAAGCCAGAATGCATTGGCATTGGAGGCTAGCTTTACCTACTAGCTGAGATCAAGACTCCAAAGGCCAAATAACAGAGATTTCTGGTAACAAAGGAACCTGAAAGTCCATACAGCCCTCTGAGGTGCTGGGTGACAGTTGAGCTTTGCCTGACCTCAGCCTTGCACTCTGCTTGTGTACGAAACAGCACCTGAACAGGCTGCCATTAGCTGTGAAGATACCTCTTGTGGGAAGAGCAAAAAGTACCAATTCACATTTGCAGTGAAAAAAAGAGATATCCTAAACCACAGCATTGTGCAATAAAAACAAACAGCTGGTTTCTGCTTTCTGTGCAGTAATGCTTGGATATAAGGTATGCTTCCGTTTCCCATAACTCACCTACTAGAACTGGAACTGAAAATTCCTTTTTCTTACAGGCGCAATCCCTTTTTTTTTTTCCTTCATTTTAAACATGATAAAATGAGATCTGCTTAGGCTGAAATGTTTGCTGCAGAAGTAGCAGGCTGCAATATTTCATACTCCTGAACAAAGTTGACTATTGTATCCCATGTATGGACCGAAAAATATTCTGCATTTTTCCCTTCTCTCTTCCTCCCCCTTCCTTGTTTGTTTGTTTGCTTGTCTAATTTTTTCCCCAGATATCTTAATGTATCCACTGGTCATCAGCATTTATATCTCACTATATATAGGATCTGTGAGAGAATTCTGGGAAAGTCTCTAGGTGATGTCTTGGTTTTTAGCACAAACTTGAAGAGGCTTTCTGCACAAAAGATCTCTCATATTTTATTTTCTCTAGCTTCTGTTTCTGGGATACAGTAATTTCAGCATGCAGTATACTAAATGCCCTCTTGAAACTTCTGTAACTCTTCTTTCTTTAGGAGACAAAAGTCCTACTTTCTTCAGCATTAGGCAATATACCTCGAGAGGCTCATCCTCTGCTGCCTGCCTCAAAGGGACTGCACCAAAATGAAACAGAACTTCTTGTAGCTAGAACAAGGAAGAAGAGAGACCTGAATATCCTCTCTTAGGCTATTGCTGTGCTGCTGTGGTCCCTAAGGAAGGATACTTTAAATCATTCAAGGAAATCTGACCTGAGCTTCTTTCAGGGAGGCATATAAGAAGAATAATAAAGCAGAAAGTGATGAAAATACTTTCTATTAATTGGCATGGAAAATAACAGATCTAGATCTTCCCATTTAATGATTCTACTCAAACTTACCTGAAAACAGGAATTAGGATGTCTATTTTTTGGAAAAAAATATTTAATTCAAGGCCTGAGTGGAAGTTATAGTATAATTGGCTCAGTTACAATTGCAAGACATAATTTTTTTAGTTATTGGACTTCACTATGGGCTGGGGTATCATATTGTACTGTGGCTGTAGCATCTGCTGGGTTTAATATACATACGATTGTAAGACTCAGGATTGTGACGGTCTTGGGCAGAGTTCATAAATTTACTCATAATCTATACCTTCACTTTCTTTTTTTCATGTCACACTACAAGAACAAGGTTCAATTATTCTTCAGCAGTTTCCCCTTTTCCAAATTGTCTTCTTGCTGATGTTTTATATGCTTAACTGTCTTCTAGGAGGAAAATTCTTCCAGTAGTGGAACAGATTCCCTAACCAGTGGAGAGATTCCACGAAGCCGGTCAGAGGGGACTTTGATTGATGTGGATGACCAGATACCTTCAGACAGCTACAGTATGGTCTTTTGCTATTTTCTGTACTAAGGCTCTCCAACTAAAGTCTTTATTTCTGCAAAACTCTGGATCAGGCAGGTTGGGAGGAATAGTTGAAATCTTTAACCTTACATTAACAAATGCTACTTAGAGTAAGTTTACTCAGGATCAAGATGGGGAAGAGAAGAGGGAGTTCTTAGCCAAACTAGATAAATTTAGGGTTATAAGAAGCATGAAGGCAGGATAATTTTGAAGTTAGCCCAGTTTAAAAACTGGAGTCTTGGCAAAGTTGATTTAATCTCCTTGCTTTTTAACTACAAAGCTGAGAAAACTTTGCCCTCCACAAGGTAGGCATTCTCTTAGCTTCTTCTCCAGTAGCAGATATAACAGCAAGCCTGACACTTGCTGTGTAAGTTCTGGAGCAGGAATTATTTCTTTGCTGACATGCTGCACCCCAGTAATTGTGCTATAACCTTGGCACGAGAAAGCCTAGAAAGCCGAGAAAGTCTGTCCTAGTGACTCAGGCTCTGATAGAGTTTTCTGCTCATATTTTTCCTGTAGAAACTTGTCCTTTAGGATGGGTAAAAAACCCAAACAAAACCCTTATTTTGGGCTTAATTAATTTATATTTTAATAGGCAATAATGATCTGACTGTAATAACATCACAGCGCAAGGAAAGCTTTTGGCCTATGAGCAGAGATAAAAGAAATTTTCAGTGGGTGCTTGAACAGTGTATCCCCCTCTGGTGACCCTGGTCACGACAAGGTGCTTGAGGAAAAGGAGGCTGCCCCTGGGCTCACTCCCCCTGACAGCTCATCCGGAAAGGCTTTTGTCAAGGCAGTGTTAGAGCTTTGTAGATAGGCGGCTGGCAAACAGGTAAATTCCACCCCGGTTCTTCCAAACTGGGAATTTTCTGGAACTGTGGAAAGACTTCACAGTTTTGGCTTTTCATCACAATTTGAAAAAGGAAACAGAATAGAAGTAGTAATATTTAAAAGTATTTTTTTTTCTTTTTGTGGCTGTATGCACTGTCATGCTTGCAATCAAGCAATATAGAGTAACCTCGGAAATGGATGGTACTCTGGGAAGTGTAGTAATGTAAGCTGTAGATATGGTCAAAAAAATAGAAATAACGACTTTTCCCTCTAAAATTTAAACTCTTTGCAAGAATGTATAAAGAAGAGATGGTAGAGCCTCTATATATAGAACAAATAATGGCAAAATAAAGTTATAGAAACCCTTAGCATAAAAAGTTGCAGATATTCCATTGCAAGAAGGGTGTCTCAATCAGCTGTAAACCCGCTTCTATGAAAAATTGTTAATATAAAATGTAAGGATGTCTCTTCTTCAGAAAAAATAGGTATTACTGCTATGAGCCTTTTTATTAGAAAACATATGTAAATATCACTTATACACCCATATTTGTCTATTTAAATGCAATCTCAGAAAATTAACAGTCACACAAATGTTTCTCTCCAAACTTCAAGTTGTACAAGGCCTCATAAATTATATCAATGATATTTTTCTAAATGAAGGCTAGTATAACAAATTCCACACACATGGAGATAAACTGTAGGAGTGCTGTTATCAATTAAATGCACATGCACGAGCATGAAAAGAAATCTTGAATAATGCACTTATCTGTACAGTCTGCAGTGCTTGAAAAATGAAACTGTAGATGTTTAATCTGTGCAAAGAGACAGACACAAAGGAAATAAGCCCACAGCATTTTGTAAGAGGCCAAAGATTATTGGACTATAATGGTTTGAACCTTATGGAACTTAATCATACTTAATGCCAATTAATAATCATACGAGTTGATAATGATCAACACCTCAAAGAAGATTCTTTACATCCTTCGGCACTAATTTGTTGTTTAGCACTAATTTTTTAGCAGTCTTTCTATTAAAAAAGATTCTTAATTAAATCAAAATTGATACTGTTCAAAAACCTGAAGGAGAAATATAGAAATTATCTATGTGTATTTCAGGGGGAAAATTTAATCACCTCTTAGTTTAACAGACTATCAGTTGGAAATGAATGGAACGTCTCATGTCTCTGTGCTTTAGGAAATGTTTCTTTTTTTCTTTTAAACAGATGTCAGTGAGAGTAAACTGGATTTGGATATTTACTGGCCTGGTGTATTCAAACATGCCCAATCTGTTTCCAAGACTAATCCTTTCTGGAATGAACTGTCAGGATCCAACCCTTTCGTACATGACATAGCTGCTTCCAATAGAAATGAAAATAATAAACGTCTTTCTATCTTAAAGGAAAAACCTTCACTGTTCTCTAAACTTTCTAGCAATAGGGACTCTTTGGATTCCTCAGGTGATGAGCTAGATATTGATTGTCTTCTAAGAAAGACTTCAGCAAGAAGATCTGGACGATCGAAGAGTGTCTCTGACATCCTTGATATAGTTGATAACCAAAGATTTAATCCTCACAAGACAGCACTTCAAAAAATTACAGCTTCTGATATGACATGGCTTCAAAATGACCGTGAAGCCTACAAGATGGCTTGGTTGAGTCACCGACAGCTCACCCGGTCCTGCCTAGATTTAGAAGCCATGAGCCATAGTCCTGGATGGGCGCAAACACAAGCTACAGACATTCATGTAGTTTGTAAACTGAATCATGAAGGGGGTTCAGTACAGCTACCTGACTCAGATATCAACATTCATGTCCCTGTGGGTCATGTGTTACCAGGAGAATTCCAAGAAGTTGGTTTAAAGGCTATCCTTAACCCTCCATTGTCATGCAACAATGAGCTGTCCAGCACAGTAAGCCCGCTGATAGAACTTACATTGAGCAACCTCAACACGAGCGAAGCCATTTTCCTAGAAGTGAAAGTGGCGGCTAAAGTGAAGAATGATCCACTCAGCCAAGTTATGAGTGATATTGTGTGCTTTTTTAGTCTCAACAAAGAAGGACCTTTTAAGAAGCTAGAGAATTGCTATATTTATCAGGATACCATACAAGTGAAGCTAATGGACCTAAGTCATGTGATGTATGCAGTGATTGCTGTACAAGCAAGCAAAATCCAGCCTCCAGCAACTAATGTGTGGGACTATGTTCATAGAACAGTCTCAGTTGGAATTTATGGTCCCAAATATATTCATCCATCTTTTACAGCAGTTTTTGCAGTCTTTGGTCATAACTACATTCCAGGAAAACTCACGATTTGTGATATAAAAAAAGCGGGTAAAAGTATGCCTCCTGTGGTGTTTCAGCTGTGGGGAAAGCACACCTTTCTGCTTGAAAAACCACAAGATCTAAACATTTCTTTGATATCCTGTGATCCAGATTTTCAAGTAAAAATGGAAGATCAAAGCAAAAATATTAAAAAGGAGGAGTTGAAAACTGGTGAAATGGTCCGCCAACAATTCCTGTTTTCCATGCTTGGATGTAGGGAGATGCATTTCTTTGTTTTCCTTGTTCAGATTAAAATCTTAAAAAGTAGCCAAGTAACACAGTTCCACGTTACGACTCCTGATCCTGCTCCGAAATTAAGTGGAATTATTAATAGGCCAAAGCGCCTACAAAACCGCAAAGAAATCAAGTCTGCACCATGGCTTTTGATACCAACAATAAAATACCCAAAGTTTCAAGACAAAACTTTGAGTGTCAGTACTTATGGAGTGGCTTTGAAAACTGTGTTACGTCAAAATAAGATTGACTATTTGCTGGAATATTTTAAAGGGGACACAATAGCACTTCTTGGTGAAGATAAAGTTAAAGCCATTGGACAAACTAAAATGAAAGAGTGGTACGTAGGAGTTCTCAGAAGAAAGATTGGTCTCGTACACTGCAAAAACATAAAAGTGATTTCCAAAGAGCAAGCTATGGACACTGCTGATAGTGAGCTAACAACCAGGAATCTTGTTGAACAAATTGCATTGCCATTCAAAAAACTGACTTATATCTACTCAGTAGTTCTGTCTACAGTATCAGAGAGTGTTTATGACTGGAGAGCTTTAGCTGAGGTGTTGGGATACTCACATATGTCTTTGGATGACTTTAATGAGGCACACGCTGATAAAGAATCAGAAAGAGTTGCACATGTTGTGAAGAAGATGAAGCAAGACTGCCATGCTAACAAAAAAAAAAGACTATTTCTTTATGAACTCATTGTTGTAAGTATTGCATGAACTAACTGGCTTATTGGGAATGTATTGCCAAGAAACTACTCAGTAGTAACGTAGGAACAAGAAAACATGATTCTGAATCCTTGCAGGATCTTTATAAACCTGAAAATATTACTAAAAGATGTAGACACAAATAGGTGGAAAATACATCCAAACTCTCACGAAGAATAATAATTTGATCAATTAATTCTGAACAGTCTTCTGTTAATACTCCAGGAACTGTGCTCATTTAGTAGGTTGACTAAGATGACTTTTTTGGTTTTTAAATAGACACTGTTGAAATTGTTTTGTCTTTTGTCTTGGTAAATTGCCTTTCTTGAGAAATTCGCATTACTGTTGTGAAGTATTAAGTAACATTATTATGCTGTGGGAACTCCACTATACATACATATCTATCTATCTATCTATCTATCTATCTATCTATCTATCTATCTATCTCTCTATCTCTCTATCTTTCTATCTATCTCTCTATCTCTATTTCTATCTCTATCATCTATACCGATCTATATCTATAGATCTAGATCTAGATATTTGTCTATGCTAAGTTGCATGTCTAGCTTAGCTTCATATGTTTAAAAGGGACATCTTGATCCAAATGTTGAGGGCAAGATTTTCTATCCACACCTTACAACTTTATAGTCAATGTTGTAGTGGCCTAAGAAGGATATTGCAAATATTTCAGTGCATATTTTCATAGGCCTCATTTGTAAGCTGTTGGACAACTTCTATGTGACTAAATACTGCCAAACATGAATCAAAAGTTTATTCTAATCACTTCCAGGTAGTAAGTTGCACTACTAACAGTCCTAATTTACATACTGATCTGTGTGCAAATTAATTTGAAATTAATGGTCACTTAATGCCCTCCTTGGCTCTGACAGAAAAGTTGACCAACCTCTTAAAGGACAGAAGATAATTAAATTTCTGATATGAAAATAAAGTATTACAAAAATGGATATTTAAGAACTCACATTGTAGCTACTAATCTAAAGCCTTTTGACTATCCTGAACTCTAAACCTTAACTGAGTTTACTTCTCATAACTGGTCTATCCCCTTTGAAGTGTTGATAGATATTTCAGCAGGATTCAGAAAACTTTGGTAGCAGTGGCCACTTACAGTTCTTCAGAGCACATCAAACTATGTGGAATAAAACTGAGCCAGTATGAAGTACAGCAAAGTCTGTCATGTCTCTTTACAAAAAGGAGAGGGGGACCTAAAGGTGAAAATTGTCCAAACTTTTAACTTAATACAGTGAAACAGTGTTCATTACAAGACAGGCAAAAAAGTAGGGCATAATTAGACTAAGTTTATAGAATCATAGAATGGCTAGGGTAGGAAAGGACCTTAAAGATCATCTCATTCCAACCATCCTATCATGAGCAGAACACCTTGCACTAGACCAGGTTGCTCAGAGCCCTGTTTTGCGAGATTTATGTATTTTTGCTAGGAAGTGCCAGTGCAGGTCCTTGTCTTTGTAGAGCTAGATATAAATCCAGATGTCATCCATGTAGATTTTAGGTAGAATTTTCAGTTACTTCTTTTAAGAAATCTCCAGTTTTCATGTTTTGTAGGGTTCTCGCTTATCAAAGCAAACACAAACTGAACAACTTTGTCTCCAATTTAGAGGAATTTTGTACAGTATACTGTAGTCAGCTTCTCACTACTGTATCTACCAAAGTTCTATTGTTTGCTATGAGGATTTTATTGGTTAAAACTTTAAAATTAAATCACACATATGCCTGATTTCTGCAGAAATGCCTGATATTCCAGTAAAAATCAGTATCTAAAAAACAGGAAAAATTTCTGTATTTTGCTCTTGATCTTTCCCTGAAAATCTCAACACTTTCAGTGGAATATTTTGGAGTTAATTTGAGGAGAAGGAAAAACCCAACATTTATTTTTCACATTAGCTTTTATCCAAACAAGTAAAGAAAGAAGAATACAACATATCTGCATTTCAAGGTTTTACTCCTTCAACCATTTTAATTTGAGTGTCACTAAGTGTTCATTTGGCAAGGAGGAGGGAAAGGTTTTATGTTTGCATTTCTCCTTAATGGTCAGCAAATTATTAGTCCTGTGGGAAGAGTAAATCAAAAGGTGCTGGCCAATGTGATCAATGATTTTCCAAATAAAGCCCTACATGAAGGATCACACCTTAGTATAATAGTGCTGTAACTTAGTTTTCAAGTTTCGTGCCATACTTCTAAGTAGCTTTTTTTTTTTTTTTTTTTTTGTCCCAAATACTTCTGTTGGAGAAGTATGTTTTTCTTTCAGGATCTGTAAGCTTGGCAGGATCCATTTGACACTGGAATGTTGAAGCAGCTGAATGCCAGCTTGATCTTTTTCTTAAGCTCGTGGGCAGTTCTCCTCTGAAATTGTTGGCAACACCATTTTGTAGAAAAAGAATTACACATTTGTAAGAACACAAAAGTAAAAAGAAAGTCTTCCTGTTTGCATAGAAATGCAGAATAGCGCTATAAAATTAAATTAAAATGTTCTGTTTGCAATTACTGGTGAAGGATCACTAATGAAAATCATTATTACAGGCACTTTTGAAAATAGATTGCCAGGGATTAGTGGCACGTCTTACCCAGGACACCATTGTCTTGACTTCAGCTGTCAAGCTTGGCAAAAGCTGGCGGGAGCTTGCGGAGAAGCTGGCCCGACTCACAAAGCAGCAAATCGAGGCTTACGAAGTGCCCCATCAAGGGAAAAACGGAGCAGTAGCTCTGGAGGTAAGGGTCTGGTGTAACAGTGCATGCACATTTCCTCCTCTGCACGAACACAGACAGGGACTTTCCTTCTTCCTCATTTTGCAGGCTTCTTTCCCTTTGCACTTTCTGGTGAAGGTCTCGGTCCTGTCTTGAGCTTCAGGGCCACGTTCAATCCTTTTTTATTGTCCTGTCTGCTTGTTAACCTTGCTCGCACCTCTGCTGTCATTTCAGACACAGCGAGGAAGACCAGCCGGTTCTTGCAGGAGCCACTTCTAATCACACTCAGTAAAGCTTTTGCTATTTCCACAAAAAGGGAGCTGGCTTCTATCATTAATACTTTTCTGTTCCCATGTAATAGTTATCATTTAGCTTAAGTAGAAGAGATTAGAAGCCCTGACACCAATTCTACTTCTGTTGTCTGAATGTGGCAAATCTATGCTTTAAGTTTATAGTTTGTCAGGTAGATCACGACTTTTTTTTTCCTTCGTAAAGCATTTTTCTTATACAGAAGTTTGAGTTCTGTAAAAAAGTAAATTTATCCTCTCAGATGTATTTTAGTGCATACACATCTAAGGAGCAATTTAGGTGCCTTATTAGATCTGTAGTGCCATTTGAGGTGACCTGAGGTACTCACGGCACCCATGCAATGTCAGATACGCCACAAGACTTGGGGTGGACCCTCGTCCATGCTGCTAGCTGAGGGTCAGCCTCTGCTCCTGGCATACCTTTGCCTGGGCAACCAGGTTCCTTCCTGCCCTTCTCCACTCTATTACCAGAGCATGCAGGAGGGCCATTTTTTCCCACAGAGTTATGTGCCAGTGACTTCTAGGTCCCTGACTGGTTTTTACTCTGAAAATCCTTTTTTTTTTGAACATTGCTGAATGATCTTTCTGACTTGAGAGCTTACACTCAGGCTTGACCCTCCCTCTGCCTATACCATCATCCCCTGATTATTGCAGGTAGTGCACATGATCCAGGCTGCATTCTTTTTCTCTCACCTCTTAGTGCCAAAGGAATTGCTATTTCCCATTCACAGGTTCACAACTACTCAAGATAATTTTTTTCTTCCTTTTTTATTTCCCTGTAGCTGATTCCTCTGATGCCCTGTCATACATATTCTCCTTTCCACTGTCTGAATCCAGTGAATCTGTCATCTCGTTTTTGTCTATTTGGTGATAACTCTCAAGATATTTCTGCTCTAATCATGAACTACTACCTCTTATTCCTTTTGAATGCTCTGCCCTCCCTCCCCAATCAATATTGGATCAAAATTCCCCATGTTTACCCATGTGCTTCTGCACTTTTCAACAAAACTGTCGCCATAATTGTTGTTTGCAAACACTGCCTCTTTCTCAGATCTAATTTTTCTCTTTGAACTATTTTTTGTGGTTTTTTTCTGTTGTTCTGGGTACTTAAGTCTGGATGCACCTTCCTCCAATTTTTTTCTTGTAAAATTATTAGCCTTTCCAATCCCATGTCTCCTCATCAGGAGGACTGATAGGTTGAAAAATGTTTCTGCTTTTAAACTTCGTATTTTTCTTGGTGGGAGAAATCTTCTGGCAGATGATCACAGAGACAACTTGAGGTACATACAATTGGTGCATAGATTATGAAGCCTTTTCCATCAGTAAATTCCAAATCACTTTGCAGTGGGTGTAGGTATCATTATTGTGTACTCAGCAGAGGGAGTGGGAACAGAGGAAAGCTCATGCACGCAGCAGAGATGAGACTTGTCCAGGATGCTGCGGTGATTTAATATTTTGCCTGAAATTCTGCTTTGATACAGTTCAGGAATGTTGAATGCAATTCAGTTCACCCATTGCATTAGAGTATGTGGATGTGGAGAAGAATCTGCCTTAGAACCACTGCCATGTTTGCAGTACTAGTTTAATGTGATGAGTGTGTAGATTATTGCTGAGTTAATTACGCATTGGTTGTGAGCAATTTGTAAAGCTTTTGATCCCTACATCCTCCTTTTTCTTTTCTTTATCTTTTCATTTGTCTTAGATTAAATAAAAAAATTTTAAAAATCAGTTGTGATTGATGACAGGAAACCAAGGTTTGATTTAAGGATATTTCAGCCAATTGTCTTATTAAAATGTCAGACTGACCTTCAGCATAAGTCAGAGCATAGCATCTTTTCATATTCATTGTCTTTTCACATTCTAGTGAAGACAGAAGACTGTACCCTAATACTTTAAATATCCTGGTCTAACAGGAATGTGAGAAAAGGAAGAGACTCAGAAAAAGCAAAGCCAGTAACAGAATTTCAGGAAATACCAGCTTATTTTGTAGGAAATACCAGCTTCTCTTGTTGGCTACTCTGGCTATTGAGCTAAAAATAGGAAGACAAAAAATTTCTGGTCTCAGCATAAATACAACAGTGGTGACCCGCTTTAGTTCATTAAAATATGTTGTAATATCTAATATTTACCATAGTACATCAAAAAATTATTTTCAACTTAGCCTCTCTAAAAAAACCTGAAAAAATTAATCAATCTCCTTCTTCCCACCTACTACCAAAGTACTTTTCTCTTCTCCTTCTGTAACCTTGTGGTTATGACTTAAGATAGACTTGCTTAAAGGGAAAAAGTAGGCACCATTCATTTGGGTAAATGATGATACCTTTCCTTCCTGTAGATCTAAAACAAGAAACTTCACTGAAAGCATAGACACTTTTTTATGGCTTAAACTCGAGGTAGAAACTAGACTAATCAGACTGTGAGACATGCTACTGGGGATGTATGTTTAGGGCTTTTTTCCATTTAGGTATGGCAGTAGATGTTGAGGGAAATGTTTACAGAAACTCTGACAGAATCAGTCTTGGGTAAGCTGAAAGACCTTAGCCCAAAAATATGGAGAAAAGTTCAGGACTATGAGCAAAGAAATTCTCCTCCTACTCACTCCCTCCAGAGATCAAGCAAATAAAGCTTAAGTCAAGGAAGTAAAGCTTTATGTTGTGTACTGTTTGTAAATTAATAGGATTATATTGAGGAAGTAACCAATTTCCTTCAGAATTATCCTTCACAACCATAAAAACTCTTTCTTCAATAGAAGAGGAAAAGTTGCTAAAAAAATCTCAAATTCCTGATCATTTTTGTATATATATATAAATAAATGTGCAGTCATCAGACCATATACATTTATTACTATGCATAATTATATTCCTCTTAAAACAGTGAATGACAGAACCTTTTAGGAGAGTCATAGGTTTCTTTGTGGATTTGAGTATCATCCCTGCAACTATTAACTCAATTGCTGTTTGCAAAACCTTTATTGCCAATGAAGAGAGGGAAACTAGAATTTTGGTTGCCCAAATAACATTTGGGAAAGCAGCAGCTGGGAAAATAATTATTTTGTTTGTTAACTGAGCAAATTTACTCAGCACTTTGAAAGATATAAGTCCGGCCTGGTATTTGAATCATGCTGCTATAACTTAATTAATGTCATTAGACCAATGACAAATTATACCTGCTAAGGATCTGCTCCATTTGTCTGGCAAAAACCAAATAAATCGTAGTTTGAAAAAAAAAAGCACTGCTAACCTATCTTTTAATTTCCTTTGTTTCTTGCTGGAAAATTTTTTAATTGTATGTCCTGATTAAAAAAAAAATATATAAAAGCTTTTGACTTGCCTGTTTTAGAGTGTTTGGGTGCTTTCGCCTGCATTTTTTAAACAGATTTTATAGATAAATCATGTTAGAATAATAGAATCATTAAAGTTGCAAAAGACCTCTAAGATCAGCTGGTCAGATTATCTAGATCAACCGCTAACCCAGCACTGCCAAGTCCACCACTGAACCATGTCCCTAAGTACCACACCTATATGTCTTTTAAACACCTCCAGGGATGGTGACTCAATCACTTCCCTGGGCAGCCTGTTCCAATGCCTGACCTACCTTTCAGTGTAGAATTTCTTCCTAATATCCAACCTAAATTAATTACAGGGACTTTGTTCTGCTCTCCATCCTTATTTTCCAGCTCAGCGGAATGGATACCCAGAGAACAGCCAGTCTGGGTATTAAAGCCTGAGGCACGGAAGGCATTAAGTACCTCAACCTTTCCCTCATCTTTTGTCACTATGTTGCCCCCTGTATCCAAAAAAGGTTGGAGATTCTCCTTAGCCCTCCTGTTGCTGCTGATGTCTTTCTAGAAATATTTTTTATTGTCTTTTACGGCAGTAATCAGATTAAGTTTCTGCTGCTGTTGTCAGAACACATTGCTGAAAGGTAAAAAGCATGTTTAAAATTTCCAGGCTAAGTAGAGAGACAGTAGGATGTTGATTAAAGGGGCAATACCATTAAAAGCACAACCAAATAGGGAAACTTGTGCTGGGTGTATGCGCTGCAAAAGATGATCAAGGGGAAAAGTGTTTTACTTCCACTCTTCTTTGACTTATACTGTCAAAGATATATTTTGACTTGGTGATAATCATTTGAATGAAGAATTTATCTATTATTTACCTCTCTGAGAATTTGAGAGTTTCATAGAAATAATATAAATAAGATTACTGGAGTTTTTATATCAACATGCCTTTTTTTATAAAGCATTTCAGCATGCCTGGTGATTAAACACTTATTTTCTCTTTTCTTTTCTATGACTTTTCAACTATTTAGATCTTTTTTTTTTTCTCGATAATTAAATTTCTGCCACTAAACCTTTTTGTTTTTCCCCTTTATTTTCAGATGATGTGGAAACCTGCATATGACTTTCTCTACACTTGGGCTGCCCATTATGGAGACGGTTACAGGGACGTCTTGCAAGACCTGCAATCAGCCTTGGATAAAATGAAAAACCCAGTAACAAAACAGTGGAGAGAGTTAACTGGAGCACTGATTCTTGTGAATTGCATGGAGGTGTTAAGAGCAAGTGCCTTCTCCAAAATGGAGGAAGAGTAAAAGGCCAAAATATGTTTTTGGAAAATCCATTAGGAAACTATACCACTGTGTAGAGTTTTATTTGTGTATATTTGTGTTTCAGTGATGCTTGTAGAGCATGACACAATGAAATTTGTTTTAACTGAGTTGATGTTGGGTCTAGCCCTGCAGTTCTCAGCTGCAGATTGCCAGAGCCTGCTAATGGCTTCTGGGTAAATAAGAAAAGAATGGGGGATTAAACGAATGAGGTCAACAAAAATTACTCAAATTCTATGGGGTATTTTCTAAAAGGAGCTATTTCTGATTGCACTGACTTCTAGGCAGAGATCAGTTTTAAAAACAGAACTATTCATAGATGAGTACAGCATGCAGTGCCTAGGTTTACATTGTTTTCAGTGAAGTATTAAAATCTAAACATTTAACACAGTATACTATTTGGTGCTCAAACCCCTCAACTCTAAGTCAATGGATTCAGGTTAGCCTAAAGAAAAACCTTTAAGATTCTTTCATCCTCATCTGGGACAAAACTAATCTAATTGTCTCACAACACAGGAATCCAACAGTTCCTGGAAAAATAGGTGTGTGCTGCACACACTCAAAAAATAGGTGTGTGCTGCAGTTTTCCAAAACACCTTCTGGTGTCTATTTTAAAGACTGGAAGAGAGACAGAAGATAAAATCTCAAAAGTGTTTGGTCTTGATTTATTTGTTGATGTAACTCAACAGGGTTTTGTATCTTTTTGTATTTTTGTTAGTTTATATTTCTGCAATTTTTTTCTACATTCTGCTGAATGGAAATTCTGGAATATTCTGGAAGCCTTCTTTATGTACACTGTCCATCCCTCTGATCATTTGTGTAGTCCTTCTCTGTTGCTTTGAAATAAGTACATAGGGAAAAGAGACTTTGTAGGTACAAGGGCTGGAAACAATTCATACTCTCATCTGTTGATTGTTTTCTTCTACCTCACTGGATATGGGAAATTACTATTATTTTCTCAAAAAAATTTAACAGTTGGATGCTTTTTATATTAATTTGTTTATGGAGCAATTAATTATAACTAGTCATGTGTTCTAAAAAGAATCCTGCTTAGATGCTATCAGTAAAAATCTTTCAATTACTGAGTAGCTTATTATAAATACACAAAATACAGGCTGAATAATAGTTACAAGCTGACCAAATTTTTTAACGTAATTTTTTTAACTTATTAAATATATTTTTAGTTAAGTGGTAGATCTAAAAGGTTAAAGCCATTTCGAGCTCCTTTGATCAACATTCATGCAGAAACATCAGCAAATACTCATGACAACCAGTCGAAAAGAAAACTGGCGTTCTGCCATCACTTGCAGTTGACAAGACAAAGCCAAATTCTTTCAGGAGTACCACAAAACAGCACTACAGTCCAGAAATTGAGCTTCCACTGCTGTCTTAGTTCATTTCTACTAAGAAGGGAGGTTTTGTGATTCTAAAATAGAACTGTACATTTGGACATTTTTCTTCCCCTCTCGTTTCCTCTAACCTTTTTCTTTTCTACTTTCATTAAGCTTTCCCTAAGTACCCATAGCTCAGCAAGCAGGCTGAGGAAGGAGTACTTGCCCCAGTAATAGATAAATTCATTCACCAGAAGATCCTCTAGCATCAGGGCATGACTGAATTAGCATGCATGCGAGTTATCTGGCTTCAGCGGACTTGCCCTTCATTTGCAAGACAATGAGGAATTCAGTCCACAGACCACAGTCTGCTATTGCTGATCAAGGAAAGGTGGAGAAAAACGAGTCAGATCGAAGCTTATGAAAGCTCCCTGTTTTTTCAGGTGCCAGCACCGATTTTATATCTTTCCCCATACAGTTTCAAAAAGAGCTGTAGAGAAAATATAAATTTCTCTTGTGATCTGCACTTTAGTGTAGAGCCAGGTTGTCCTTCCTTCGTGCAGGTAGTGAAGCTCCCAGAAGATGAGAAAGTAGTTTGTCCCACTCTTTTGTGCTGCTAGGTAAGGAAAAGGTGCATACTGATTCCTTAAAATATATTAATAGATGTCTTTAAAGGTAAAAATAACACATTCGAATATTAAAATATAAAATATTAAAACCCACATCAAACTCCCTGAAAATTTTTTTTACGTTTCCCAGAAACGTGCTTCTGCTTTCACCTTAGACCCTGCTCATAGCAGACTGTGAAAGCTGAACAGGATTTTACAGTGGTGCAAGAGGCCACGCACCAGATCAACTTAAAACCTCAGGGAAATATATTTTTCACTCCCTCAGAGCTGAAATACCAGAGGAGATCACAAAGCAAATCTTTCAGCTTTACTATGTTCTCTCACCATCTGCTTTTCATGCATTCCAGCAGGCCATGCTCGCTTGCTTAAAGCCCTGTTAAGTCAATCTTTAAAACTTTTTTATTTCATTTTTTTTCTCCTCTTTTGTTAACCTGGCTGCAGCAGCTAAGCAACACAGCTTACATCTGTTTCTGAAGATGAGTCTGTGCTTCCATCCTTTTTTTGCATGTCCTAATTTCTTATCTTTAGTAAATATGTGTTTACTTTCTTTTTCAACAGGACATGTTGTTCAGTTCTGTATTTTTCTGCTATGAATTCTAGTCAAAAGACCAGAAAAAGCTACCAGAAGCACCCATTCCTAATGGCACAAGTCTACCAAATACCAAATATAAAGGACAAGCTGCCCAAAGTCTTTGAAGCTGAAGGAAAATCCATCCTGAGGAGGTAGTCAGTGATCATGGTCTCAGGAAGAGAAGGGCCCAGGGACCAGAGACTGCTGCCTGCAATTCTCATGGCCAGGCCCTTTCTTTGCTGTGAAAGTTTTTTCTGTCTTGAACTAGGGTTGAATTTGGCCCGGCAAATTTAGCAAATATTGACTTAGTGAGTCAGTGTTCTCCTTAGCTTGCAGAATTATGCAACTAGTCCTCCAAGCGTGTTTCTTTAAAAGGAAATTTATATCTGCCTGTAGTTGTGCTGTATTCCAGGGCCTTTGACTGCTGGTTTCAGTTGTTAATTGCACTCCCGTTTTTGCCTTAAGCTTCTGCTCATATGAATGAAATGTGCACTCGTGCAATATTCTGTTTACTTTAGCAGCCCACACTGCATATATTTTAAAAAAAAAAAATATTAAAACCCCATATTTTATTTAGTGGTCTAGTATTCAAAACCACAAAATGCCAGTTCAGAGTGAAAGCAGCTGCACTCAACAGCAACACACAGCTTGGAGCACATGGCTTAGGTAAACACGCTCTGTTCTTGACCTTTTCTCTTTTCCTCCCACCCTGTCAAGAGAGAACAGCTTTCCCATGAGCCTGCACGCATACTTTCGTGGGTTTCTTCAAAGTGAGATGAGATTAACAACTCCTTGGGAGGAGACAAGGAAAAATACCAGCCGCTGGTCCTTGCCTTAAATGACCCTCTGTTTCCAGGTTTCCTAATTTCTGTGTAGAAAACAGCTGTGTCAGCCAGTTCCATTTCCCTTTGAAGTTGTAGGCAGAAAACGTCCTCACCTTCCTCCATCCTTCTAGCCTCTGAATAGGTGTTTCTTAAATGAGCAAATGAAAAAGTTGTGAGTGCATCTGTTGCTTTACGATTCCACCTACCCATGAAAGACGGAATAACAGTTCCCTCGGTTCAGTCTGCACCTGAGTGGGACAGACATCTTCCACGATAGGCAGTGGCAAGGAAAATCTGTCACTCATACTAGAAATGCTGGTTTTTCAGTGAAGCTGGAAGCCATCCATGTTGCAGTGCAGAGGCTTCATGCCATTTAATGACACAGTGCAATGACATATTTCTGGATTAATAACAGTCAAGACTGGAGAGAAAAGGCAAATTATTCCCTCCTAGAAGTTCCAGCTCTCCAGTTGGGTTTGGGGAAGGGTTCAGTTTCTTAGGTTTCACTTGCTTTTTTTGGAAAGCAGAGGTTTAGGGAAGGAAAACGAAGTTTCTTTTAAAATGTAAGTAAAAGGCTACTCCCCAAGCCAGGCTCCAGGCGGCAGGCTGGATGCCAAGACCAAGCTACATGCTATGGAGTGTTCTTTGTGGAACTGTCTACGGAAGAAAATGGGAGGAGGCACCAGCCATCTTTCTTCCTACTGAGAACAGAAAAATGTGGAGAAGGGGGCAAATGTTTATTAAGTAATTTTTTCAAGAAAAAGACTGTTTTTCACAAATTCTTTCTGTAAACCTAAGCTGTGGGGAAAACAAACACTAAGCCGTTCCGAAGGAGCAACTCAGTTTTGCTGTGTTGGGCTGACTCTAAAGATCTATTCCTAAAGTATCTCTGGGCTCAGGAACTGATCCAGCTGACAATGACCTACTAAATAACAAAGGCAACCCTATAGAACTGCAGATAGATGGCAATGCTGTATTCCCAGCTAAATCCAGTGATCCTGCTTTTTCATCATCTAACAGCTTGTTCAGCTATGGACAGCTGTACCAAGTAGGAATGAATATAAAGCTATGCTGTTTTGTTGTGTTTGTGCCACAGATACGAAGATTTCCTGTGAAAACACAGGAATAAAATAGAGAGCAAAAGGGTTGTATTTCCCACCATGCTCAGGAACAGAATGTAGCAAATGATATTCTTCACATTAGCGTGAGACATTGACTGTTAAATTCCCTGGCAAGGCCCTAGAACAATTATAGATATGTAAAGAAAATGTTAGTCTAGTGTGAGTGATAACCATTGTTTTTGATAGCTTTGCTGCCAATAAATATCTACAGACACTATGGGATATTCAAATAACCTGTGATTATTCTTAGTACAAAAAGTGCCATTTTCTATTTCTTGCCAATGTATATACATATGTATATATATAATCTATTTTTTTAGCTTACATTATATATTTTTAAACAAAATAAACAAAATGATATTGTCCATTGGAATCCTTTGTGAATTTTATTTTGGTTTTGTAAGACTAAGAAGAGTTGAGGAAGAGGCCATGAGGTGAAAGATAATGGTTCTGTAAACAACAGGAAATGAGCAATGTCTTTATACACATTTCTCTTAATTTAAAAATCCTGTGTATTAAAAAGATGAATGCACACTCCTTTTAGTGCATTCATAAGCAAAAGTAATTTGCTGATATTGCTTCTAGAAACAGAGTTATCTCACTCTTGAGAAGAGGGCAGTCTGTGGACCTTGCAGTGGAAACCAGGCCTTCTCACAAGAATATGCTCTCAATTTTTTTTTGTTTGTTTTGTTGGAGAATCATAAATGTAAGTTCAAAAAGATAAATCCTCATTTGAAAAGGACATTCAAAACTAACATAAGCTTCTGAACCTTCTGTAGAACAAAATAATAGTACTGATTAGGTTTTTAATTGAATGTTTATTTCAGTTTTCTCAAATCAAATTCTTATGATCCTTTCAGTATAAATCAGACAGGAACACAGTTTGTATCTTAAATCCTAAATTTATGGTTGGGATTCAAATTTAAAACTAAGTATCAGGAGTTACTATATGAACTGAAAGGTCAATTTACATATCCATTCTAAATCCCAGATTTTAAAATGCAAATGAAGTGGCCAGGCAGGAATAGGGATGGTAGCACAATAGTCTCAGGAGAGCAGACAAAGATGAAGTGCATTCAGCTCCACTTCACGACTTCAGAGCCTTAAACATTATGTTTGTGTTAAATTCAGTACAAGATCTAAAATACGGCCTTGTCAAACACAATACCCTGAGAACAATGGGAATCCAGAGTGACAAGGGGGAAGTGAATATGTAATGACTGCTCAGTCTGTCTCGTAACAATAAAGTTATCAGGCAATGGGTTTAAAAATAAACAAAAGTACCCTTTCATATAGTGAGAAATTGGGGAATGTGTTTTTATAGGATATTGAAGACAAAATCATACATGGGTGCAAAAGAAAACCAGTCAAATTTACAGAGAAAAAAAAGTACCAAGTGGATATGGTGGTTTGTCTACAGCCACCAGCTTCACCTAACGCAGAATTGGATACTGAAAATGCAGCAGGGAGAAATACTATCCTTCATTTCTCGTGTTTCTCACCATTTCCTCTGGAGACTGTGGGTCTGGAGCGGGCAGATGCCTGCTCTCACCCAACCCTTCCTGCACTCTTATAACCATGAGACTCACATGGTCCTCACACATCCCAGCAGGCTCCTTTCCAGCACCCGCCTCCATTCTGCCCCAGCTCAGGCAACAGCTCCTCAATTTATTTAGCAACAACCATGGCCCTCTCCAGCTCTGTGGCCTTGAGTGCCAAGAGCAGCTGGACTGAGCTGTGATCCTCTGACACGCTGCCTCCGGCAATTGGGTCACTGATAGGGGAGCATGATCCTCAGCTTTAGGCAGGGAGACATCAGCGTAATAAGACTCCTCAGGGCTGGCCCTGCTCCATGAACTTTCTTCTCTCACAGGATCCAGCACAGTCCTATTTTATGCATCTGAGGGAAAATCATGAAGAGGAGAAAGGATGAGTGGGGGAAAGAAGTACCAGATTTTGAACAAAATTTTGAACAAGAAAGCTCATTTGTTAGTTCTACTCACAAGAAGGAAA
Source organism: Cnemophilus loriae (assembly GCA_013397755.1). Lineage (NCBI taxonomy): Eukaryota > Metazoa > Chordata > Aves > Passeriformes > Corvidae > Cnemophilus > Cnemophilus loriae. Next base: position 93,625 of record VZTF01003389.1, read on the forward strand.
AGTTATTATTAGCGTCTGAAATGATTTCACATAATGCCACCCTCGTTCTTCATACAAAAGCCTCTATTCCTATTAATAAAGGAATTTTAAAATACCAAACAGCCAATGGATGATTTAATAACACTGCTTATAAAACTAATTGTGTGTAACTGAAAAGCTCTCCCTGGGGTCCCATTTGCAGGAAGGTTAAATAGGATTATCAAACCTAAAAGAATAAAAAAGATGAAAAAACTCCCAAATCCCTGAAGCCCCAGCAAGAAGGAGTCAGGACATTTTGCTGAATAAATTATAGACCTCAGTCATTATTATCAGGGGATTATCTCATAGAAACAGAAATCTGAATTGGTTCCATATGCCTACAAGCTTCGTTAAAGGTTTTAGATCAGAAGCTTCATTTTCATACACACAAACAAGTCTCTTCACCTGGGGACCTCAGGCCAGCAGGATGACTTCAGCTGCAAGCCATTTACCCTTCATGATACCATGTCAGGGTATCAAACATAACAGACTATTGAAGAAAAACTAAAGGTACCTTATCCTTTCTTCAGTTTTTATTCACCTATAAAGGTCCTATATAGCTCCATAAAGCAAAAGTGATGGTGTAGCTGAGATGAAGAGAATGAGAGCAATCAGTGCAGATCCATGAAGAGGCTGTCTGGTACAATTTTCCACCACAGGTCCTGGTTGGAAGTGTTCGCACCAGTGCCACGGAGGCACAGACCTCTTTGCAACCCATGCTACAAGCCTGCCTTCCCAGTGTTTCTCATCCCCTCAAACCTGCTTGCCCTCTCCCCAGAGGTGTCCTCTCCTCAGCCTAGCCAGCATCCATTCCTTATAGACTCCCACTCCACCTCACACCTCAGCTGCTCTCCCTCACCCACTGCTCTGGGTCCTGGGAAAGGAGATACCCATTTCCTCTGACCCCAGTCTTCTGGACTTTCATCTTTCTCCAAAGCTTCTCCTAAGCTGGACAACCTCTTCCAACAGCCTTAGCTGCCTAGGCTTTCTACCACTTGTAACACACCTCTGTGAGCTTCTCTCCTGCTCTTGCCTGCCCCATGCCCACCCCATCCCAGCCCTGCAAGTCCTTGCAGGGTTTTCACAGATGCTGTGTTACCTGTTGCTTGATCCCTGATCAGTCAATGCTACGATCTCCTGTTAGCACCGCAGTGGCTGAGCACAGACCTTTGTTTGGCTCTTTGCTCAGGAAGAGACTTCAGGATCCAGCCCCTGATGAGACTGAAAACAACACGGGCACAGGCTGCCTCAGCCAAAAAATCTACCCGCGGATGACTTTGAAGGCAGGAGAGCTGAATATAGCCAGACAAAAGTCAAAAGAAAACACAGAAACAAGGTAGTCGTGTCTTTTAATAGACATAAACCAAAGAAGAAATATGAATTTTGACCCTAGGCTAAAGATACTTTCTCACAGCTTTCTGGTTTCTTGCTATTTAATTCATTTTTAATGAATCAAGCCAAGATATTTAGGAGAAACACAGCAGCTAAGGCCAGTATCTGTTTAAGACAATTACTTTAACCTCAGACGGCTTTTGTCCTTTTGAAAGAGTTCTAACAAGTAGGATTTTACTTTGGAGATTGGGTTGCATAAAGGTAAGCACTGCTGGCACAGAAACTCAGCATGTTAATCTAAGAACAGTGTTGACAAACTATTGCATTTCTACAGAAATTTGTGTCAGGTTACTTCACCAGAGAAGGAAAATATAACAAAATACAGGATACAGAAGACACAGTAATTAAAACCACTACAAGATATTAACAGCCAATCAATGCATTTCAAGCTCCACACATTTCAAGTCCTCTTCAGTTTGTATTTGCTTACTTCAAAGTATGTCTGGAGAGGAGAGGAAGGTAAAAGAGGAGAGAGAGGAAAAAGAGAGGTTATTGTTACCTGGATGATTATGATTGTTAACTATTTGTACTACATCAGGGGCTGCTTTGAAGCTGAAGATCTAATGTGCAGTGATCTCCAATAATGGAAAGTGAGAAAAAGCACAAGAAGCAAAGCGAAGCTAGGAAAGCCTTTTTTCAAGGTCACTCAAAGTATATCTTCAGAACCTTTCTAAACTCTTGCTCAAGCCTTACCCATTAAGCATTGCTACCTTAATAGTTATGAGGATTATCATGAATCTGTATATTAAGAAATACTTGTGGTTTTGCCCAATAAGGTTCGTGGGTTCTTCCAAGAGCATCTACAGGCTATTCAGAGTGCTTGTTTTTGTCATCCAAACAGACACATATTCTTCACTTAGCCAAACTGTGGGCATCCTCTTCACATGGGATCTATGCATCTCACTGCTCTGGAGAAAGTACCTTCCACCTGACTGGTGGTCACTCCTGGGAGGGGTCATTGATGCCTCTCCGTATGCAGATGTGGGATGAAGCTTTAGGAGAGAGGAGCCAGCCTGCAGTGCAACTGTAGGACAAAAACTGTGGTGAACTGTGAGATTAGCTATGTAAGAGATGTTTTTATTCATATACTAATGGACATCTAAGACACGACATTTTTGTAGAAACCCTGGCTGCTGTACATCTTTTATTTCAGCTTTCTCAATGTAAGTGTGGCCAGTAAAAATAAAAGCTGGGAAATACCTTTAGCAGACAAAGACACCGATAGAGGAGTCCCCCTGTTTCTGCGTAATAGTCAGCTGCAAGTAACCCCAGAAATGTTGTAACACCAAATCAGGAAGTTTATCTTGAGAAAATGCATCATTTAAATAATCCATATGTCTTTTCTAGGTAATGTCAGGTACGTCTCTAGAATGGGCAGCAGTGAGATTTTTGATCACTTTTTATCAATTGAAATATTATTTCATATTTCACCATTCCCAAAGTGAACAGATTTCTTGCAACTGTATTATTTCGGATGAGCATTTTCTAGCAGACTGGCTCTTTCAAAACAGATATCATTGATTATAGGAAAATAAATCCCCGGCTACTTAATCTAAATGAGAATCTGGACCCACCTATAAGTCTCCAAATAAGGTACTGGCTTCGCATAATTTTTTTCCCGTCAAATCCAATTATTTTTATCCTCAGGAATACCCATTAGCTTAGAATAGTGCTGTTAGGTCTCTGTTTTTCTAATCAAGGCAAAAGGGACACATTAAAAGATGTTTATAAATTAAAGATGGTTTGGATGGTTTTATCATGTGCAGCAGTATTAGTTTTCACTGTACTGCGAAAATACCTATATAACAACAGTGGCCTGTATTCTGATGGCTTTATGTCACAAAACATTACAATTTTAGGACTGTAGTCTTCCAAATGCTGACAAATTACCCCGCCAAATCCCACACTATTTCTCTGTACTTACCTATATCAAATGGCCTATACCACAAATCATCAGGGATTTTCTTCCTCTTTTTCTGAAAAGGTACTTAAAAATCTAAATTTTCTCTTCCCCCATTCTCCCTCCTTTTCTGTGCACAAGGATGGAGCACTTGGTACATAGTACAAAGAAACATTTTTGTGGGAGGTACTTACTGAAATGCTGGCAGCACATGACTAAGATTATAATGAGTACAAAAGTGCTTACACAAATGCTAAGAGGAAGCCAGCACAGTACAGAGTAATCGGCAGAAAAATAATTACTGAAGTTAGTTAGAAAGTTCCTGTATGTTGTTTTAGTTATGGCCCACCAGAATTTTGGAAAACAACATGACTTAAAACGAAATAAACATTGATGTCAGCCATTGTCTCAAGTCACAGACTAATAAAAAACAGAGTGATTCATTGTCATTCTGGAGCTTTTTCTCTTTCCTGTGTTTCATTTAGTGGAAAAGCCTCACAGTTTCCATGCATGAATGCAGTAATAGAAAAATATGGATTCCTTTTTCTAGCCGTGTTTGGTTCATATACAGTTCTGGAAAATATTCCTCTGTAGCTGGTACTCTCCTCAAAAAAACCACAGTCAATTCTGAGCACAATACATTAACCATATTCTAGCTTGCATTATTTTGCCTGTGCTCCTATTTGTAATTAGGTTAATTAATGAAGGAGAGGATCATAGGAAAATTTCAAAATTTTAAGTAACTATGAAATACCTACAGAAATTAAAGTAATAGCATTCAGATTCTCAGTCTTCAGAATTCTGTCCTTTTTTTCCTGTTCTGGTCATTGAGTTCTTTATTTTTGGCTTTTGGTTGGTTTGTTTGGTTCTGTATTGTTTATGGACTGCTTTAATTTTCCCCCTCCACTGTCATATTAACATCAAGACTCATTAAGATTACTTTGAAGGCAACACAAAATGCTATAACACTGTCTTTGTGTTTCATTACTCTTCTGTTATAGCTAAACCTATTTCAGCCTCTGACACATCTTGGCTATTGATGTAAACACTGAAAAAGCCTGTGGAGGATTGTAGTCTGATGCTGATAGGACACAGCTGAAGGTCAGGAGATAATTTAGACCAATGTATTTAAAGGGTTTTATTACTGTGCTATTTGTAGTAACTGATCCAGAAACAGGCAGAATCAGTACTGTTATGCTAAGCTCTGCATAAAGTCAGAGCAAAAAGCAGTTGTCAAGATCTCCTTGAAGCAACCACAGAATTCAACTGTAAAGGGCACAGAGATGCTTTTCATCTATGCTGAAAGGTCACAGATGTCTGCTAATTTACAGCTGTCATAGTCCCTTTGATCATGACTGTTATTTTAATACCATTGGCCATTTGATTCTGCAACAGCAGCCTGAGAACTGCGGACTTAGTCCTCTTGCAAACAAGGACTTTACACACATGAATATTCGTGATTGACTGCACAGGAAAAATGAAGGTGATTGACACGAAATAAAGAACTGAAAATCACATGTTCTAGCCACTGTACCAGCCATTTCTTACACTGGCTCCTCCTGTGATATTGAACAGACAGCAGTCAGTTGAAAATTCATACTGACCCAAATACCTTGGTTTGAGCACTATCAGTGTGTCTGTTCTCATTATTCACTTGTCCGAACTCACAAAACTGGCAGTAGAAATTATCAGGAATGACAATCTGGCTCAGTCATCTGACTAGGCCAGCTTCCCGAGCTGCCTACTTCACTGGCTTCTGTGAGTTACTGCTGCAGAAAAAGTGGAGTCCAAACATGCATCTCACTATCTTGCTGCAACATGAATTGTTGTCATGGTCACCACCTTCTATTGGAAGACACTTCTTTCAGACAGCTGTGGTACCAGGTCTTTAACTGGCCCACGCAGCTGGAACAGTGCTCTCACTTTATAGATCCTCTAGAGGGACCCGGGGTGCTCCAGCCCTGTTATAGAAGGAATGTCCTCCTGTTATTTTGTTACTGTAAGTATCACCTCAGTCAAGGCAATTCAAGGTCAAATTCAAATGAAAGCACACATTCCTGTAACTCCAAAGTAGACAACACGGTTATATTTATTTATACTAGACAGCTGCAAATTTGGGAAAAAAACCCAAGCAAACCCAGTGTGCTTGACACACTTAAGAAATTAGAAATATCACTCTTTCTACACCTCTTATAGTCTGCTGTCACATTGTTCCAAGGTGCTGTGTGCCCCGAATTCCTGCTGTTAGAGTCAATGATTAGGCAGATCTCATCACAGAGCACAGTGTGTCAGTGTAGGATGCTGACTTTTACAGCCAGTCTCTTCTTCAATGCCTTTTGAAGGGATTTGGATAGGTTTAGCTTTTTAAAACTCAAGGAGGAGATTTCCAGCTGGCCAGCTAAATTAGTAATTTTTCCTTAAAGAGCTAAATGCCTTCTGTCTCCTTTATAATTCTCTGACAAATGTGTGAAATTTACTACACTGAAAGAAAACCAATCCCTTGTTTTCCTAAATTAGTTTTCTACTCATTCAGTGAGTTGGACTCACTAAGTTGGACTGGCTACCTTCATTGTCAGAGCATGGCTCGGCTGTCTTGGGAAGTCCCACCTCAGATCTGTTTCTTGACTAGGAGATGTCTTTCCATTCTGAATTAAAATAAGCATGGTGTCATTTGGAGAAAATGACAGTGGAAAAGTGAAAAAGAAAAGAGACTAGGATGATCAACACTCTTAAGGATGACACAATGCATGCTAGTATAGGTGTTGCGGCATGTAATCATAAGCACTCAACTGGAAAGCCTCAGCTGAGCTGCCTGTAGGTAAGCACCCTGCTACCATTTCAGGGTTTGAGGTAGCCATTGTCCAGACAGAAGAGGAGAAGAAATATTCCACCAGGCATGTCAGTATCACAGGCAAGAAAGTGATTGCACTGAATTGGGAAGAGTAAGGAAGGGGTTACAGCCCTTCTAGAATTGCACCATATATCTGTGTGCGATTCATTCACTACCAGAGGCTACCTTCAAAATTTTCTGCTTAAACTTTCAGCCCATGGAACAGACATAAAACTCACATGACTATTAATTATAGGTCAGATGGACAGCATCTGTATATATTAATCCAGCATCACTAACGGACGCGTACACTAAGCGAGGCTTGGATCCAAAGTTTTTAAAGTGGCGATGAATATATACAAATTATATAACATAATACACTAACACACACAACTTTTAAAATAAATTTTAAAGTCTTCTTGGAAGTGTGCTTCAATTACAACAGAAACAAAAAACAGCTAGCCACCCTCTTTGCCATCCAAATGACAAGCAGACTCTGAAGCTGTTTGGGAGCTGTGGTAACTGCCTTTTCAATTTTACTGCAAAAGCCAGCAAGTGTTTGGAGACACTTTTTAAATGGCTTGATGGTTTTGCCAAGCTGCTTTTATATGGTTACCTTCTCCTGGGACATATACACCCACGAGACAACCTAGGTAACTAACTGCAAAATTTGTCCATTTGATGTCAGCAGCAGGATGCCAAGAGCAGGGTAAACTGGATAAGGTTTGAAAGCAGTGCCTCTAAGGGAAAGGCACTCTAATTATTTTTTAGTAACATTCTATTTGTTTGACTGTGAGCTCTTTTCTTTTGAAAATATTCACTGATCATAAATTTCAAGTGCTGGGATCTTTTTCACTCCTCTTACATCTATATTGTAAAATTAGCTAAAAATATGTCTAAAATAGCAATGAAAAAAATAGTGTTTTACTTAACTGCCTGAAGTATGTAGATTATGGTTCTCATGCAAGATAAAACTAAATCCACTGTGGAGTCTGAGCAGAAAATAATGTCTCCAATTCTTCTCTTGACACCTGGGCCTCAGACTGAGATTTTCACAGTTTTCTTATACCTTGGATGCTCACCATCTTTAGGTGTTTAATTCACTCTCTGTGATGGCGTTTGCCAAATAATGGATAAGGGGAAAAAATACTTCTTTCTGTCTTCAAACACATGTCTTTGTGGAAAGAAAAAACAACAAATGCAGTACAATTTTCAGAAATGTCGAGTTTGGCATAATTTTAACATCCTTGTTTAAAGACTTTGAATAGTGGTTTAGTTTTGCATCATAAAATGCCATAACAGTCAGCTGAGGGATGCCTAACTGTGCACATGCTATTTGATCCCTGTAAGACTTCCCAGCCTCATTCAAATGGAAAGCAAGGGACAACATATTGTTTGTATATTATTTATTCTAAATAGGGTTGTAAAGTTGTTTAGACACAGATCAGATATTTTATAAGTACTGAAGGTTAGGTTATTTTAAGTTTTAACTAAGCCAAGTGGCCTCACTACAGTTTTCACTGTTCATATCTGCAATAAACTTGACTCTCTTTGACGAGTATCTTTTTCTCATTTTTTAATGAAAACCACAAGTAATCTAAGTCAGATGACTGGGCCAGATTCCACCTCTTAGAGTGCTGACTTACCATTTACTAGTGTTAATTGAGCAACACAGACATAAAGTGCTGTAAGCTCTTAACATTAGTATTTTATTCCAGAGACTAATGTCAAAGTTTTAAGACACCTTAAACTACACCTGCATGACCTGTGCTGGTTAAACATTCTAGCCACCTCCTCTTAAGTACTCCCTGACTAGCAGCTCAGCCCAACATCAGCCCTTCAGTTAGAAGTGTCTCAGTCACTCCTCTCTTTCTAAAAAGAGTTCTGCTTTGTCCTATAAGCAAAGTAGGCCTCCTGTAGCAGGAAGATTGTCACACTCACCTTCAAAACACATGATGAGAAATGCATGATTAAAAAGGTAAATACCACAAACTTCTACAGTGAGGAGGCAGAATCACGGCATGAAATCCAGATGTGGGTAAAACAATTTAGAATTCCAGTAACAACTACTTAATTCAGCATGATGCTGACTTTTTCAAAAAGAACCATGAGCCATATGTTTCTTATGGATAAGTTTATTTTTCTTTTCTTTCTGTCTTTCATGCAAAGAAGCAGATCGTCCTAACTAAACTACCATGAACTTGTTTGGAGGAGGGAGTGACTAAAAATCTTTCAACACTTCATCCAAGTCCCGTGGAATTCCAGGAAGAACTCCCTAGACAACCCACTGGGCTCCCCATAAATTGTATACCACGGCATGACAGGACAAAGCAATCAGGGACGGACTTGCATCCTAACACTAAATAGAGAAAGGAAAAGAATATGTTTGTGTGTGATTTGAAAGGGTTTTCCATATTACTGCAGTGGTGACTTAATGATTCTAGTTGTGTCTTTTTAGATAAATAGTAGTTTAGAGAACTAGTAGTTTCTTGGTGGTGTGTTACTTAATTAATAAACATCACAACCACCTAAATCAGTTACCTCTTAAGTTTCCAGTCTAAAGGGTTGTAGTCAGATCTCGGTAGTAAGAGTCGCTTTCCATATTACCTGGCGTGACCCTAAGGCACAGTTATCAACTCTCACAGTCCAAATCTTCTTTAAACTTCCAGAGTCTAGAAGTTCATTGTTCAGAAAATCTCAGTTTGCATTTTCTTTTTGGAACCCAACGGTTGCAAAGGAGAGGGTGCAAAATATATCTGAAGAGCATATCTAAAAGTAGAAGCCACAGAGTAAGTATAAAACCACAAAATATATTTTATAATTTCATCTTTTCCAAGGTTTGTCTTATGATTATGAAACTCTTGTGATAGACAAGTGTTTTTATAGAAAACACTTGGCACTCCTGATATCCTCTTAAATATCTTATATTTCTGCTGCGTGCTGAGAAAAGATTATGAAGAAGCCATATAATTGTTAAACAATTTTGGTGATCTTTCAACTGCATTTTTAGAATAGGTGAGATTTGCCTAGAAGCCATTGAAAATAATTTCTCAAGCGAAGACTAATAATCCCCACAAGAAATAAAAACAAAGAAGTTGTACGAATGCTCTCTGATAAATCAGAATATAATTGCAAATGAGTGATTTGTTTCTAACAAAAAAACAATCACTTTGGCAGCTATAAAGAAAAATGGATTTTACTTCAGCGCTGAGTTACTGGAGTGTAGCAGTTCAAGCAGCAGAACTGAATGTGTAAGCAGAGAGATGAAGAGTTTTAATAAACTAATCCTTATAATAACAGGGAAATTTTCTTTAATAAGATTAAAGACAGAAGAGAGAATCTTTGTGTAAAAATAGAAACTTAATTTTAGAATTCAAAATCCGTATTAAAGTTGCCTATTGGTCGAACTACCAAAAGTTATAACAGGGATTTAAAATATGATTCCTTAAAGTTTATTGATACTATTTCATTAGATCACTACACTTCTGTAATGATATTTAAAATATCTGAGTACATTATATTGAGTATTTAGTTACCTTTAGAAAAATAATTCTGACAGGGCAAATATGAAATCAGTATGATGATTTCCACGCTTCTCAGAGCTGAACCCTGATTCAAATCTTTAAGATCATGGATCATCTTGTTATAGTTTCATAATGACAGTTAAATAATCCAGTTGTCATTCAATATACCTCTATGTTTTAATGAAATGAAATGGAAAATAACATGGTTGGCTCATGTGACAAAAGAAAAAGCTCTTCTTCCATCATCCTCCCCAGTCTTGTTCTGATGAGAAAGGCTTTACAGATAAGAAATGATCCCATTCCAGATGCCTAATTAGCCCCACAGTCCATTCAGTCTTCGAGCTGCTCAGCAAGACTGCCAACAATGGAATCAGTTTAGACAGTGATTTTTTGCTTAATAGCGCTATTAAGCTGATTATAATTCTAAAGACTGGAGCGAATATATACACACACATTTTAAATAGACCACTGAATACAGATAGGCACATCTTTAAGATGGGGGATTTATTTAGCAAAATGTCTTTGACAGAGAAATCTTCCCCTCTCCAATTTATTCAAACTTTTTAGATAAGATTAAGAAAAATTCAGGAGGACTTCAGGAAAAACAACAATGAGGGGTAAGAAAAAGCCTCCTGAAGTATCAGGATATTTTTTGACATTTTCTAAACAGAAACAAATTGGCTAATTTAGACATTCATTAAAGAAAAATACCTTTCAAAAATGGAAACTAAGGAACAAGACATGAAAGTTTTTGGGTTTGGGTTTGTTTATTTTTTTCTTAAAGTTATAAGTTTTAGCTAGAAAAAAGTCTTTTGAGTCCACCTAATAATTTTGTTTGATCAGTAACTGAACCACAATAAACTAAACCACAGAGTTATTTGTAAAACTGCTGGAAAAAATTTTGGGATCCCAGAGCCAAAAAGCAGTCTATTGCATTTTGCACCCAGTACACAGGTCTGGTCCTACTTTTGGGCTTCTAGACTTGCCAAAAAAATTGAAAAAGATGAGTTTTACCAGTACAGTGTCGGAATACAGCTGTCATAGCTAACGCAAGATGTCTTTCTCACCCAGTGCATTTAGAAGGAAAGCATAAGATTTTTCTCTGATGTCTGTAATACCCTCTCTTTCCAAAAGCCAGATCCAAGATAACCACTGCACCTCATTTCTATTTTTAAATCGTTTCCTGTAATGGTAAAGGCAGGATTCACAAAATGCACTGCAGCACGCAGTAAGTAGGGCTGCACAGGAAGGGTGATGCTGCCTCAGCTCGGGGGTCTGTATTACAGTATTGATTTAATTGCACAAGGTTAACACTGAGCCAGCCCTTCTATTCTGTACTCGTTTTTCAGATCTTTAACTGTACCAGAATTTGTGTCTAAGCTGAAACCTATCCTCATGACTTATGCTGTAGAAATTGCTTACATTAACTATCACGTCCCACACTTTTGAAGGAGAGTTTATAAGGAGCTCTTTGAGTGGCTTCATCAAAATATGGTGATCTGCTCTTAAGTCAAGTCTGAGATTTTCAAGATATACTAATGACTTGAACTGTCTGTTTTTAAATCACTAATTTAAAACAACTTTAAAGGATTCTGTTTCAGAATGTGTTCTTTTAAAATCTGGCAATTTAAGTGTTTAGTCTGCTAAGAGTTTCATCAGAATCTGTGGTTTGGGCCACTCTGATAACATTATATGTGTGCCATGAAGTCGTTTACTGTTCTTCAGTGGGTTAAATTACAATGAAAATCTAATTACTTTTCTTTCAATTTTTAACATATTACTTCCCTTAAAGATCCAACCAGCAGTAAGTCTTCAGAGTGTTTTCAGATAGGTTAAATTTTCACCCAGTATTGAGCTTCTAAAAGGCATCATACTGAACATTTTTGGAACCCTTCAGATCACAGTATAGTCTTTCTTGAGCATCTGATACACAATACATCTTTTCCCAACACTTGCAAGAATGGGGAGTTAGGTTCATCTTTATTTTACAGCTGGGAAACTGATGTACCTGAGGCCAGGTAGGAAGCCTGATCAGAGGAGTGCGTGGAAGTTGCCCCCCCAGTTTCCCTGTCAGACTAAGGCCCGGGAAAGTAATTGTTTGCCCATTCTGCACTAGCAGTACTGGCAAGAGGACGGCACTGTCTGTTTCCTCATCTCTACAGTTACCAGAGGTACAGGCTGAATATCGCGCGTTTGACAGTTCAGATGTCGTGGATTTCTTCCCCTACAGCGGCTTTTCCCCTTATTCTAGAGAAGTAGCATAGTAATGGTAGAAAGATGCAGGAAACAAACCATTTACATTTGCTCCTGACAAAGAGAGTCAACCTAAATGGCAAATTTTATTTTCCTCACTGCAAGATGGGTATTAAACAAATTACAAGTGTGTTCAGAAAATTCAATTCAGCTTAACTTCCAAGGAAATCAAATATTTTTGTGCTCATCCTTAAGATGCTTTGGTAAATTGATTCTTTACCATCAGATCTGTAGTAGTCACTAGAATGAAATATTTATATAGCACTGTATATCAACCTTAAATTGTCATGTTTCTAAATAATTTACTTAATAAAAATTAATTTTTAACACCAAAGTGAATGTGTAAAAAAATCAGTCTTGCAGAAGCATTTACAATGGGTTCAGGCAAAGAAACACAGATAAAATATTTGGGTGTTATATAAAAGCCATTTTGCCTGATATAAATCACTAGTTGTCAAACTAGTATGTTCCATTAAGTTTTTCAGCCTTCACTCTGCAAAAAAATTTATAGAGGGGTTGTCCAAAACTACAAAAAAGATTCTGTCTGGTTTGATTTGATATGATTGTAATTGAGTTTGTACATATTAGATGCACTGTTTCTAGGGAAGGTATTACTATCACCAATAACAATTATTTTGGAAAGCTCTATTTGTGCTTGATTACTTAAAAAATATGATTAGAGTACTGTAATTATCTGAACTATCACAGTACCAGCAGAAACCATTAAGTGCTACATTTACTTTTTCCCTGATCTATTTTTCAATCATACCTCAATTAGAAAAAAAAAAATTAAAGGATACTGTCAGTCTCCTCGCTTTCTATTTGCACCAGTGTTCCTACCAGCAAAAAATTGAACTGTATTAAAAGAGAACATGATTTTAAAAATGATGCATCTCCTACTGATCATTGCTCAGTTTTATTGTAATACAATGTGCTGGAATATATCACTAAGGCAGGAGCAGTCAGAACACCTGGATGAACTCGTCTTGTAGGAGAAAACATGGGGGTTCATTATGAGGAATAACCTACCAATAAAGAAGAACCCACTGCTGAGGGTGTGAAATCTCCACTTCTAAAATGCCACACACGTGGCTGACCCCACCTTTGAGCAAAGGAATGGGGTTGATGACCTTTTAAGATGCCTTCCAGTCCTGGTTTTCCATAATCCTATGTTTTCATGACATATGAATCTGCAAAATTTATTGACCGGCCTTTTAAATTATTTAAAATGAGCAAAGACACTCTGGAGTCAACATCCTCTTGCCTCTAATCCAAGAACTAAACTTTTGTTTTCCAAAGCTGTACTCATTATATAAGCAGGCAATTTGCGGGGTTAGGACAAGACTTTCTGAAAGCATTGTCCCAGCTAACTCAAAAGAGAAGCTATCGTTTAGGCAGGGAAGGGGAAAGATTGTCTCTGTAACATCATTTCAAAAGAACTTTAGAGCAGGTTGTTCTTCTGATTTTCCAGATGTGATATTAAGAAAAAGGAATCAAGTGTTACAATATGGTTTTTTTGCTAGCCCATTGGCTGGTATTTTTGAAGAGTGAGAGGTTACACCTAATTATTCCCGTGGATTGCTTTTCTCTATAGCTACACCCCTGCTGTCTCTTAGATGTCCAACTGCTACATGATTAGTTCTTCTGTGATGAGAATATATTCCTGCTATAAATATCATATATCTGATATAGTATTGGATTGCCTTGATGGATTCATAGCTGGATTTCCTAGATGCCACAAAGAACAGCAACCATAAGATACAAGGAAGACTAGTTCCTCAGTAATGCAGCTGATAATAAACTCAAGTTTTCACATCGTAAGTAAGTTTCCTAATCTCTGCCTAATTTTCATATTTAGTATCTTCTTTGATCACTGCATTGCACATCTTTCTTCATCTTTTTTATAGCTCAGATAATCTTTACGCAGCGAAACTCCTTTAGCAGTGCTGGCATGTCATGGTCCAGTTATGGGGTGGGTTGTGACCAGAACTGGCACGGACACTCAAAGAACTTTAAAAGCTCTATTGCATGCTTGACTGACATCTTAATCTCATGTAAGACTTCTGATATACGTGGCTACCTACCATTTCTGATCGATTAGTTGGTTATATGTCACTGGGAGATGGTAAGTTAATCTCTTTTTTAGGTGTGTAAGTTAGCACTCGGATGTAACACACAGATATGAAATGACTACAGAAAGTTGCATTGCATTCCCCAGGAACATATCCCTGCCAGTTTATACTCAGTCTCCATACTGGTCTGAATACTCTAGCAGTGAACTCTGGAAGACAGATCAAAGCTGAAGTCCGAGTACTATAATAAACGACTTGTTTCTGCAATATGATGGACATCTGTGCAAGAATGGAAGAGTCTATTTGTGCAAGAGGCAGAGATTTATGGGATACTTCTATCTTTTCCAGAGTGTCTCTGCATAATAAGACCAAAAATAAAATAAAACCTGAATCTAAAAAAAACCCAAAACCACTCCCCCAACCCCCTTAGAAAAAGTACAGAAAAAAAAATCTGTCAAACCCCAACTCTATGTTATTCAAGTCTTCTTATGCAGGGACAATGAAACTGCAGAACAAGCTGCAGTTATTGTGCTACTAGATATGAAACACTTCAGGTATCAAGCTCAGCAATTTTCATTAGGAAGGATTTCTCAAGTTGCAGAAAACTTTTTTTTTAGTTAAAACTACTGAACTATCACAGATACTCTTTTTCTTGTACTTTGGACACTCAGGTGAGAAGCAAGAAACTTTGGGTTCAAAGCCAGAGGTGTCGTAATTCAGAGGAGGAAACACGAGTCATATTGGCTGTGCCATGCTTTTGTGACCCACGTGCAGCCTGAGTGTCCTTACAACCAAAGTCCTGGGTATTCTGGATTAGATCTCATAAACCAGTATTTCAGAAGTGGGAGAGAAACCTCAGGATGGTTTTGCTTTCATCCCGTTGCTGATCAGTAAGTTTTCTAGAACTGTCATGTAATTCTATAAGGCAGAAATAGCATTATGCAGTAGCAGCAGGAAAAGTAAAGAGGGGAACACTTTGGCAATACAAGATTCAGATCTGGGTGATGTCCCTGCTCTTCACCGTGTGATGCTGAGCATCTCGGACAAGAGTTTTTAGTGAAAACCCCAACTGCAGCATTTGCAGTATGCTGCAGACCAAGTGATGGCCTCAGGCATACCAGATAATAACAACAATTCTCCTGTGTTTTTGTGCAAAATGCCAAATACATGTCTGTTCTCCAGGTTAGTTGTCTATGGTAGATCATTTTTTCAGTCAGATTATCAAAGACACTGCATAAAGCAATATGTTATTTTAATGGATTCTGCACCACATTAATGATAATTCTTCAGCTGCATAGAGGTTGTTCTGTGGCAATGTTCTAATTTGTTAGATTTGTCATTTTATAGCCACAGTAAGACACAAAGGCATGCTTCAAATTATTTTCTTTTTTTTTCAGGTGCTCAATGTAAAATTTACCATGTTACCTGGAGTAAATAGTTTCCAGTGTACATTTCTGCAGTGCTGAAATTAAAGCCTTCATTGTTTTTAGCATGTTTGTTGTTTTCTCAGAGTACTAGCAAAGAATGCAGACTGTAGATGAAAGAATTCTGTAGTTTGAAGTCATGTTGCTATGTTGCATCTCATACTTGAAAATAAACTGATTGCTTTGAAGCCAACATTTTGTTCCTGAAATCTCACTGACACAGCTCATCTCAAATTTTCATGGTTTCCTGGCCATTAGAGTAAAAAATAAAATTGATACAGCGAGAGTCATTCCCCTCTCCAGTGTTAGAAAATAAGACCATAATCATAGGTCACTTAGCAGCTAAAATCCATACAGCACTAACAAAGAAAAATTTGAACATCTAAACTCTGGGAAAAAAAAAAAAAGTCAGAATAATCTACCATTTCCCAAGCATCCTAATATCATTGAATCTGTGGGAAATCAGGAACATCTTTATGCTTAAAAATCAATGACATGGGTTCTTTAGCTTGAACATAACATAGAATCATCTTGAAAGAAATGTCATTAATATGAAAAGAAAGTTATTAATTATTTCTACAGTTCAGATCAAAAATCCTAACAAATTCCTCTGATGGAGTATGCAAAAATATATATTGCTGTGATAAAAGACAGGAGACTGATCTCAAGTGGCTGTAAGTGTGCAAGGTGAAGAAATGGGTAATTTTATTTTGCCTCCTTGGCTTTTTCAGTAAAGCTGGAAAAGTCTCTTCCAGAATAATGAGAAACCAGCTAAACAACAAGGTGACCCTGTTTGAACAGCCCTTTCATCGTAGAGCCCTTAGTGCTACAATGAAAGACATCCTTTAACAGGATGGAGTCTTTCAGTCTATACCCAGGACCTGACTTAAAGTGTAACAAACACTTCTCGGACTTCTAAATAGATAAATGGCTATGTCGCGCTTCTAGAGAAAGAAATTATCTTTCATAATTAAGTGGATCATTTTGGTACTGATTTAAAGAAAAAAGCATGCCCATATTAATGAAACAACTGTTCTCCCAAAAGAGTGAAGAATTTTCTATAGGAAATGATGTTCCCTACAAGCTCTGGACTTATAACTGGCTTCAGGTATTTAAAATCCTGTAGTTCGATAAAGTAACAACATGCAAAATAACCTTTACAAAAGGAAAGTAGATTTTAAAAAATCCCTCTAAAAACCCATCCATGCAACTATTTTAAAAAAGACTGTACGGAAACTTATAAATAAAGGCTTAAAATAAGAATTTGGCAGAGTTGGTGTTATTAAACATTTTATATAGCTATTAGCCCTAGCACCTAAAACCAAGTCTAAAAGATGTACTTGCAACTTGAGTCGATGTCAATATTATTTTTTCCTATAGCAAGTGAACAACCCAGTAACTTTAATTTAGCCATAAATTGGATCTGTTAACCATGTTACATTGATCCTTACTTTGAACAGCATATCTTGCACTGCATCTCAGAAAGTCACCACTGTAGATAAAAATAAACCTTATAATTTAATCATTCCCATTAGATTTTTTTTAAAGGAATAGCCCTTTTGTACCTGCTATTCTGTCTGAATTGCTCCATCTTTATCCACACAGCTTTACTCATTAGTGCATCATGAAAACAATAGCAAGTGCCCTTTACTAGCATAGAAAATAAACAATGTTAAATCTCCACTTTCTTTTGCTGCCTTTTGATTTACCTCTTTTTTATTACTATTTCATCATTTTTTTTATGGCAAAGAAATATAATAAAATCTCCTTAAAGCACCACTGCTTATTACTTGTTTGCATCACGACCGGGCTTGTTACTGGTATAAGAAGAAGAGAAACTGGACCTCCTCTATGTTATATTGTGATTCCAAATACCATAATGAACCCCCAAAATTATTAACAGTATGTTTCTATCACTGCTTTTAACCTTTCAGTTACAGACAGTTCTGTTTACACGAGTCCTTGAGACTTAAAGAAGAGACTGTGCTCAAAGCTTGTTTTTCCCCTATGAAATGCATGTCTGAAAATAGCTAAGCATTTTTCAGCTAGTAAAACAAGTAATTCCTGGATTAATCTCAATTTATTTTGAGCACTGCCACTTCTTGCTGTGTGTTCTGAGAGTCAGCCAGTTAACTGAATACCTCAATTTCCCTCTTTTCAAAATAAGTCTGATCTAACTGGTCTGATGAGGGTTTCTCAAGGTTGCTACAGTGGTCCCAAGTTACAGGACACTGTAGAAGAACTACAGGTCTGTGTTTTGCAGGAGACCAAAATCAAGATTTCTCTTGCTGTACAAGCAATTCCATGAATCAAAGTGCTTTGCGAAATCCTGAAATGAAAAATGCTACATAAAAAAAGTTATTATTATGAGGTTTTGCCTCAAAGCTGTTAAAAGCTCATATTTCTTTTGGATAGAGCTGGTTATGAGATTTTAGCTGTAATGCAAAAGAAAATGCCTTGCACTCTGTTGAGCTTAATATTGGCTGGTTGGAATTGGCATAGGTTCTTCATAAACCACAGTGACCTCCAGAAAAATTATTTGCTCAGTGATAAGTTTGAAAGATCTGCCCAACGACACAAGTGGACCCATATATACCACACTGGGACTTCAGCAACATATACTGACATTTTCCACAGAAAACAAGATGGAATGGGGATGTATAAGAATTTGACCTTTACCAATACTTCTGAAGTATTATTTCAAGTACTGGTCATAAATCACATGTGTTTTTATATCACTGAATTTATCTATAGGCTCCAAAACCATGTAACTTCAAAAGCACTCCACACAAACAAAAACAACTGAACATCACACTGATATTAAGCACACATTGATTCTGTCATGTTATTTTAGCCCAATTAATTTGGACAGAAAGTTTATTGGAACAGACTTGTTTTGTTTAGACAAAAAAATAACGTTCACATTTTCCTTCTGGGACGATTGATATATGAAGGCTCTGAAGTGCTGCTGAGCAAAGTAAAGGTATATTTTCTAGCATGCTATAAAACTGTCAGTTCTGGCTGAGATGTTTCTGATAGTCTCTCACTACTGAATGTTAACCTTTCAAATACCATCATGATGTTCTGCATGATCTGACTTGCTTGAATTATCTCTATCTCCAAACAGTGTTTTGGTTAAGCATTACTAATAAAAGAAGTCTAAATAGTCAATTTGCTTTTTAATGCAACGCCTCCACATACATCTATATTTCACCTAGAAAATTTCTGTAAACCTTTATGAGATTTATGGTGATTAACTTAGTAGCTGAAGTTTTCATTTTCACAGAAAAAAACCCATAATTCCACACCCTGGCTCTGAAGGATTGGTGCCTGGGCATGAGCTGAGTCCAGGTGCCCATGGAGTTGAGGCAGGGAGCCCTTGCTATGCTGTCACACCAGCTTCCCAGCCCAACTGCTGCAGGGCCATGGGGCTTGTGACCCACAGTATTACCTCTCTTCTGTCAAGGTAAATAAAACCCTACTTTAAAAAAAACAAAAAAGAAAATCCAAGCATGCAATGGTACATATCTTTGTTCTATCAACTATGTGCAAGCCCGGCTATTCTGCAAAGGGATTTCACAGCAAGAAGGAGGCACGTTCTGCAAAAAAACCTGTTTATTCATATTGCAACTTTCTCACTCTAAATTTACTTTGTGGCCCAGGAGATGTTTCTACACACATTGCTTTCAAATATTGCTTGCGAAAATAGTAGGAGAGACTGCATGCTATGTTAGTACCATAGCACAGCAGAGTGAAGGAAAAGCTCCATGTGTCAAGGGATGCAGAAAGTGCTGTCCCATTTCTCGGGTGCTGCCTCACTGTTAAATGAACAACCAGCATGCTCCAGCACTAAACCATTTGGGAAAACCTGGAGATAGAACAAGGAATTTGTAAGTCTTGCAGAAAAAGGACTTCTTGTTGTGGGAGGTTAAAAATAAGCAAATGCATCAACTACAAAGAAATGGCACCAGTTAAAAGCTTGTCCTAGAGCAGCAATCCATGCGTCAATGTTCCTTTCCATGGGGAGCTGCAGGTTGGGTGATGTAGCCCATGCCAGGTGGCCCTGGGCAGCCACAGACTGTGGGCAGTGGGGACCACCAGCCACTGCCTCGGTGAGAGGAGGGGACCAGTCCGAGAGCCATTGTCAGCCCGGGACTCCCCACACCAAACCATCCTCCAGGGTTAGTGTCTCTGCAGCAGCACGAGGAGATCATTAAAAATGATGGGATGGAAATTATGTGCCCAAAACCAGTAAAACCATCCTCACTGTAACCAGAAGATTTTTAAAGCATTTCTGTGCAAGGTACCTATGTTATTCATGCCAAGTTAGGACGCTATGAGCTATATAAAAATTATAAACTATAAGCTATAAATTCCTCTGACCCTCTGTGCCCCACTGCACAGAAAGCTAGGCTTTCTGAGGACTGAATTTAAATATAAGGTAAGGTAGCAGCTGAGACGGAAATTTGACTTATGTTTTATTATTCAAAAGAATTCCATAATTGATCTCTTAGGGGATTGGGAAAGCAAGGATTACCTATTTTTGAGGCAATGCCGACTGTGCTGACGTCCTAGAGATCTGTCTCTGCCATAGTTTTGTTTTGCTACTTCTTTATAAGGTGTCGTGAAGCTTTTGAATAGTAACCCCTGCATAATGATCTCCCTCGTGGCACTGTCTCTCCTGGGTTACAAAGGCAATGCTGGTATTGCTGCAGGGTCCACTGCGAGCTGTTCGCTTTTTCAGTCCTTGTGAACACTTTGTAGTTTAGTCACCTTTGCTCCTCAGTTCTGCCAGCAGTTTTAAAAAATATCTCTTAACAAAGTTTTACACCAATTCAGCATCAGGTCTGTAAGTAACAAGGACCTGCTTTTGTGAAAAAAACTCAGCACCTTTCAGTACCAATTTTTTTTTTTTTCAAATGTTAGAATTAGTCGCTGCTTGCTGCAGAATTTACTATTTATGACTTCTGTTGGAAAACCACTTTGTTTTTCTGTAGCTCTCATATCTATTCATGCAGAGTACACTAAGAACTTTTTTGAAAATAAAGGAGCAAATAAGCCAAACATATTTATAACACACTAAAAATTCTATTTTTTGGTTATAGCACACGGATCAATTGAGACAAAGGTGAGCAAAAAGATCAGCCGAGACAAAGATATTGGGACACTTTCTCTATTTACTAAACCCCCCTCTCGTTAATTCAAATGGTGAAACAGGACTTCTTGTATGTGTGCTGGAGGATCAGCAGTGTATTTTAAAGGTAGGTGTAAATTAGCAGTCACTTTCACATAGCAGTCATTTTCTAGCTGTAAAAGTGACCTTAGAAAAATAGTTGTTTTAAATCAGCCTGCTGGCCACTGTTCATTAACGGTAAGAAATGCTGATATTACTATTCCACTTGTCCCTTTGTAAATCGGTTCCTTTTATATCCTGATCTCCTTCCTTCTTTTCCTCTCTCATAATTTTCCCTTGAATTTCTAGTGAACCAGTTGTTCTGGCATAGCGAGCACAATTTGTTTCTTATTTCTCCACAATGCTATATCCAGACCGAGCAAGAAAAAGGTGACTGGGGAAAGAGGATGAAAGTGCAGTGCTGGTGAGATGTCCCAGGTGCAGGCTCTTTCCAGAGGGACATGTGATATATTTTCATGAAGTATGACATTATTCCCCCTCCTTTCCCCTACTTTATATTTCCACCAATAAACTCTTTAGATTTACTGTTTGATTCACCAAATATTTCTTTTCCCACGGTCAATATTTCTTGAATGTTAATGTTTCAACATTTTCTTCTCAGCGGTGCAATGAGAGTTTTCCTTAGACATGGTCTTTTAGCACCACCTGTAAGGACACCCTGGAGTGTCCTATCTCCAGATTTACATTTCTCACCATTTCGATTATTTTCTGGTCATAGGTAGTATGCATGCTTCCTGGCCATTTTCTATTTCTGAAAATTGAGCAAACATTTTTCTCCAATTCCATTTTAAGTCCGTTGTAAGTCTGATTAGATAATCAAAACTTGAATTATACAGGAAAAAGGGATGAAAAATAGGGAAGTGAATAGGAGAAGGGGAAAAACACACAGGAAATATGAGGAAAAAACTTTCAAAATGAAAAGGTGAAAATAATTATGAAATGGAAAGAAGGAAAACCTCCCATGTATTTTGATTTTTAGTGGAATAAGAACATAGGTCTGATCTACAAGGCCTACTGACACACTTTATGAAAAAGCTAAACCCTCTGCACTCCAAGACAGAAGGCTTATGGAAAAACCATTTCTAAGTGATTTTCTAGTACATGACAAACATTGTTACAGTTAGGCTGTAAAATCATGTACTTCTGCTGCATCAACAAACAGTCAGCTGAATTCAAACAAAGTGGTTATTGGGCTGTTGGTGAAGATTCAAACTTTATGAGGAAGAAATGTTTAGATTACATTGTGTTGCATCATACAGTCCTTAATGATTGTTAAAAAAAAAAGAAAAATATCCGGCAAGATGAAGTAGAAAGTCATGAGCTGTTAAGTCTATGTCTTTCCTGCATTGCCATGACTTGGTTACTGTCCAGCTACCAGCTAGCAGTAATTTAATACTGAAATGAGGCTGTTTCTACTTGCTGAATATACTGTTTAAACACCCTCTTGGTATTATAAAGTGGCAGCCAGCTACTGGTGAGGCTGAGAAACCCTGCTGTTCCTGGAGTCTGCAGGAAGGCAAGGAAATTCGGAGACAGCTTAGAATGACAGTGGTTGAAACAGAATAGTCCCCTTGCTACCCTTTAGCAGTGTGGACTTGCTGCCAATACAAGGTAAGCTTTGCCATGACATGCTGACTGGAGCTGGGACAAAGCACTGGAGGAGATAAAGCCTCAGTGTTAGATTGAAAAAGAAGGAGTATTAACTCAAATGTAAGATTCTAACCCAAAAAATCTGCACTATGTTCTAAAACTTAATTGTTAGAAGGCTAAAATGATATCAGAGATGAAATATCCCAGCCTTGTAAACAAGGCAGTAAGGAACTGATATGAAAGTGGAAAACCTACTTCTATCTGGTTTGGTGTTTATAAATATTATAATTATTTTTAAAATTCAGAGATGGCGTAATACATTCACATATCCCCATGGAACATGCATCTTAAACAAAGTCTTTATCAGTTTAAGTGCCCTAAGGGTTAACTCGCAGAGTCAAACACACAGGCATTCTTCAATACTAATTTCATTCTGGTTTATAACTCTGATAGGGGAATTCCCCTTCAAACTTGGAGTTTTCCCTCTTTGACCTCTTTAGAGCAGGTCGGGGTCCTTTCTGCCCCTTTCCCCATCCAGGAGGCATCTCCCACCTACTTGTGGCATTCAAAGTTTAGTGATTAGGATGAGGGAAGTTGTAGAAAATTATTACAGGGAGTCTGTCAAAAGTTACTATAGTTGGAGAGTGTTTATGCAGCGTGGCATTTTGCACTTCCCACTGCTTTATTTCTGTGAAGTAGTAAAATATCTCCAGCTAAAAAATCCATTTTCCTTGGAGCAGAAATTCATTTTATTGCAACATGGAGCCTCTCTTTGCCTTGTGTCAGTAACAAGAGTTCTGACTTCTTGGTGTTAATCAGCTCTCTGAAATTGATACTGCTGAAGAAAAATACTTGGATTTTCTCAGTTTTCCTTTCCTCCCAACACCTTACTGGTTTGTTTTTTTTTTTTTTTCTGTTAGACATCTGTACCCTAGTTTTTTATACTTAAAAATACTTATATTGTTGTAGATAGGGTATTTTTGGTCAAGAGCAAAGACCTAATCTGACAAACCTAACACACTTTCACTTCTTTCAGTTTCTGAAACATCTAATGTCATTGATTTTCACAAAGGGATCCCTGGGTCAGCTGGTTAATCCATGTTTTATGCTAACTCTTATAATTACAGCCTGACTTAATAAGAAGTAGTGATCTAAAAGATCTTCAAAGAACTTTTCGACAGTTGCCACTGTTGTTTCATTGACCACAGTGACAAAAATGACAGTAGAGGCAATGTGCTCTTTTGCCAAGAAAAAAGATCTGTGTTTAGAAAACATGCCACAGTCCAAAATGAAAATAAGAAATCCAGAGCCTCAAAAGAGCCCTAAACTCCACTAGACAAAAAGCAATCTTATTAAGAAAAAAGCCCAAACAGTCCTGAAGCTTAAGTTACTTTTTAGTTTGAAGGATTCTGTCTTTGTTTCCGAAAACATAAAGTGAACTCAGAATAACTTTTCAAACTTTGCCATGCAGTTAAAGGCCTAGAGATTTCACCTAAATGAAAGCAGACAGTCTTACAATCACCAATCTTCAAGAGACAGGTCATATACTTAAACAGCAAATGTCAGGAGACTTCATCTTAAAATCACAAAGTTGGCAGTGCAGAAAGGCATGTTCCCTGCAAATCAAACCTATAGAGTTCTGGCACATTTGGGTTCAATGGTCCTTATTTTTAGCACAAATCCATCTCAAGAAATAGCTTGAAGTGTGTTGGAATAAAAGTCACACATCAAAAGAATAAGTGGTGTGGAGGCCCACGGCAAACTTGGAAACTTCACTTGCCACCAGCGATGAGGAACAAAGGTACAGCTGTGCTGTTGGGGGTTACCACTGCAGCTCCTCATGTGGGGCAAGGGTGGGAGAGACAAGGTGTCTCAATAGCACCCAGAGCTTTGGATAGTGCTGAAGAAGCAAGTATTACATATTTTTGCAAAACTTTAAAATTGTTGAAGGACTTTTCAAATACTGAAACTGCCTGAGACTGGAAATTCCCCAAAAGTGAGTGGAAGGTAGGCAGTAATGATCACGTAATTAATAACCTTGAGTGTGAGAGAGAATATCAATGAACCTTGTGTTTGAAGGGAGATACTAAACCAGAAAAGAGCAGGAAATAATATTAATGCTCAATCATGTAATAAGTTCTTGTCAGACATTAGATTTCCCTAAATCAAATTGCGTAGAAGATGACTACTATATTACTTCAGTTACAGTAGCCATTCCAGTTTGACAAGTGCATAAAACACAATAAAAGGCTATAGTCATTTGTAAATTCCAACCAAGTCCCTTGTATGCAATTTATAGCTCTGAACACTGTGAGGAAATAAAAGAAATCTTTACAGAAGAAAAATCTATTCTCCCTTGAGAGAAAAATGAGACCATTAACAGACATACAATATTTCTGCAAAAATCTCTACTTTTTCACTTTCTTATAGAATTCAGCAGATTCCTTTGTACTGCAGCTTCCAAATTTCCATAGTAGAGGGCAACAACCAACAATAGCAGCTTATGCTTCCATTGCATATTGTCATCTGTTGCAACTTGTCTATGATTTGCATTAATGAAAATGTCAGAGCTTCATCATGATGTAGGCAAGCACTATGGTTTGTATTCAAAAAAATCTGACCAAATGCCAAAGCAAAAGCTCCTACTGGCTTGCCTTTTTAGAGCTTTTTATATCTGTGCTATAGACACAAGTTGGTCTGTACATCTTGGGCCTGGTAAACATGGAATTTAGGCAAAGTAATTTTGATTTTTTTTTTGTACCTTGGAAGAAGTATATTATTTCTAATTTTTTATTTTAAAGCAGGACTTACTGATACTAGCCAGTCATTTTGCTGTGAAGACTACATCTTGGAGAATTATAGCAAGTTACCCCTTCTTCCTAGAATTTATCTTGATACCAGATAGAAACAAGCCAGTGAGTTCCTACAGGTGAAAGGGGTTACCCAGCTGACTTAATGTAAGACAAATGTCCTTGTTCCATTAGCATGTAGTCTTAGTACTATACCCATAAAATGAAGACAACAATAATCATTTGGCTTCTTCACACATTTCCCTTCTTAGAATGCTGCTGGGTATGCTGCTGAGGTCACTTTCCTCCAGATGAATGAACATGGCTATATTCAATACCTCTAGTTTGATAACATTTGTTCTAATCAGAATTTACTAGGTTTTGCTGTCTGTTCAGGCTCCTTGAGAAGTTTCTTGCCAGGAGTATTCTAGATACTAGAATCTCTTGTAAAAATTGTATATGAGACAAATTACACAGAATTTGGAAGACACAGAGCCAATACATTCACTTGTATGTGGCAGAGATGGGAGCTTATGTGAAGCATAAATCTTTTGCAAATATCAGCTTTACTTCAAGAAATGGAAAGACCTCTTCTCTGGACAGTTGATTAGAAAAATATAACCTGTTTCTTCACTTGCTTTGTTAGTTAGCCTGAAAAGGTCTTGCAGGGTTTTAAAGCCATCCACCACAAAGTATACTAGTTATATGTAATAAGAGAAAAACAAACATAAGGAACTTTATCCTATTGTTTGATAAATACCTTTTTGTCTACATTATCTGCTGACTCCAAGGTGTCCAGATGCTCTAGTGTTCAAAATTCTTCATAAGGCTTATGCTGGTTATTTTACTGTTGATTGCCAATAATTTCTATTTTTTCAAAGTTTGCTGTGGTAGTACAAGGATGTCCATTACAGCAAGTCCTGGAAGAAATGGTGAGAGAGCCTAACAGATCAGAAAGCAGAT
The DNA here is from genome assembly GCA_013397755.1 of Cnemophilus loriae. Classification (NCBI taxonomy): domain Eukaryota; kingdom Metazoa; phylum Chordata; class Aves; order Passeriformes; family Corvidae; genus Cnemophilus; species Cnemophilus loriae. The sequence goes on from VZTF01003389.1 coordinate 119,574, forward strand.
GGTGTGCTGGGCCAGATGTTTCTAGCCATAAGACGACTTTCTTCCCATTGGACATTATTTCCAGGACACTGGTGAAAAGAATTAAATCTAGAGATGATTTTTTGTCAGAGTCCAATGAAGACCCCCTAATGGGTCTTGAAATCTTAGTGTTTTAAAAAACACCCATCCCCATCCTAATTAAGCTAGAACATGTAGTAGTTCCCCATAGCGTGAAAGGCTTTGGAGTTCTGTGAAAAAAGAGTAAAATAAAAAGTCATAGCTTAAATAGGTAATCACCAGCAGCAGCAGCAAAATCCCCAAAACAAACTGCCAACCAAGCTTTCTTTGAAAGTTAGGATCTGAGGCAGACATAAACTGCCCCGGAATTTTTACTGCATAGTACGGTTCACAGGCTTTATTTTCTTTATGTTTGTAACACAGTACTGTTCCTGGAATTCCAAAACTGTCAAATCTAAAACCAAGGACTGCTTTGAAGTGATGAGTGCACAGTGACAGTACTCTGTTGAAACTAGTGGATCTTTATTCTTCTCACTGACTTTAAGAGCTATTATAATTTCATCCAGACGTTTGTATTGAAGTACACCAATGTTCCCAGCTCTCAAAAGGGCAAATTAAAATCTTAAAACCTGGAGAAAACACGGCATTTTCTGTGTGAATGGTAGGCGTCTCCTTTCCCTCCAGGCGGGTAAGGCTCTGGCCAGGGGGCTTTGCTCACCCTGCTGAGCAGCTCTCTCTGCCAGCCACAGATGACTCATCATGTGCCCTGAACAAGCCCCAGCCTGACATCCCCACGCAGATGTCCCAGCAGTGAACATCAGTGTTCTGCACTCTTTGCAACCCTCAAATTTAACACCCAAGCTAAAAAAGCACTCATGATCATGCTCTTCATCAAGTGCATACATATTGACTTTTCCTAATTAGAGGATGAATGGGTAAAAAGTGACCCTTTTAGTCTGCTGAGGGCATTATCACAGCAAAAGCTACTATCTAAACCTAGAAATCTACTTCTATTTTAAATACATATTATATCTCTGACCCCTCCCAAGCTGCTTTCCAGATAAAATCAAAAGACCTCTTAACTGGTTTTACCTGATTTCCCTGGAAATAATGGGTTAGATTTGATGTTACCTAGAGAAGGAATTTGAAGCTCATTCCAATTCTGAATAAGAAGATTTAAGTCATTGCAGACAAGGTAGATTATTGCTCATATCCTTTTATGAACAGGCAGGGCATAAAAAGACATTTCTATACAGCAAATCCACGTAATAAACTATTCTTTTTGACAACACGCACTGCTTCAGTTGCTTGGATGTGTGACCTCAGCCACACACACATACGACAGAGCCCAAAATAGAACCAGAAGATGAGTCATGATGTTCAGGAAGGATTTCAAAACAAATGGACCTATTTACTTGTGCAGCTGTCTCCCGAAGCTAGTACTGTTTTACAATGGTATTATTGATTTGTTCTCATTATCTGCATCTGAGAGGTTAGTTTGTTTTTGTTTCTGACTGGGGGGGGGCGGGATTTGCATTACATAATTAAAATAGTAGTTTAGTTCTTTAGAGGAAGCATTTCAGGAATAAATATGACACACACATTCTGGATGATCTAAAATAGTAGCATCATAACTAAGATATCCTCAGCATTGTAGGGATTGTGCTTCTTGCTTGCCAAATGCCATGCAATTGCACATCAGTTTATTTCAGCTTTGGGAAATATATGAAATAAATTCTTTTTTTGTCATTGCATGAGGGATGCTCCATGCTTTCACAAATTCACAAGTCTGCTGTGTGGTACACATGCTAACAATGTGATATTCATTATTTATATCCACTTAATATTGTAATTGCTGTATGACTAAAAGAAAAGGTCCAGTCACAAAATAAGACTATAAAGGTTTGTATGAAAGTATTTTTCAGGTAGACAGAGATCTGTTTTAGCACAAGTCCCAGTGCCTTCCAAAAGGTAAAAAACAATTAAGTCAGCCAAACCCTCAACTCTTTCTTTTGACCTAGCACTACTTTACTTTGACTAACAGTGATCTTCTGTGTCTTTTAAATAGAATTCTTATTCTGAAATAGTTCTTGCATTTGACTGCAAACCCCATAATGTTTCATCAAGCCTAATTATCTCCTTAATATGATACTACTTTAATACAAAATCAAGATAATGCTTAAATTTTTTATTATTATAATTATTTTTAATAAGTTCACCCCTAAAGGCTTAAGCCAACTGCTTCTGGCATGATAAAATGTGCATTAACTTCAGTGGAATCTGGATCAGACCCTAAAAGCAAAAGATAATTACTACATAAATCTCAGGACTTTATATACTTCCAGTGTAGCTAACTTAAATGGCAAAATCTGTGCAAGACTATTATAGATCTAATTATTTACTATGGATTTGTGTTAGCATTGCCCCATATGAAAGACTCACCATTTATGTGATAGAAAATGAGAGGCAAACAAACCTCTAGCTGACAAAAGAGCAAGAGTTAACACTTACAGTTGAAATTATGTTTATCACATGTGAGCCTTGTTGGAAATCAGTAGGTTGACATTAAAATAGAGCATAAATGATTGCTTTGCTTCAGTAATGAAAGAAGTAATGAAGGAAGGCTTATAGCAGTACTGCTTGTACCATGGACTTAAGGTCACTAGGAATTACCTGTTTGCTTCACAAAATGGGACCTGAGCGAAGGGTCAGAATTTCAAGATAAGGCCTTCATTCAACAAGGTATTCACGAGAAGAATTTACCTTTAAATTATGTCAATGTCACAAAACACACTGGCTGATTTCTATTAGATATGCAATTTAATATACAGCCAGTAGGCAGCAGAGGTGATCTCAGAAGGGCTGTGATTCACTGAAATTAAACTGAATTTTATTAATCACCTCTTACAGGTTTTGGTTATGGAATTTAGCATTTGCATTTGGATTAACGCTGTTTAATTTACTAAGAAGATATTTATATTTCTGAATGATGCTGACCAATAGACGAGCTGATGCAGACCTTGTTTGTAAAAGACTTCATTCTGACTCCCTTAGAGTATTTCAGAGTCCAGACAGGCAACAAAAAAGCCTGAATAGACAGTCTGAATATTGATACTAGGAATACAAAAAATACATATACCGCTGATTACAATAAAATAATAAAAACCCCCTTTTGTTTATATATTCAAACAGCAATTGTGTCCTTTACTAAAGATCACTTGATTCCACTCTCAGACTAAGGACTCCTGGATTTTTTAAACAAACCTAAATATCACCAGTATAAAATGATGATCAAAAAAAACCAGCATAAACCCCTCATTTATACTGGTAGATGTAGTCATAAAAATCATCATAATTTTTGACTCTTTTCAGGCCAGATAATGTTTTGCTTTAACTAGTGAAGTCATGGATGAGCTTGCAGAATGCAGTGATCATTCTAAAAATAGGACTTTGGTAAAAGCAGCTTTGGTTCACTCAGCAGACTGCGCCTGTTACTAAGCAAACTTATTAACAGGTACAGTTTTGAACTCTTCCCTTGCTTCTTTTGTCTCTAGAAATTTATGCTGCTTATTTTTACAGGTATAGGATTAGAAAATTTCTATTGCATTTCATTGATTTTTTAATAGCAGACTAGTTGACTTTACAATGTTTTAAAGAATGTTTTACTAACTTATCTATAGAAGAAGCGCTTACCTTTCCTTTTCCTTTGAGTAAATTTCCATGGAAACTGAACACATTGTGTCCTCCTGCTGGCTGCAGTTCTTGTTTACCTGAGACAGCACTTTTGGTAAATGTGTCTTCGTAGTGAACTAGCTTTGCTAGTCTTTTAAAAAATGTTTTAATGTTTTCTATTAAATTTAGCATATCTGCAAGGAGAACAAGAAATAGTATTTTCTGACCTAGGTCAATGCTACTACTGCTCCACTATTTCAGTGTAATTACAGAACCTCAACAATATGTCTGAGGTCTATCATCAGCTCTTGATATGATCAGCTATGATGTTAGTTCCCTACTTCACTGATTGTGCCTTTTTTGGTGCCAACTGTTCCCACGACATGTTTTCCCAATCCTCAGTCTCTAAGCCATTGTCCTCTAACTTGCAGGCATCACAAAAAAAAGACAGTACACAGTAATTCTTCCAAACCATAACAGGCTGTAGCATTTTCCTAGAAATGTTCCATTTTAGAACGTCCTGCTATGAAAGGAGCAACAGGTTCTAATGATGGCAGAAAGCATTTCATTATATCTACCCAGTCTAGGAAGGACAAAAATTATTTGGGAATGGTATTTATGTTGTGGGATGAATAGACTTGTGATAGATGCCACAACACCCAAAGAACTAAATGTAATTTAAATTTAATTTGCTAATGGACCCAACCTCCCTCTACCAAAAAGTTAAACTGACTATATTCCTAAATAGTAGATTTTTAGGGAAGCCTGTGACAGGTACCTCTACACAATACATTTCTTCTTTTTCATCCTAGTTCAATTCCTCACAGGCACAACTTTAATTGTAGATTTCCCTGAAGAGCTGGGGCAAGGTGGCAGAGTGTATGTGTGTGAGTGGTGTGCGCATGTGAGGATTGAGGGAGTAACAACTTTCCTTGTACATAAGCAATGACAATTAGAAGCTACACATTTTTAGAACGTAGGCAGTAATAAATTGCTTTTAAAAATCTCAGTTTTCTACCATAGTCCTCTCCCTAGGTCTTAAACCTGTAGTAAGAATTAGTCTCTTCCAGTTTGGATACTGGTCAGTGAAGCTGGTCATGGAATCATAGAATGTGTGGGTTGGAAGAGACCTTTCATATCATCCAGTACCAACCTCCCTGATGTTTAGCAAGATGTTTAGCACAGTGTCTGAGCATAGAGTGCAGGTCTGGGATGATAGGCAAGATCATTCAGTAGTGCAGTCATCATCCATCTAGTGCAGAGTGCTGAGGCAGGTCTGAGGACAAGCCAGAAAGTCATCAGTGAATCATGGTGTTGTGCTGGTTTTGACTGGGGTATAGTTAATTTTCTTCACAGTAGTTATTAGGACACAGCGGGGACAGCTGACTCCAAGTGACCAAAGGAATATTCCATGACACATAGTGTCATGCTCCTCAAATAAACCTGAGGGAAGAAGAAGATAGGGGGAAGATTTGTAGTGATAGAATTTGTCTTTCCAAGTAGCCATTGTAAGTAATGGTGACCTGCTTCCCTAGGACTGGCAGAACACCTGACTCCCCGTGGGAAGCAGTCAAGTAATTCCTTGCTTTGCTTTGCCTGTTAATCTGCCTTTATTTCAACCCACAAGTGTTCTCTACTTTTACCCTTCTGATTCTCTTCCCTATCCCATCGGAGGCGAAGAGAACAAGAAGCTGCATGGTGTTTAGTTGCCAGCTGGGGTTAAACCACAAAAGAGGATCAGAGCAAGGAAGATAAAAGAACATCCACAGAGAAGGATGCGGCGTAGCTCAACAGCAGTGCCTGAACGGAGAGGGCTGGGGGGTGAAAACAGGGAGAAAAAGCTCTCACAAGGCTTGGTAGAGCATTCTCAAAGTGTTCAAGGCTTGACACTAGTACCATTACCTCTGTGCAGGCTAAGCCCAGGCAGCCAAACCCAGAGGAAGGCAACTGTGCTTAGTGCTCTGACACTTGTGACAGCCACTGATGGAGCAGGTATCCTGTATTTATGTTGAGGAAGGGAAGGGACAGCCAGATGCTTAGGGCTTATCATCTTAAAGATGTCTCAGATTCTGGAAGTTATATATACCTACCTCTGAATAAAAGCTTTTGTCCTAGAATTCATACTTTTCAGCTTCTGAGATTTGATCCATCCTAAAAACCAGCCTGTACCTGCCTTGTTAGCTGTGTCCTCAAAGTCCGATAGTAAATCTTCCTGCAGCAAAGCTACACGTACAGGCCCAGTGCAAGAATATATCAGTTTGAGCCCTGTCCCTACAAGACTAAATAATTTGTGCAGTGAAATAAGGATCTGTGGAGAGGATTAAACAGGAAAGAAGAATAGAATCACTGAAGTCCATACAAACCTGAGAGTTCTGGTACTGACATAGAATAGAGAGGGATGGAACCTCAAGAAGCAGTAACTTCTTTGTCAGACCTCTTCAGCAAAGGAGCTGTTTAGTTCCTCCCTAGGTGAAGTCCAGGTATGCATTAACATTCACCAAGTGGATAAACTGCGTCCTAGCATGTCAGTGCAAAATCTGTATAGCTTGGATAAGCACACACTCTATTATGTGTAGGCACTGTTCTGGCAGAGAATGAAAATGACAGAAGAATAGAAATCTTAAATAGAAAGAATGCAGAGTCAGAGTTTGATCTGTATTTAGCATGATTTTATCACAAAATAGCATTTATTGCATTTGATTTAAAGAAATCTGGAATAAGAACCCCTGGGCTGTTAAAATACTTGCACTCATGATTAGTAAGGACAAAAGTGAATAAAAAGACATAAGAGGCAAGACAAAGACTCTTTGGTATGATTTAATGTCCTGGAAGCATGAAACTAGTGTTATGCTTCTTTGGAAACAGATCCAAACTAATAAACAAACAAAAAAAGAAACACCAAACAAAGTCCCCCAAAAACCCAACACTTGCAAACAGTAGTGAGTCACAAGAGGTTGCCCCAGGGTCTCATAGGGCTGTCATTCCAAACAAACAATGCTGTCAGAAGCTTGTGACATCTTCCTCAAATCTGAAATGCCATAGAATCTGCCACTTTACTTGAGTTACTGCTAACAACTGGCAGAGACACCAGATCTGGGTAGAAATAAGTGGATTTGGGAGTGGCACGAAGCTGTGTCAGGGGAGATTTAGTTTAGATATTAGGAAAAGGTTCTTCACTCAGACCATGTCTGAGCACTGGAACGGGCTCACCACAGAAGTGGTCACAGCCTCGAGCCTGACAGAGTTCAAGAAGTGTTTGGACAACGCTCTCAGACATGTAGAGTGACTCTTGGGGTGTCCTGTGCAGAGCTAAGAGTTGTACTTGATGATCCTCATGGGTTCCTTCCAGCTCAGGGTATTCTATGATTCTACAACTTTCCATCTCCTGATAAGGTTGGAAATAACAGCAGATGGGATCTCTTTTGTGGGCTCTGCATGCCTGATGCCTGATCCCTTGGAAGATAACTGAATACTATAGATAATTTTGGTAAAAACTAAAATTAATTATAGACAATTCATAAATTTTGGGGCTTGAATATTAACACTGTACCTTCAAAGGAAATGCATAGCATCATAGCCATATGGTAAGAACAACTCTTGTACCAAATGTGATGCAGCACTTGTGCTTCTGGATAGTCAGGTACAATATAAATCAGCTTTTTTAAACCCTGATATAATAAATGATCATTAATCAATCCTCTTTAGACTACATGTCCCACTGTCTTTCATTAACCATTGACCTTCAAAGCGCTTAAGTCACTTTTATAGAAGTAAAACAGTAATTGTAATTATTTGAGGGTACTTTAGAGAACTGGATCTGGATGATGGTTAGAGAGACTCTCTAAACTTGTGTTTGGTCGATGTTTGGTCTCTCAACTGGAAAAGCGTCATCAGGAAGGGCAATGGTGGCTTCAAAGAGATATACCTTTCTTAGGGGCTCATAGTAGCCACATCATCCAATTACACCTCCTAACTCCTGTTATTCTTCATGATTTTTGCTCATCAGTAATCTGAACCACAGGAAGGGTCCAATCTACTTCCTAGTCTTTCACATGTGCGGCACAAAATCTTTAACTTAAAGATGGAACAGTCTACTTTTCATACTTATGTATTATGGAATTTTTTTTCTTGAAATTTCAGGTGCCTCAGCACCCAGCGGAGCCCAGGTTTTCTTTTGTGCCTATTTTTGCAACATTTCTTCTTCTCTTGCAGAATTTGATAAATGAGGAGTTGTAGAGTTGCTTATAAAAATATGATTACACAGAATGAAATTGTCAAGCCCATTAATTATTCTGATTAAATATACAAAGCCAAATGAAGGGATTTTTGTGCCCCCTACAATGAATTGTGGAGAGCCAATCTGTGGGCATTTTCTCTTTTATACTCTAATAAATGCCTATTAAAATGTAAACATAATCACTGTAGCAGAGCTGGAGTTTGACTCTTGCACTGGTACACTGATTTTTGCAAGGCTTTCTGACTTAGCCTAGCGAGTCCACCAGGCACCCTAATGTGCATGTGGAGCCCTGTGCACTGCTGTCATTGCTCTCCGTTTGCACTCAGTCTGCCTACATTTGCACTTCATTATGCAAACATGCAAATCATCTGGTTTTACCATTACCAACAAGTATCTTACAAGGGAAGATAAAGTAATATTTTGTCTTGTATTCACCCCTAATTATTCTGATTTGTTGAAGAGAATGGGGGAAAGGAGGAATCTGCAATCTAATTCCAATAAAAATACTTATCACACAAATAAGAAGCATGCTATCAGCTATGTTTACTTCTGAAGGCATTGACTCATTTGGTATTATTTAATTGCAGATCTTACATTGTGGGTAACCATTACAAATAAAACGTCAATGAAAAAGAGCATGTAAGATTGCAACAACAATTAGGTAACAATAGGATAAGATAGCAATAATGATTACAACCACAAAGGCTGTTATTTTCAGGTTTCTGGGGAATACAGAAGAGTCATTGGTTTTAGATGAGAGAATGACCGATTCATGTAGGAACTTAAGAATCTGATGGACTCTTTTTCATTACTACTTACTACTTACCAAAATCTACCCCCATAAGGGGCATGAGGAAAGAGAAACATGAAGTATCAAAGTGTTAGGGACCCTGATGTACATTTTTGTCTCCATAACAAAAAGGATGACTTTTCCCTTGAGGAACAAACCCTTCTTTGTCTGAACTTTGCTGCAAATATTTCCCCAGCACTTCAAGAGAAGATCCAGGAAGAGAATGAAAACAAAAAAAAAAAACCAGCCCAGAAATACTACAGACGGCAAAACCCACCACACTCCTGAGCCCAATATTAAAGGTTTCTTAAACTCCTGGTAAGAACTCTTGTTTAGCATTGTATTTATAACTTTTCCTGAAGTCAGTCTAATAGCTCACTAAATAATTCTGGGGAGAAACAACTCCTGGGGGACTGTCTTTTCATAAAGAGTGTGTCACTTAGGTATATTTAGCTATCTGAAGTATATAATTTCTCCTCTTTATCACCTTAAAACTTCAAATATCTGATTCTACTATTAACTCCCTACTTTCTGTACTCCACTTCTATAAACAAGTTAAACTAGTTCACTTACACAACTGCATATAAAGGAGACTGTAGAAAAAGCCATACTGAAGTTTTGTGCTGAGCCCCAACAGGATGACACTTCTCATTGCATTTCTGATTATTTCTGTTCTCTAATTCAGTAAATCCCAACCTTTTGTGTCAACAGACCATGCTAAACTCAAAATTGTCCGTGGAAAAACATACCTTTACCTAATTTATGACTTAGAAATGCTGCTAAAATTATCAGAACTAGTTTTCTGATTGGCCAAAAGGGAGGTTTCACAGCTCCTCAGAGCCTGTGCCCACCTCAGAAAAATTTGAGAGAAGAGGTAAAAGAGAGAAGGGTGATAAGTTCTTCCATTTGAAATAAATATAAGAAGTGGCTTTGAAACAGCAGAAATACTGACTTGGACTCTGGAAGCAAGAAGGAAACCAAAGCAGAAAGAGATCCAGGCTCTTATGTTAGCTTAGAACCCCTTCAGACCACGGGGCTCACATCTTTATGTTGATATTGAACAGCAAGGAGGACAACCACACCCGGATTTCACCAAGAGAAATCTCAGCTCACTTTTAAGCTTCTGAAATAGTTTAGACAAATACTTTACAGGAAATGTGGTTCTCAGTTCGACATCACAACTGAATTTGGATATTTAGAGAAATGTTTATGTATGGCATCTGCAAATCTTTTGATCATGGATCCATAAAGCAGAATAACCTAATTTCTTCCGAGCGTAAAAATGCTGGTTACCTTCACAAAAAGCCTTTCTGTCCATCTCACCATTTTATAAGACTCTCTGACATACAATTACCTGCTGCAGTTTCAGAGGCTCATTGGAAAGCTCTGCGTAAGGCCCTCCTGAGACTCTGGCACTGCTAATGCAAGGTAATATGTGTCTCTCTAACTTTGTCCGTCTTCCTCTGGGAGAAATCTTCCACTTCATTACTTCAAGAAATGCCTGGGGACTTTTGCAGTGCTTTTGACAGTAACTGGAATCAAAATAAGAACTTTTACCAGCAAGGCTTTAAGAAGTTTTTGTTTGAGCTTTGCTGTCTGCACTCTGACGGCTGACATGAGCCCTTCACTAGCCTGCAGAGAGAAGTGATTAAGACTCACCAACAGATAAATCCCACAAGGATTACACACATCTTCTAGTCACTAACAATGACATGAATGCAGTTTTACTGTAAGATGAATCAAAGGTTATGCAAGAAGGCTTTTTCCAAATCCCATTTCCCCATTGCTCAGTGCTGTCTCCTCTTAGTCAATACTTGCTAGATACATACACAAAAAATACAAGTCTGAGAACCCACCCTATTCCCTGCTCACAGCAGCATTTGTGCTGGTTTCAGTGAAGATTTTTCTTTCAGGTGGTGAGGGTATACAAAGAAAAACACTAAATAGTGTATCCAAATCCTTTCACCATTTCTGTGATGTTGCCTAGGACCAGGCTGGAAGTGCAGGACTGGACCTTTGCAGCAAAGCTGTAGCTAGCAGTTCAGAAGCAATGAATTTCAAGGGTCCAAAATTCTCCATGAGTTTTTATGGACTCAGGCATCAGGGCCATTTATACCGAGGAGGGATCTGTGTAGTGCAGTACAATTTGCAGGATGGCAGAACGACCTGAAGTTAAGATTCCTGATGAGTGTCTTAAAAGTACCTCCCTCCATTAAATTTCAGTAATGGAGAAATTCAGAAATTATGAAAGAAACATCTTTTAACTCTTTCTGTTTACTATCTTGCAAACCAGTGTTCCCATTTATTTTACCTGCACTCACTTCTGTGATTCACACCATTAAAAATGAATATACAGCAGCATGTGTTTCCTTTCCCTCCTATGTCACTTATAGTTTGTTGCTTTCCGTTTTAAAGTATATATTGTTGAACAGACCAGATGATGAATTTTTGATGAATTCTTGAAACAAGAACCAGACACAGAAGCACTGGTTAAGTAAATTATACCTATAAATAACTTCATAACAAGGCCAAATATACGGTAAAATGAAGTTTGCATAAATGTCTCTTGATTTAATGCCTGTGTTTCCTCCCACTACTATAAATCTCATCAGTCACTGACATACTGGGTACGGTATTTTCAAAATCTTTGCTGCTTGGGCCAGTAAGTGTTTCCCATGTGGTTATGATTATTCTTGTACAGAGGATTAATGTCAATTGATACAAGTGTAATGTGTTCCAGAGCATTTTAAAGGGCAAGACTGCTGCTGGCCTTCATCTATGTAAAAAGGAATGGTGGTCTCCCATGACACATGTCTTCTTGGAAGTTAGAGGCAATCACAGTCCCTTGGTTATGAATTTAGATATTTCAATATTTATATTTTGGGAAATTCTGTGTAATCCTAAGTAAGCAAGGAAGAAGTGAGCAATTCCTCATTTCCTATGCAGAGTGTAATCTCTCACCATCAGTGCTATTAGAGAAGGAAATTCATCATTGAAAGATGTGATGGATCTTTTAAATTTCCTATATGCTAAAATCTGGCTGCAAAATAGAACTGACCTTCATTTCCCTTCTATTTTTTTTAAGTCCTCCCTGTTTTTATGGCTTGCATCTACATACAAATATGTTAAATAGGTGGTCTAGCTCAGAGTACCAATTTCTTTAAGAAAAAGGTGACAATGTACCTGGAAGAACTAGAAAGGAAAAAAAAATCGAATGAAAGAACCAGTTCAGATAAACTCCTCTTTTCCTTTAGTTTAATTTTGTCTAATTCTAAACCCAACATATTGGTAAATGGAGATTTGCCCAAATAAGTTTCCTCACAGTACAAAATTTGACCTGGATAAAGCACATAGCATCTGGAACTTGCTGATGTAAGTGATCTCTACATTCCTTATCACATTGCTGTTTATTTTATTTGTATGTAATAGTTTTCTATTTTTTTTTTTTAAGAGTCATCAATGCAGCCTGTGCAAAATGGCAGGAAATTGTTTAGTTCTGTGATGATTTTATACTACACAATTCATGGTATTTTGCTGAGTTCACAGAAAGAATATTTGTTTGTTATGTGTCTTTCCTACCTATACATCTTCCTTTTGTCCCAATTCTTAATCCTGCACGAAAGGAAAAGCAGCAAAAAATATTCAAAAGAAACACTGTTGATAAATTACGTTATTTTAATAACATTCATTTTATGATGTTCAAAAATTTGTTTCCCATCCAGAAAGATATCTGGTTGCTTTGTTGCTCCCTCTGTCCAGGGTTCTCCTCTGTCACCATAACTTTTTTTGACATGGTGTTTCCATTTAATTTTCAAACCTCATACACATCACTTACTGTGTGAATGAAAGAGCTTCCCAAATTTATCCCAAGTTCTGTGTCCCTTACATTAAAATATTACTATTTTTCAAGGCCTTTTGCAGTTTGTATGGTCATAATTGAAATGATTAATTTCCCTGAGGCTTGTTAACTTTTCCCTTAATTACTCACTAACTTGTAGAGCCTCCTGAACTTCGTGTGGATTGTGTAGACCTTCCTCTTAGGGGGACTATCAGCACAGTGACAATACTTCTGTGGATTCTCTTTCCCGTGTTTGAGGTGTCTTGTTCTGTACATCCATAAATAAAGACATTCACTGTCATATGAGGCATATGCTACCTCAGAGTTGCCAGCTGCATGTCATGAGAAAGTGCGCTTAGGAAAATACCTCTTCCATCTACTCAGTTTTCTTGTGACTTTGTAAGAATGCACAACGCATGTTCTCTGTTCCACGTGCATCTTCTGTGTTCATTTAAACTTCCAGGTTGTCGGGGGACTGAGACAGGGACAGCTGGACCATTTATGGGATAAGCTGCAGAGGAGAGATGCATGTGTAAAAGCTAGAACAAGAATTTCAGTAGCTATTCTTGTAACAAGATATTCACCAGAGTCTCACTACAGCAGCCAACGCTTTTATCTCTAGCGCATACTTCTGCTAGGCTTTTAGGAAAACCAAAGTGTAATGGTCACATTGGATAATCAAGTTGTCAAAAAGGGTCTTAAAAAAAATGAGCTAAAATCTTGTTGTCACATTTAGCTAATGGTGATAACTATCTTGTTTTAATTTGCAAGCGTGTGAACAAAAATCTGAATTCCAATCAAATTAGAAAAAAACCCAAACAAACAAACAAATGGAAAAAGAAAACCAAACCAAAAACCCTCGAGTTTAGTCCTCCGATTTTTTTTTAAATTAGTGAGGCAGGAGGCCTGAGTAGAACAAGAGGAAACCTGCAAGTCAACTGGAAATCTGGTTTGGTTGTTTGGGTTTTATTCTCTTAGGAATCAAACTCTAAAAAAAGAGGATTTCTTAAACTATCCAAGGGCACACGGTTCTTGGTCGATCAAAACTAAATAGAATCTGTTGTTCTCCAGATCTTCCTGAATTTGAAAGGAGGTATACATGCATATTTCATTTTAACAACATTGTGCAATTCTCTTACTTTAAGTGGAGAGAGCCATTTTGTAAGCAGTTAAACATATGCCAAAATCCTTGTAGATGTATCTATAATTAGCCTTCCTTGGACAAGAAAGATTTTGCTTGAACGTAATTGATTTTCATAAGGGACACCAGACACAGTAGTTACCTGTAAACATTCAGTGTTCACTAGCCTTTTTACTGGGAAACTTAGCATTTGCAGACATTTGGAACAGAAATAACTCCTGTCACAGACCTCATGGTGAAGTAACCAGTGGTAAAACTGTTCTTTCAAACATTGACCTTTCAATTTGTCTATGTGAATGTAACCAGGAAGCTATGACCTCCAGCTACAAATTAATGACAAATTGCTGAAGAAGTTTTGCTAGCAATCTTATCTTCTTTCTTGTTCAAAAGTTAAGGTCTTGATCCAGAATCCATTTAAATGAACAGACTGAATTTGCCTACCTTCAGCTGCCTACAGACCACACTGTAACTGAAAATCATACTCATATTGTTAGGTATATGAAGTATATAATCTCTATAGTTACTAGAAATCCTAAATTATCTTAGAATATATTAGATTAAAATACTACAGCCTAGGGTATAAATTAACAGTAGGAAAAGAAAAAAAAACCAATATGCATACGGTTTAAAGTAGAATAAACCTGAAGGAGAGTGATTTTCTAACTAACAAAATGCACTTACATGGCTCAGTAGTGTAGGAAAATAATAGGCTAAATGGGATAAATAATACAACCTACTTCTTGGTTTTCATGTTGTAAAGTCTGTTGCCAAACTATATCTTTAATTGGAAGTACCATAGACTTAAATTTGCTCTCACTGAATTCACATATATAATTTCTACTGATGTCGAAGGAATGGGTATGGTGTGGAATATATCAAATGTAATATTAATACCTAAGAAGAAAATTAAGTGCTGTAGTCAATTGTTGGATACGCTCAAAAAGTCACAACAGTTTTATGTCAAATACCTCTTCTTTATGAAGTTTTCTGAGGCATGTAATTTCTTGGATTTAGTGTGAAACTCATGGACTGATAAAATTTTAAATGCCAAAGTATACATTATAATCTATGTCTGGATAGACAGACAGATACCTATACACATGCACACACCCAATAATAGTATATTAGCAAGAGACAGTGTAGAGTGAAGGTGTTTGGCAGATGCTTTAAACACCAAGAATTTTCTCATCAAGGAATCAGTTGCTACTAACTTAAGAATGTGCTTGGCATTTTATTCCTTGGAAGGTACAATAAAAGCCAGAATGAAGGTAGGCATTAAGGCTATAATAAAAAAATAGCACTTTTATTGAAAGTTGAATTATTTTTAAATAACTCATGCTGAGAAAATATAAGTCCATAAGACTTTTAATATCCACTACAATTCTTCTTTTAATACCCAAGCAGGCAAGACCATGGCCAAAAATGTCTGTGATCTGTTTCTCTTCCACCTACTCCTTTAAATATGATTTTTAAAATCATAGAATGGTTTGGGTTGGATAGGACTTTAAAGATCATCCAGATCAACCCCCACCTCCTTCCATGGCCTGGGATGCCACCCCACATCAGGTTGCACAGGGCCCCATTCAACCTGACCTTGAACACTTCCAGGGATGAGGCACCTACAACCTCTTTGGGCAGCCTGTTCCAGTGCCTCACCACCCTCAGAGCGATTAATTTCCTCTAAATAGCTAATCTAAACCAACTCTGTTTCAGTTTAAAGCATTACCTGGTCACTCCATACCCTTGTGAAAAGCCCCTTTTCAGATTTCTTGTAGGTACCCTTTAGGTACTGGAAGGCACTACAAGGTCTCCCTGGAGCCTTCTGTTTGCCAGACTGAACAACCCCAACTCTCTCAGCCCGTCTTCATAGGAGAGGTCCTCCAGCTCTCCAATCATCTTGGTGGCCCTCCTCTGGGCTCACTCCAACAGGTCCAGATTCTCACATTGGGAGCCCAGACCTTAACACAAGACTTCCTTATCAATGGATTGCACCTTACCTTCCCCTAAAGTTAGATATTCTTGGGTTTGGAATAAGGGATGTAAAGAAAAACAAGATACGGTTTCTTGTATTCTGTTGAATCTCTTGTACTTTTATGTTAACAGAATTGATTGTTGAGTTTAAGGCAATTGGGAATCGTAGTAAGAAGAAAGAAAATTGTAGCCATCTACAAAAGGCAGGGATTTTTATTAGCAAGATGGAAGAGAAGAGCACCAGAAAACAGCAGATTTTTCTGGTCCAGGGGAAAAAGCCACAAACCAGCACGCAAAAAACAACCAAAGATTAACAAAAAAACCCAATCCATTGATATTTTAAGTTTACTAGTGAACTGGAAACAAATAAAGCAAAAGCTAAATACTGTTGCTGCCCATTGTTTCATTTTTCCACTAGCAAGAAATTTATTTTTCCTAAACCAATCTCAGAAATGCTAAGAATTACTGCCTTTGAGTACACGGCTTAAAAATTCGACAACACCCACCCCCCAAAAAGTATAGCAAAAACCCCACCAAAAGTAAATGATTAATTGACTGAAGGAACTATAAACATAGCACCTGTAATCTTCTCAGGATTTCACAGATTCCCTCTGTGCAAAATCAAACAAAGTTTTACTGGGGTGATCCAAATAATTGATTTTTCAAAGCTGCATATCTGCTCATTTTCCATTCCATTTATTCTTGAAAGGGGAGAATAGAAGCAAAAAGATCTGATTCCAAGTTATAACAGGTCCCTTCTCATGACGTTCAATAGGAAAAGTGGCCTAAAAGAGAGAGTTA
The DNA here is from genome assembly GCA_013397755.1 of Cnemophilus loriae. Taxonomy (NCBI): domain Eukaryota; kingdom Metazoa; phylum Chordata; class Aves; order Passeriformes; family Corvidae; genus Cnemophilus; species Cnemophilus loriae. The sequence continues at coordinate 136,021 of VZTF01003389.1, forward strand.
ATTATATTTTGGCCTATTTTAGGTTTCTTATACTGGTAGACCAAATAGTACAGTCACGCTAATGTAAACAGAAGCTGAACAACTAAACTACACAAACAGCCACCTTTGGAGCAAGAGGTAAATCCAAACCTCCCAATCTTGTCTTGGAACTAAGTGTTGTCTTTGAACCTATCTTCCTTATAAAATATTACTTTTGGAGGTTTCCCTTTTAATATGTTGTCTAAGACTTTTTTCTCCCTGCTTGCCTGATATTCTGCTGAAGACATTTTAAAATACTCATATGAGTATTTTAAAATACTCATTTGAGACAATAAAATATGTCCTCTTCCTAACTTTACCTAGCTCCTTTGCAGAACAGTGTAATGCTCTTTTAAATTAAAAGAGAGACAATTTATATCACAGACACATGTTCAGTCACAACAAAAGCAAAAGCCATGGATAATGTTATAAAATTAGTACAATTTTTTTTGAGGGATAATTAGTTCAAATTAAATTAAATGATGTACTTTCTGAAAGTTTATGAATTCTGATTTTATTGTTTTCCTTTTATTATGTGCTATTCAAAATAACATTTCATCCTGAAAACCGTTTTTATTTTACAGAGAGACATAGGAAATTAGTGATAAGGAGCAATCTGCTTTAACATGGATGGTACAGAGATTGAAAGAGCGATATTTCTAATAGATACCAGAAATTGATTACACGAAGGCAGGGTCAAACCTTCAAATGTGAATGCAATTTTAAATCCTACAAGAAACAGTAGGTTTTCCAGACATATATTTCAGGAGAGCTTACCATATGTGAAGTCTACTTCATGTAAATAACAACTATTCTTGATAGTAAATGCTGTATTTAAGTGCCCAGTTCTTTAGATACTGAAGTCTAGAAATTAAAGGAATCTGTAAAAATATAGAAGAGCAGAACTCACTTCACACATCAAATTAACATGCTCTTTTGTGACTCCTAAAGAAACTGTTCAAGGATAACCTGCTCTAACTGGTAGGATTTCCAAGTCCAGAAAAGCAGATATCTAAAAAGAAAGACAACATACTCACCCCAGTTTCTAGACACACATGCCTAAACCCAAGCTTTATCAGCATACCTGGAACAAGAGAGGAAACGTTTCCCAGGAAAGCATTATTCAGACCTGTAGTCTGACCTGACTAGGAGGGACCCAATCATCTTTTCCTCTGGCTATATAACTGTAGGAAGGAAAAATAATCTGTGGGCAAGAGAGACCCATTGACTAATTTCAGCCACACAGATCCTGGCCAGCTTCTTTCTTCTGAGAAGGAAATGCAGTTCTATTCCTGTGTGGCTTCGCAGAAAAACTCATGAGATCGCATTAGCAGGAGTGCTGCCTCATCAGGCTGACTGCAGTCCTCAACCAAGACAACCATTTCTGAGCCCTTGCTAATGTGGCAGAAATACTGCACCTGGCCTAACAGCCACATAATTAATTCAATAATTGTGTTGATTAAGTCATACAGATTATCAAATATACACAGTTAAAATAATAGATCTCAAACAAAACCAAAACCTAATAAAACTATAGGAGTTGTTCTCTTCTAAATACCAAACCAAAGCTTTTAGTCAGCTCTTAAATTTGTTTTCATTTCAGAATGGGCTGACAGGTATGTTATGAAATATTTACATTTTACATAAATCTGATCTTTAATCACTCTGAGATGAGCACTTGCAGTCCCAACTGCCTTCAGCAAGAGCTGTGACTGCCAACACATCTGCAATTCGTTTTAAGACCATAAAAGAAAACAAAAAGAACTGTATCTTGGTAGACTGTGGAGTTCGCTTTGGGGTTCCAAGCACTGTTAGAGCTGATGCAATCCTGTGGGTTGTAATTCACTGGCAACACTGCCCTGTGGCAGCACAGAGCCACATGTCCGGTCTCCAGCCCTCTTCCTGGGCACAGCTCTGGGATGCAGGCAGGTTCACCTCACTGCCATAGCATTTAAAATTAGTCAGAGTGTCTGGTTTTACTCAAAGGACACAGTTTAAATCCCTTCCCTCAAAGAGAATAGTTGCTGAGTTCCAGTATGGACTGAAGAGTTCTTTGAGGCATGTACCTTAGCAGCACATGCTTGACACAGCCTTATCAGAAGACATACACTGCAGGAATGATGATGGTTTCTATAAATCTAAGAACTTGGGAACCAGATACCCTTCCAAAACAATGAAGGCAAAATATAACTCTTAAAAAAGAAACCAAATAATAAAAATTAGATAAATTAGATTAAACCTTCAGAAAACCTCTTCTCCCCCCCCTCCAAACTTCTCTTTCAGATACTTCCCCACTGCCAATGCAAAGACACAAAATCTGATGTTTCTCAGTCAGTTTGCCACCTCTAGAATAACCTTTCTTCAGTTCACTTAGAGAGCGGAGTCTCTCTTAGCCATACTATGGAGGTTCTCCACAAGAAAACAGTTCTCTCGTGGCTTCAGCATCACANCAGCCACCTTTGGAGCAAGAGGTAAATCCAAACCTCCCAATCTTGTCTTGGAACTAAGTGTTGTCTTTGAACCTATCTTCCTTATAAAATATTACTTTTGGAGGTTTCCCTTTTAATATGTTGTCTAAGACTTTTTTCTCCCTGCTTGCCTGATATTCTGCTGAAGACATTTTAAAATACTCATATGAGTATTTTAAAATACTCATTTGAGACAATAAAATATGTCCTCTTCCTAACTTTACCTAGCTCCTTTGCAGAACAGTGTAATGCTCTTTTAAATTAAAAGAGAGACAATTTATATCACAGACACATGTTCAGTCACAACAAAAGCAAAAGCCATGGATAATGTTATAAAATTAGTACAATTTTTTTTGAGGGATAATTAGTTCAAATTAAATTAAATGATGTACTTTCTGAAAGTTTATGAATTCTGATTTTATTGTTTTCCTTTTATTATGTGCTATTCAAAATAACATTTCATCCTGAAAACCGTTTTTATTTTACAGAGAGACATAGGAAATTAGTGATAAGGAGCAATCTGCTTTAACATGGATGGTACAGAGATTGAAAGAGCGATATTTCTAATAGATACCAGAAATTGATTACACGAAGGCAGGGTCAAACCTTCAAATGTGAATGCAATTTTAAATCCTACAAGAAACAGTAGGTTTTCCAGACATATATTTCAGGAGAGCTTACCATATGTGAAGTCTACTTCATGTAAATAACAACTATTCTTGATAGTAAATGCTGTATTTAAGTGCCCAGTTCTTTAGATACTGAAGTCTAGAAATTAAAGGAATCTGTAAAAATATAGAAGAGCAGAACTCACTTCACACATCAAATTAACATGCTCTTTTGTGACTCCTAAAGAAACTGTTCAAGGATAACCTGCTCTAACTGGTAGGATTTCCAAGTCCAGAAAAGCAGATATCTAAAAAGAAAGACAACATACTCACCCCAGTTTCTAGACACACATGCCTAAACCCAAGCTTTATCAGCATACCTGGAACAAGAGAGGAAACGTTTCCCAGGAAAGCATTATTCAGACCTGTAGTCTGACCTGACTAGGAGGGACCCAATCATCTTTTCCTCTGGCTATATAACTGTAGGAAGGAAAAATAATCTGTGGGCAAGAGAGACCCATTGACTAATTTCAGCCACACAGATCCTGGCCAGCTTCTTTCTTCTGAGAAGGAAATGCAGTTCTATTCCTGTGTGGCTTCGCAGAAAAACTCATGAGATCGCATTAGCAGGAGTGCTGCCTCATCAGGCTGACTGCAGTCCTCAACCAAGACAACCATTTCTGAGCCCTTGCTAATGTGGCAGAAATACTGCACCTGGCCTAACAGCCACATAATTAATTCAATAATTGTGTTGATTAAGTCATACAGATTATCAAATATACACAGTTAAAATAATAGATCTCAAACAAAACCAAAACCTAATAAAACTATAGGAGTTGTTCTCTTCTAAATACCAAACCAAAGCTTTTAGTCAGCTCTTACATTTGTTTTCATTTCAGAATGGGCTGACAGGTATGTTATGAAATATACATTCATATGTATGAATATGAAGCCCCCCCGAGCGAGGGGGGCTGCTGGAGNCAAACAATAGAGCAAGAACTAAACAGGGTATGAAAGCCAAGCATATACAAGCCCAATACAAGTAAGAGAAATACTTTTCCTTGATGATGCATAATAGAATATAACACTTATGTGATATCTGCTGGTTTTACTCAGAGCAGAGCTGGAGAGCTGCTGAGAGCAGAGAGACAGACCTCAGGACATGCAGTCAGACAACCCTGCAGAGGGAATTCTCCTTTTGCACCGTGTCAGGAACACTGAGTTATGAAGCTCACATCTATTCCATAGGGTATTCCATAAATAGAAAAACAAAATGTTATAGCCTATTAGCCAGTAAAACATTCCATGTGTGGGTACAGGTAAACTGGTAAAAGTATATTTTGTATAGCATTGCTGAATCAATCTGTAGTTAACTCTTCAACTAGAATTGAACCAAACCTCACATAGGCCTGTTGAGCTCTGTCCCAAATAAGACTGATAGGGTGGATCAGCTCAAGAGATAAAGGAAATGGAGGGTGTTGACAACGGACTAAATTAAAGGGTCCAACCAAAGGTCCTTAGGGTATTATTTTGTTTGGAGAAAGCATTATCTTTTTTTTTTTCCTCTGCATTTTCTCCCCTCAAATGTACTCTAAAGAATGATGTATCTTGATGGAAGACTCTGAATAAATAGGTCTGGAGCATAAACACTTATATAGCTGGTGGATCAGATGCATATAGCCCATATTCTCTTGGCATAATGCTGCTGGGTAGAGGCCATGCTACTGACAGATCTCTCTTTCATGGGAGGGATTTGTAAAGCTCTCTGTAAAAACACCCAAGATAAATTCAGGGTGACTTAGGAGGAAAAGTTGGAAAAGAATTATTGATGTTCAGCATAGCCAAAGAGTCAATAAAACAGAATGATGTAATTTAAATTGTAATGCTTTTTATTTTCTGCAGTCAGAGCAGCCTAGACACTTTCTACACTTCTAAGTCTCTGACTTGTTTGAAAAACATACCCTAACATGTCTTTGGTTGTGTCATCTTCTTGTTGTCTACTATTTTTCAAACATAAAATTCCTCTGTATATGAAAAACTGGATGTCAGATAAAAATAAAACAACATTTAATAATGAAAGAGCTTATCACAACTGGCATTTTTATGTAGGTCTGAAAACTAAAGACTTGCACATACCAGGATTATAAATTGTGTCTTCTTCCTATCAGGTCTCCATAGAAACACACTTAGAAATTTTTTTGTCTAACAGTTAGTAAGGCAGGTATTTAAACCTTGGAGTCTGAACATTACTGTTCCACAAAGAACCTGTCTTAGTGAAAACAGTAATAATTCTGTGGAATTATGAAGAAGTATTGCTTGATTAAAATTAATGTTAAGATTTCAGGCTCTTGAGAAATAGCAGGCTTCAAAGAATAGTTCAGAATTTAAAAAAAAAAAAGCTGATGAAGAACTCCAGGGATGCCAATAGTGTCATTTTCAAACTACATAGTTCTCTCATTAAATTTAATGTAGGATACACGTGTAACCATATAAATACGCATGGAAAGATTTTAAATGGAAGTGAGATGAGAATTGAATAAGGCTGTGGTTCTGTAGCACACAGGGTGTTGGTTCTAGTACTCAGAGCTGTCAGCTTGAACTTGGCTTTAACCTTTAGATCTGGAAAGGTGTGACATTTAAGACTTTTATCAGGCATTGCCTTTTTCTCGGTTGCATGATGTCAATATGATTTATCAGACTCCCATGCTGCCCACCACACTGCATAAGGAATCTGAAACCTAAAGCAAAGGGATTAATAATCTAGATGCCAAAATCCAGGCTTCTGTTTTCATATTCAGGATCAGGTCCATTAAACCAGCATTAAAGTTCTAGTCTTACAACATTGCCAGAGGTTGTAACTTTGCATGCAGAGCTACCACACTTCTCTTACCACCTCCCTGACAGGTACAGGAAAGAAGGAAGCAGTGGCTGTCTTTGCTTTTAAACGCATAGCAGAATGGAAACCAGGAGACTACCAGACTAACACAGTTAAAATCAACATATAGTCTGAATGAAAAACTTTCAAATTTCAACTTCCTGGTCCCCCAGATGAGTTCAACATAGGTATGGCATAAGTTTGTGTCCTTTTATGAGGGAAAAATAATGTAATATCCTGGTTATACCAAAGGAATACACATATTCTGCTTTGAAAATACTCATAAATTTAAACTCCTGCCCCTGCCAGTTGGTGCAGTGGTTAAGAACATCTGATCCTGCACACTTTGTATAGGCCCTGCATCATGGATTGACACACCTATATAGATTTGGAGGCTTATTAACACCTCCAAGACAATAAGCTTCTCAATCCCCAACCCTCTTTAAAGATCTTGTGGTATTTGATGCTGAAAAAAATACAGAAGTCAGGAAATTCTGGATGTACCATAACTATGTACTGGGTTTAGCAGAATCGTTAAGTTTCTGGAATCATTAACTGTCTTATAGTGTGTAAACAGTAAACTGCATTTCTCTTTTGGCTGTAGAAAGACAATTTTCTTTCCTTCTTTCATCTTGCTTTTAAGTATACTCATAAAATGTAGTATCATGGACATGCTGCATGGTTACATTAATACACAGAAATTTCCTTTTCGTACAGACATAATTTTTATGGATATATGCAGCGTTCTTCACCACTTTATCCATGATTTGTCTACTACCTCACTATTTTAGGAGCAATTTAGGGAAGAATGGAATAAGCTTAAAGTCTTACCTGAGAATCTTGTCTTTAAAATCCAATGTTACAAGCAAGATGAATGTAATCACAGATGAGGGTTAATCTTGATAAAACTTCCGATTTCACATTCATCTGCTCTACTCAGAAGGTAGTATTCCTGCCAGGTACCAAGTTGCACTTGACTCTGTAGAGATCAGATGCACAATTTATTAAGTGCACCTCCACTAGTTTCTATGAACACTGCACTAGATCCTAATTTTATATCTATCTTTCTCTCTCTAGATATAAACCTATATCTATTTCAGGTGGCATAATAGTACTTCTAAAGGTGGTTGAAATAACACCTAAATATGAGTTTACTTAGTTCTTTTCTTCTAAACATAACATCCTTTATCTAAGCTGACTTGGACTGTGTCTTAGAAAGCTCTTTAGAGAAGGGTAACTCAAATGAGAAAAGTCTTCAATGTAGCAAGCCCTTTAAAATAATTCCAGGCAGGTGGTTATATCTGAGCCCACATGCACTCAGCCCAGGTTCCCAGTGGATCTGACCCTGTGCTTTTTCACTGATTTAGGCATTAACTCTGTCTCAGTTGCAGTTAATTAAAAAAACAGTATAGTTTTCCTCTCTTAGACATATTCAGTCTCAGAACTTTTAGACTGTCTAATGAAAAGTCTCAATAAGTACAAAGCAATGAAATAAAATCATGCAAGAAAAGTTTAAAAAATTGCTAATGAAGAGGAGGCAGAAACCATTTACTGTAGTTTCTTGAATCACTCAAGCTGTTCATTTCAGCATGCCCAGCTTACAATAAATTCAGTATCAGAGTATCAGCATTGTTCATATGAGCTGGTTGTGCCATTTGCAGATGTTATGCATGGCCGCAACATAAAATCTCCCTACATGTAAAATCTTGAGATAAAAGTGTGAGAGGTACCTTTTGTTAATTATTCACATTACCATAATTTCTTCTGCTGCTATAACATCTGATTTTCATGGATAAATCCTGTATTTTCCTCTTTTAACACTGCAGTGCTCCAACAGTCAGAGAAAAGCGCAGCTCAATACACTTCACTCAGGGTATCAATAGTTGAAAGCAGCTGTAATTCTTGTTACATTCTTCACAGAGCATTCACTAGGAATTATAAACACCATTTGACACATAACAGGAAAGACCAGAATGGTTTGGACACAGGATGAAAAATCATATTTCATTAAATATTAAAACCATATAGTAGTTTAAAATGTAGTACATACAGTAAGTATGGTACACATATACATACTATTTATACAAATATATATGCACATATATAGTGCATAGAGGAAATATAGCATTCTGATGGAGAACTAGCTTATAATGTGGTGTTTTTGGTTCAACAGTACTCTCTTTGGTTCTGTTGCACCAAGGGTAAGGGGACATGCAACATTTCTCCTTCAAGGGATGGACAGTAGTTTTCTATACAGCTTTCTTTAGAGATCGCTGGGCTGTTGCTGTGCTACTCCAGTCTCCAGGTTACTTTCCAGTGCTTAATGCAGAAGAATGTCTTGCATATTTTGATAAGAAGCTGTCTTGATCTCAACTCTTGGCCTTTGGGTTCAGTGAAATATTTTGGAAGGAAGGAAGGAAGGACAGATCTGGACCTTTCCCAGAGCAAGTCCAGAGGCTGAAGGCAGAGCAATGACTCTTCAGGAACTTGGGACACATTGGGATTCTGCTGTGGCTGTTGCAGAGTGGAGTTATGGGGCTTGTGTGTCATAAAGGACAATGAATAACTAGGCCTTGGGAGGAAAGAAAAGAAGATAGGCCTCAAGATACAGAGGAGAGCAGATAGGTCCAAGGAAGGCTATGGGTAATTTTTCCCTTAAAATGCATAATTGAAGGGTCTCCTCCACTTCCCACAAGCTTTCTTCTCTTTTTTCCTGCAGATCTGGCTCTTCTGTATTTAAAGATAAATGTATTTCTAGACCATTATTTGTGTATCCCAATTAAACCTCTCTATAGAGACTGGCTGCTGCTGGTGCCTTAGAACGTGCTCATACACAAGGAAAGGCTGGGAATAGATCCACTTCCTATTCTGATTAGTTCTGGTCTATATCAACAATGACTCCTGCCTTCCTGGAAACACCCCTGCATGCCTGCACAAAAAGATGTCAGCCGTTCATCTGTTCTAGTCAGAAAGGTACATAAAGGCTTCTGTAACATTATCTCCCTGGGGTCTCCCCCTTTGGCAAGATTTCTGTGTCTGTGGCAGTACAAGAGCACTTAGAAGAACTATTCAAGACAGGTCATGATAACCTTCCGCCTGCCTTCTTGCCTTCTGTACATATGACAAACTATATCACAGAGTCACAGTCTTTATGTGTAACTTGTCTATGTATAATGCAGGAGCAAGATTATCACTGCCATGTCAGTAACTGGTCAGAGTAAAGTAAGCATATCTGTGATTGTCATATGCAGTATCTAGTAAGTGGCAGCTGGAATTTGTGAGTGATTTAAGAAAAAGGGTTGCTAGGAGTTGTAGGAGGAAAATAGACATTTTTTCAGAGGAAAAAGAAAGGGCAAGAAGAAGAAGGAATATGGCAAGGTACTTGCTCTGAAAGATGTATCTAAAACAGAGTTTACTGATTTGAGATATGAATGACTGGGTTTATAGTTTATGTTCTGCAAGAAATCTGTCTAGATGATCACAATAGTCCCTCATAGGTTTAAATATCTATGAATCAAGAGACATAAGAGTTAACAAACATGTAAATGAGTAATATCTCCTAAAACATTATTCCAGTGCACCTTGTTCAGCCATTGTGTCCCACTGGCTAAAATTCAGAGAATTAAACTGCAACAATCACAGTACAACTGAAGTACAGATGTATATCTTATTAAATAAGACATACAAAAGACTCATTTCTATCTGGCCAAGCAAGTATTTTATGGTAGTGCTGCTATACTGACTATTTTTTCTTGACTTTGGATCATTTTATTTCAAACCTCAATTGTCAGTGTGATTACTGTAACTGTGTACCTCCTGGACTCATGTATTTCAGTGGACCTTGGCCAGATCATCACTTAATTTCTTCTTAAATTTGGAGTCTTAAATCTAAAGATAACTTTTCATGTTCAGCCTTTGCCAGATGTAATCTTAGCTGTGAAACAAGGTCATTAATCCTAGCCTACAAACAGGGTTTACTCTCAGAGTTTATCCTGATTGCTTATACTTTGCATTGCTACTGTATACTCTGTTCAGATCTTATTTAAATCATACATTGATTTTTCTCTTTTGTTTTCTTCTTCAGCTGCTAAAAGGGGCTCTAAACTGATATATTTCTGGGGAAAATATGCCAACAGAAAAGAGAAGAACAAGTCTGTGTATTCAGTCAGATCACAGAACACAGGTTTATCACCAAAAGATGCCACTAGAAAGCACTGAGAACGGTCTGTCATGCTTCAGAGATTCTGAGCTACAACACAGCTTTTGAGCTTAACTTTTGTTGCTATTGCACAAGAAGTGATCTGAGCTGACTGTGCTGACTCCTTGAAATGTGCTATACTTCCTCTGGACTGAATATATTATGGGGTTTATTCACGAGAAGTTAGGCTGAGCAATCAGCATTACTGCGACAAAACGTATTATCATGTACTGGGGACTAGTGAGAAATTAATGTGAAGAACCAGCCAGAAATCAACAGAAATAAAGAGTATGTGCAGAATTTTCATTAGTTCAATTACACACACATATACTTACATTAGAATAACAACTATACAGTCAAACACTTGCCAGTTAAGAGGTGTCATAAAATCGGATGCCTCATCACCCATAATAAATTGTATTTCACATATACATTAGGATATGTTCATATGCTGTTTTTTCCACAAAATGTCTGTCTCCTCTGGTGCACAAAATTGGTAATGCCCATTTAATGACTAGTTATATAATATTTTTATGTTCACACCATCATTTCCAGAGCTTACTTAATTTTCAAAATGTGTTTTGAAGACATAATTATAAGGTGATTGTGCTTAACCTTGGCAAACATTACTTAGGAATCATGGTGTTGAAGCCCTGTGAGCTTGCTCTGAAGACGCTCAGAGTAATTGAAGTCAGTACGTCAGTAGTAGCTAGGCCTGGATCTCCTTCACAAGCTCTCAGCTGGGGTTTCACTCAGTCAGATGTGTCCTAGTGACTGAATCTTCTTACAATCTCTCTGTGATGAGAGCGTGCTGTTGCTATTCTATGTGCAAATGGAAGGCATCTAAACTACAGGCACAAAAATTAAATTGAAAAATAACTGTCAGCAAAATTTTTCTTTTAAATATGCAGGCAGCACCCATACTATTAAAATATGAAGCACAGCTTCCCTTGGCATGAACACAAGTCACACATGCTTAGCACTTCTGCAGTTCAGACTCTAGGCAGAGGAACTTTACAGAAAGTGCAATTTTTCCATTTCTAATTCGTACAGTACTGCAGTCCCTCACAGCATCTGCAAGAAATGAAGTAGGAATAGGGCATGTGGCAATCACCTTAAATATAAAACCCCAATCCAACCCCAGAGAAGGTATTTCATGTCCACTGGAACATGCTATGGGTTTTTCTTTAATTCGTTTCCCTTGAAGGGTGCTTTGCAAAGCCTTTGTGCAAGAGAGTTCAGCTGTGGTTGGAGAGGGATTTAAAGGGTTAAGATGAGTTCGCTTTCACCTGGTGTTTAGTTTTCCTTCACAAAGTTAACCATTCACTTGCTTTTCTACTTTACCCATTTTGCTGAACAGATATATGCCTCCTGACTTACATTTTCTCTGTAGGCAAACTTTCTTCTGGTGATTCCTAGGCATGCTGTAAAAAGAAAAACATCATCTTATGTTGACTCTAAATGGCATGTATTTCACCAGCAGAGTAACAGTACTTAGATTCATGTGAATTTCTGCCATTTGAGAAATAATAGTGACTGGTAGCAACAATAGTTAACCACCAACAGACCCAATTGTTGTTTAATGGTGAACAAAATCATGACAATTAGGAATCCCAGGTTCCATGTCAAACTCCAGACAGTATGCACTCTAGCAGGTACATGTTATTTGCTTCTTTCTCTGCGTATTGATAAATTATGCCTTTTCCTGCCCTTTCCCCTTGAGTCCTTTTTTTCCAGTCCAATTTCTTCATGCTTACCCTGTCCAATTCTCAAGCAGTTCTAGCTCAGTCCCACTTTCAGGATGTTGCAGAAATCAAAAATCAAGATGAGTTACTGGATGAATGTTCGCGGCCTGTAGATGTGTCCTTACTAATCTTGGTTGAAAACTATCAGGGAGACATAGTTATGAACTTCTGTAAGGCTTCACATGCTTAGTGAATCAAAGTCAACACCTAATTATAAACTGGTATAGCAGAAAGGGTAGTGCTTAGCAAAAAGCCCAGTGGCAGAGAAAACTTAGAAAAGAAAATGTTTTGGATATATTGGACTGGCAGAAATGGGGAGAGAAACCAAAAAAGATTGACATTTTTATTTGGATAGAAGGATTCTATGTAGAGTGCATCAGTATCAGGATAGCAGTCGAATTTGTATTCACAGAAATGAGTCTATGGGAGAATAAAATATGTCAAAGACCTACGGACCTACTGAAGCCCTGACAGAAGGAGAACAAATGGAAATTATGGAGACCGAGGGCAGAAAAAGACCAGCTGGAGCCAGGAAAGTCACATGCCAAAAGTGGGGTAGTGTAAAGTGTGGCTGTTAGTCCTTCCAGATGGGGACAGTTCTGTGTTTTGGCTGTGACAAAGCCATAACAGATGTTGCCAATTCAAAGGTAGGAAAGAAAGCCAACTTGAAGTGAAGCTGACTGAAATGAGTCAGATCTCTCTTAGTTGATGTCAGCCATGAAAAGGAGTTATCAGGAGAGGGGCTGCCAGAAACCTGAGCAAAGAGAAGATAGCACGGCCATTTTGTGCTGTTCAAAAGAAAAAAGGGAAGCGGGTGAGTGGGGTGCAAAGGGAAAGGAGAAAGGTTTCTCTAAGAGAAGGAAGTCATAATGTTTCTTTTTGAAATGGCTGCTTTATATTGCCCGAAGGTTAGCCTGGGGTGGAGAGTACTGAATCTCGACAAAATTATTAGAAGAAGAAAGTAATATATTTGGAAATTCTGGATAATTTGGCACATTTTTTCATGTAGAGATTTGTCCCGTTTTGACATTTGTGGAAATTTTGAATCATTTCTTCCCAAACTTACTTTTAAAATAACTTCTATTTTAATACAATTCATGTGTTTTTCGAAATGTTTTACTAACAAAATGTTTAGAATTTTTTGTTACAAAGTAATATGATTCCCCCAAATGTTTTTAATGATGTTTTTGAAAATATGTTTTATAGGTCATTTTAGTTCCATTTCATAATGGAAAAAAAATCAAAATGTCACCATTTCCTGAAGAACAGAATTATTCCCTTCTGACCTACTTATTTGCTACTTCAAAAAGCATTGTGCAACTTGGAGTGAAAGGAGGAACACTGAACTCATTAAAGATAAAATAAGAAAAACAAGAGTTAAACAAACAAAACCAAAGCAAATGCGTACAGAAAAAAGTCCAAGAAAAGCCCAAGGAAACAATTAACGCCATAATTCATTCAAGCAATCAAGAAGAAGGACATCAAGGTGTTAGAGTGCTGCTTGGGAAAAACAGTAAATGTCAAATACAAATTAAAATCCCACCCAAAACAATATACATCTAGAAAAAAAATAGTTCTTGCAAGACTGACAATAATATTTCTACCACTACATGTATTCTTATGCTTTCCATACATTCCCTTATTGTTTCCTCATTCTCATTTCAATTGTCATCATTCTGATTACATAATTTTGCTGGAAAAGCAAATTTCAAAGTGTTGCTGCTATTTACTAATAAATATTAATAACTTCAGAAATGAAATAATCCCCAACTTGTGAATATTGTTGCTCCAAATTATTTCTGAAACAATAATTTCTGAGTTAAATAACAGAAGATGAAGAGAGATCTAAAAAGAGGTTAAAAAGTTTCAATTAATTGTGTTAGAGGTGTTATATTTACCCTTCTCAGGTAAGGAACTTGATACGTAGTTTCAACCACAGACAGACCAGATTCAGTTAAAAAAATTCCCACAAAATATATGTAAGTTGCCAAACACAACAGGGTTCAAATGGCCAGAACACATTTGTCAGACTACTTATGAAGTGCAAATACAAGGAAAAGCATATTTTAATGGGAAAAGGTGACACAAAACATAAACCCATTGAGGCAAAAAGAGATGTCTAGTACAGGTTAATATTTTTTTTTTTTTTATATTGTATACATTTTCCATCTCAATCATCATTCAGTGCCTTTAACCATCCCAGAAAAATGGATCAAGGAAAAGTATTATCAATGTCATTAATTTTGACTACCTGACTTCAGAACTAATACAGAGAGGTACCACTAATAAAAGCGCCTTTAAGAGGAAGAGGACACAGTTAAGGAGAAGACAGAAGAAATCGCATGTTACAAGCAGCAAATACTGAGAGGGACACTTGAAAAATAATAGAATCACAGAATGGTTTTGTTTAAGGAAGGGACCTCAAAGATCATCTAGTTCCACCTTGCTGCTGGTGGCAGGGACACCTTTCACTGGACCAGGTTTCTCAGAGCTCCTTCCAGCCGGGCCTTGAACACCTCCAGGGATGAGCCATCCACAAATTCCCTGGGCAACCTGTTCCAGTGTATCCCCACCCTCACAGTAAAGAATATTTCCCTAATATCTAATACAAACCTCCTGTCTTTCAGTTTGAAGCCATTTCCCCTTGTCCTCTCCTTCTTCAGATACTGGAAGGCTGGGATTAGGTCACCCTGAAACCTTCTCTTTTCTAGGCTGGACAAACCTAATTCTCTCAGCCTTTCCTTTTCTGCAAAGAGAATTGAAATCGGTGAATAGGAGCATTTGGAAATCCCAATGAAAAGATCAAGGATAGTAATTTTACCCTGGAGTTAGCACAGAGCTGGTGAGGATTTAATTAAGGACACTAGCATTGAAGGAACTGATTCAGGCAGTTTAAAGGTCTCACAAAACCATTCCAGGAGTTTTTAATCGAATTTTTTTTCTCATATCATCTTCTTAAATTGTAATATTTTCTATTCAGTACGATTTGTGTTTATTTCCTATAACTCTACAGTGTATGTGAGCAAAGGATGAATGCTACTAGCATTTCTACAAATGAGACTGCAGATATCTGGAGTGGTAACTTGGCAACTTAGCATCTACCAGGTGCCAAACCACTCATTCTCAGCTTCTATAGCTGCATGTATTTGATGTAATGTATTTTGTAAGTAGCAATTTAGAGATTTAGAGAGGAAGGAAATTAAGCTGGTGAAAAGATGAAATACGTCTTTCAGGCCAGATACCAAAAAAGCAAAAACTGAGTAATTATGATAAAACAAAACACTGATGGATGGATAGCACAGATAGATGAGAGAAGCAGGGATCAAAAATGGTGGCAAAACAAATAATGAGAACCATAATTGAAAAAATACTAACAAAATAAAATATTGTAACTGTGGTTTAGCACTACACAGAATCACAGAATAAGCTGAGTTGGAAGGGACCCACAAGGATAGAGTCCAACTCTTAGCCCTGCACAGGACACCCCAAGAGTCACACCATGTGCCTGAGAATATTGTTAAAACTCTTCTTGAACTCTGTCAGGCTGGTGCTGTGACCGCTTCCTTGTGGACCTCGTTCCAATGCCCAACCACTCTCTGGGTGAAGAAGCTTTCCCTGATATCTAACCTGGCTGGATATGAGTCCGTCCCATGGTCAACAGTCCTGCACAAACTGCTGCAGTGTCGGTCACTCCACAGGGTGCACTCTTCCACAGTGTGCAAGGATAGGCTGCTCCAGCGTGGGTGTCCCGTAGGTGTCCCATGGGGTCACATGCCCTACCAGGAAACCTGCTCCAGCATGGGCTCCTCTCTCCACAGATCTGCAGGATCCTGCCCAGGAGCCTGTTTCAGCATGGGCGTTCCACAGGTTCACAGCCTTCTCTAAGGCATCCACCTGCTCCAGCGTGGGGCTTTTCCATGGGCTGCGGGTGGATCTCTGCATCCCCATTGACCTCCATGGGCTGCAGGGGCACAGCTGCGTCACCATGGGCTGCACCACAGGCTGCAGGGGAATCCAGCTCTGGCACCTGGAGCACCTCCTGCCCCTCCTTCCTCACTGACCTTGGTGTCTGCAGAGTTGTTCCTCTCATATATTCTCACCCTGCTCTTCTCTGGCCACAATTACATCTGTGCAATAACTTTTTTCTTCTTCTTCTTAAATATGTTATCACAGAGGCGTTACTACCACTTCTAATTGGCTCAGCCTTGGCCAGGAGCATGTCGATCTTAAAGCCGTCTGGAGTTGGCTCTGCTGGATGTGGAGGAAGCTTCTGGCAGCTTCTCACACCTCTGACATTTATGTCAGCCAAGGGACAGAAATGCAGCTCAGTGGTTTGCAAAGCTTTTATTTTCATGGGCAGGTATAAAGCCAAAGCCATTCTCTCCCACAGCTTTGGCCTACAGCAAATGAACTTTTCCTGGAGCAAGCATAACAATTTGTTATTGTTTTCTGGATTTCTTGTAGCATGTTGATTTTCTCCAAGGCTTTTGATGCTCTTCGGACATTTGGGTTATAAACTCCCCAGTTCTAGTCTCAGGGATGGGATTTTTTTCCTGAGCAGGATCCCAGAATACACGAAGTTTGTGTCTGAGGGAGAGCTCTTCTGATCTATCTCTATCTCACTGGCTTATGACCTGACAAAGAGCCATTTGGTTCTCCTAATATCTGCCGTTTAGGGTGCATTCTTCAGCAGGTGGAATTGGATTTATTCCTTTCCTCCCTTTCCTGAACATTGAAGGTTCCTCTTCTTTGCCTTCCCATGGCTTGTCTGTTGCCTTTTGTCTGAGATATTCTGCTGCTTTCTGAAATACTCTGAAATTGCTGAAGGAACTCATGAAGAAGCTTTGGGGTAGGGGATTGGAAGAAGAGGATATGGGCACCCAGGAGCAGGGCTGCTGTTGGAGAGGGATTGTGGGACACTATTGACTGGGATTTTGAGAGCTGTGACTCGGTTGGGGGCTTAAGTTTTGTTAGACTGTATGCAGGACAAGGATGCCTGAAGGGTCAGTGTTTTCAGTATCAGTGCTGTCAAATGATCATGCAAGATTTAAGAGTGATTTAAGAATCAGGATTGATTTAGAGCTTGGCTGGGAGATTAACTGCTGACCTAGAAACCGCTAAATGTGGATGACAACAGTTTCTGCAGAACTATGAACCTAAAGTAATCTTGTTCAAATTCCCTCTAGTTACGGACTATGTTAAATATACGTCACAGTGGCAATCGGTAAGGGAAAACTAAACATTAGCTGAGAGATTATAATGTCATAATCTAATTTAGAATGCCTAATGATTTGGAAAGCAGAGGTAATACTGCACTTCTGTGTGTTTGTTTGTTTTTTCTTATTTCTAGTCTGACTCATAATACTTTGCTTATTGAGCTTGGAAAGATGAAGATGCATAAAATAAAAAAGACATTATGATATTTAAAAAGGCTGATCTCTTTAGCATACAATTTATTTACAGTGCACAGAGATAGAATGAATTTCTCCTCCACAGACTGACTCAGAGGGGATACTTTGGAGGCGTATAATTCCGCTCCCAAAATAATAATCAATCTATATTAGAACTTATAAAATGAAGAAGTTACTGAGTAGGCAAAAAATAGCAGACAGAAAAAAAACCCAAACTATGAGCATCCCATACATTCCAGGATAAATTTTGATGTAAATAGTAAACTCTTGATTGAGAAAAAGTAAGACGCAGGTAAAATCCTGCTAGGCTCCACCTTTGTTAAGAAATGACTTTTAAGAAGTGTGCTCAAGTGACTTCAAAAATTTAATGGTAATATTTTTGCCCGCTAAAAATGAGCATCAAGAATTTGCCACAGTGAGAATATTATTTGGTTTCATGTTTCTCATCTCATCAAAATAATATGACTTTTACAAAGTGACTAAAAACCTACTTGTGCAATAAAGCTGTTTCTAAGAAACATTACAGCTGCCAAGAACCCCAATTTAGATAGAGATGAAAGAATTAACAGTTATTAAGAACATTAATCAATCTGAGAAACCCTGTCTGCCTGAATCTCATACAAAACTAAATTCCATACTAAACTTATCTAAACGTCTAGCTTTCAAAAAGCCACAGAATTATAGAAACTTAGAATCATTAAGGTTGGAAAAGTCCTCTAAGATCATAGAGTCCAAGTGTTGGACTATCATAAAAAGGGGTAATTCTGTGAGTAGAATATAAATTAAAATAAAACAGATTTTATTTATTTCTTTATTTATTTCGTTAGCTACTTAGTTCTAGGCATCTGTATTCAGTGCAATTGTACTGAATGATGAACAAGGCAATTGAACTCAAGTATACCAGCACATGTGCTGCAACAGAAAGGAAAACACTCAACCTTGACTATAATCTGTGTGAACTCCATGTGGATGCCACATGTCCTAGACAAGACAACAACACACAAACCTGAACAGAAAAATTGTTTCAGGACTTCATGTACTGTACTTCACACTAATCCACCTGGGAGGATGTAGCTCATAAGTGGTTCTAATAGTGCTCAAATAGAAAGAGTGAATCTTCTCCTTCTGGAGGTTGCATGGACTCTGGTGCAGCCCTCAGCGAACATTGCACTCAGTACACTATAGAAGCCACAGTCTCTGCATACACAGCTCACCTAAAGCAACAGCAATCACAACTCTCTCAATTCACAGCAGTGCTGAGTCTGACCAGAGGTCACTGTACTTCCTTGCAGACGTCAGCACTGCAAGAGTTGTCTGTGTGTCAGCTCCACTGGACACAACACAGCAGAAAGCAAAACCAGGTTAATGTTTTCACTGAAATCAACCTGACCTGAAAATAAGTTATATTCCACATAGAGAATATATCTTGGAAAAAATGTAGAGCCACTTTTATTTTTGAAAGCAGTTGAAAATTTTTGGTTAATTCTCCTTAGTTATTGGTAACCAACAGCTTGAGAAAAAACATTTTTCCTACTTTGTTTGCTGGGTAAGGCTGTGGATGTGTCTACCTGGACTTTAATAAAGTGATGCCATTTACCACAAAATTCTCCTGGAAAAACTGGCTGCTCACGGCTTGGATGGGTGAACTGTTCCTTGGGCAAAAGACCGGTTGGATAGCCAAGCCCAGAGAGCGGTGGTGAATGGAATTATATCCAGCTGGCAGCTGATCACTAGTGGTGTTCCCCAGGAACCAGTGCTGGGGCCAGTCCTGTTTAATATCCTTATCAATGATCTGAGTGAGGGGATTGAGAGCAACCTCACTCAGTTCGCAGATGACACCAAGCTGGGTTGGAGTGTCGATCTGCAGGAGGGCAGGAAGGCTCTGCAGAGGGGTCTGGACATGCTGGATCACTGGGCTGAGGCCTACTGTGTGAGGTTCAACAAGACAAAGTTCCAGGTCCTGCGCTTGGGTCACAAAAACCCCAGGCAGTGCTACAGGCTGGGGGAAAGCACTATATCACTACAGGCTGAGTGGCTGAAAAGCTGTCAGACAGAAAAGCACCTCGGGCTGTTGGTCAACAGGAACATGATCCAATATGTGCCCGGGTGGCTGAGGAGGCCAATGGTATCCTGGCCCGTGTCAGCAATGGTGTGGCCAGCAGGACCAGGGCAGTGATTGTCCCCCTGTACTGGGCACTGGTGAGGCCCCACCTCGAATCCTATGTTCACTTCCTGGGCCCCTCATTATAAGAAAGATATTGAAGTCTGAATGAAGCTGGAGCATGTCCAGAGAAGGGCAACAAAGCCAGGGAAGGGTCTGGACCACAAGTCCTGTGAGGAGAAGCTAAGGGAGATGAGGGGGTTTAGTCTGGAGAAAAGGAGGCTCAGAGGAGATCTTATTGTTCTTCGTAGCTACCTTAAAGGAGGGTGTAGTGAGGTGGGGGTCGGACTCTTCTCCCAAGTAACAAGTGACAGAACAAGAGGAAATGGTCTCAAGTTGTGTCGGGGGAGGTTTGTTGGATAGCAGTAAAAAATTCTTCACTGAAAGGGCTGTCAAGTACTGAAACAACCTGCCCAGGAAAGTGGTTGTATCAATGTCCCTGGAAGTACTTAAAAGACATGTAGATGTGGTTCTTAGGGACGTGGTTTAGTGGTAAACCTGGCAGTGCTACATTAATGGTCGGAGTCAATGAGCTTAAAGATCTTTTCCAACCTAAATGATTCTTTGATTCTATGAGTCTATGATTCTCTCTCTGTTTAATTTTTTATGTAATTGCTCTCACTACGACTCTTGATGAATTTGTCTGATCATGGTTATTAGTGAAGCAGTAATATTTATGCTACATCATCTACAGTACTTATATGAGTAAAATTAAACATGTCCCAAGCAGAGGTTGCAATTTCTCCCTCAAAGTGAAAAGGAGAAGAGAAGGGAAAAATAAAATTCTTCAAGGGGACTAGTTCATCGCAGTTAAGGGGCTTTGATTAATAGGCCAACCCTTGAATTTAACTGGAATTTTTTCTTTCAGAACAGTGTAACAGACACAAAATATTTCCCCCCCGCATCATTCATATCTCCATTTAAATTAGAAGCAATTTAGAGGAAAAGGAGGTAAATAGCCAGGGCCAAGGATCTATGGACTATTTTCTATCAAATTTGTTTTTTGTGCTTTATCCTTCATAAGATTTAAGACACCTTTTTTGAAAGACAGCTTTTAAAGTTCTGCTAACTTTAGCTGCTCTGACAGCTGTATTATTAAACTCTTAGCTCATCATGATGGAAACTCATACATAAAACCTGATGTAGTTAAGAATTTAAATGGCAGTACTCATAAATTACCCTGTTTGCATTAAAAAATAATTTCAAAATGAGAATGCAGCTTTTTTAAAGCACCACTGCCAACAAATCAACATCGCGCTTGTCCAATGACATTTTAAAGCTTTTAGAAAATGAGGTACATTACGACATTTTGCTTTATTGTGTAACTTGCAGGCTGAGACACACTTGATGTGGTGGGATAACACAGTGGGAAACGGCCACGAAGGTAAGTTAAAAGAAAACTGGGGAAAGCTAAATTGGTAAGTTAAATCTGTAAGTTTAAAGACTTGGGGATTTTGAAAGTTCTGGCTTCACTTTCTTGCTTCTTCTTAGTGTGTTAAGTCATCTCACTGATCTATGCCTCACTCGCTCACTAGCAAAGTGAGATTGGTTAATCCTCCTTTCTTAGATATTCATGTCTTGTCTATCCTAACCTTGCCAAAAGATACAGTTGTATGGATAGGTCCCTTGATTACTACCAAATAATCACCCTCTGCACTGGTCGTCTCAGGGCTGAGAGCTAGTAAATTACCCTCTTGCAAAGACTTTGGCTACATAGAGGCTGTTAGGGTGAAGGTCCAAAGAGATGTAGCTCTTCTCCCCGAATATAAACACTGTCACATGATTAGTCATGCTAGATTAGAAGTGTTTTATACAGCACAGTAATGTCCAGTAAATCATCAAATGTGCCTCTCCTACTTTCAAGCAGATCTACTTCTGTATCCACTAGCATATGGTAGTACTGAAAAATACGGAGCCCAGTAGCTCTAAGAGGTCATTTTCATCTGAAAACAAAAGATCTAATGAAAATTTGTGTTGTGTGATTTTCAGAAAATTGTTCAGGAGTGAATAATAGAATATTTTAATGTCTGTATTTCTTTACTTGTCTTCTAAGGCTATACTCAAATTGTAGCTCTGTTGATTTTAAATACTCATGCTCTAGCATAATACATTATTGTCAATTACCATCAGCATTTTATTTCTTACAATTATTTGTGTCCTTTTATTATTTCTTATACATAGTCTTGTACAAGAATATGGGAATAACTCTGCTTTGTTCAAAGATGTGATTTGTATGAAAAGAAAACCCCGTAAAAAGGTTTGTAATATTTATAGGATTTAAAAAATGGTCTTAATGTCCTCTCATTTGTGATAGTATGATGACAGCCAGAGTCAGTGGTTAATCACCAGTGTAGAAGAAACATGTTGGACTATCAGGCTTCTATTTTCTCTACTATGGGGAATTTTTACCAACATTTAATTGAATTCACCCCATTTTGTAGGGTTTAGAATTGGAACTGCACAGAGTAGAACGAAAAGCGCCACAAAACATCCAAGATCACCAAGAACAGCATTTAAGTAAAAGTAATTTAAGGAAAAAGAAATTTTCATGAGTATGAAGAGGGATTTTCAGTCAGGTATAAGTTGTAAGAAAAGCAGGTGCTGAATCAAAATGGAAGGAACAGGCAAAGGCCAAGGAAAACATGATGCATGGCAGTCAGTCAGAGACAAGATATTTGACAGGTCTGTGTTGCTGTTCCAGTTATTTTATTCCACGTATGACTCCTAATAGGGTAATGCTGCAGATTTTATTTTTTACCTCTTTATCTTCCTCCTGATAAGACTTGTTTGGCCCACTTGTGTCACTGAGAGTGGACTCCTGTTCTTGCAAATGCACAAACCCATACAATGATCCTTTAGTCTTCAGTGGCCTATAGAAAATAGTCTACAAGCCCTAACTGACCCACTCTGTAAAGCATTTTATAAAAACTTCTAATAAACTATTCAAACAAGGAATAAAAAATTGCAACCAAAAGGTATCACAGGAAATGGGAGAGGTGGTGGGTGAGGGGAAAGGAAAAACTCAAGTTCGCTCCTGAGAAGTAGTTAGAAGTAACTGATATTTCTTAATATGCTCCAGAACATCTAGGCTGTGCTTTGGAGCTGAAAACAGTAACTGAGGCCCTGACAGTTCTCTCTGTCCTGTGAAAAAGAAAGTTGAAATTCCTTGCTACATTTTGATAGTATTTGCATTTAGTTAGTACACTCTACTAAAGTCAACAGAGACTAATGATTTCTGACAAGTTCTCATTTCATTTATTTAAGACTTGGGAATTTTGAAAAAAGTTTGGGAGGGGTTGGGGGTTTTATTGTTGTTCTTCTATATTTTTGCTTCATCCTCAGTTGTTTAGGTTTTCAGCTGCAGGAATTTGGGAGGTGAGAGCCTTCTGGATAAAACATTCATTAAGAAAAATATTGCCTTTTGCTGGCAGGATTGCTTTCAGTAGTAGATGCTAGATTTTATATTCCTCAGATCTTCCAAACTTCATTAATAGAATGGCATTTTTTGTTTGCTAATAATGCCAGACTGTGAGTTTATTATGTAATTTTCCCTGGCTAAATGACCCACTCCAACCCTAGCAAGTAAAAATGCAAAATTTATCAGGCTGCTTATTCCTAGTAAAAGAAAACAAGGTCTTTGGAAGGGGAAGGTGGAGGAAGAGATTATTTTCTTTCTTTCACAAGACTTCCCTTATAAAGGTGGAGGTCTTTGTAAGCAGCATATTTATTCCAGCTCTTTGATATCCTTTCCAGTTTAGGTTTTATTATTTTTTAAAAATAAACATTTTAATGTCATGTTTATAATCATAGTATATCAGAGGAGAAAAGTTTGTGATTTTACTTTTGTTCAAAACCAAGATTTATCATGGCTGTATTAAATAACTTTTTAGAAAAAAAATATAGATATTACCAACACAATTTCTGATCTAATTTTTTAAATGAATCTTGTTTGATAGTCTGCAATTCGAGAGAATTCAAAAGTCTAAAGTTTGAGTTTTTTAAAATGTGAAATAGGCCTTTTTTTTTTCTGAAGGATTGAGCCGTCTTTGTGGTTGGTGATTACATAAAGCCACAAACACAGTCTCACCCACAAATAAAAAAGCTTTATATTAAGGTGCATCCTGTACTCTTCCATATTCTAGTAATTTGGCCAGAGACAATGGCATCGGGTAGATTCAGAGTAAAGAAGTCCTTCTAATATGATGTGAATTCTTCTTGGATAAAAATAACCAGCCAATGGAATTTTATCAGGGAAATTAAATAAGAGTATGACTAAGGAATCTTTGCAGGGTTTTGAAACCTTGCCATATTTTAGCACTTTTCTGGGCTGTCTCTATAGAGATTAGAGTGAAATGAGTAGTAATGTAGAAGATCCTTTTTCTTCAGATGTGCCCCAAGGAGCAAATATTGACAATGTGGAAAAATTTAGACTGTGTTACTTATTTTTTTTTTTCATTCCTGAAGTTACTTCAGTTTTCTAGTCAATGTTGTTAATTTGGCAGCTTTGGTAAGTGCTAAATTTGCCATTAAGCGTAAATAGAAAATCAATGACTAACATCAACAATTTGATCTACTGTGACTAATGACTTCAGCTAATCTGTGAATATTGAAGGTTTCAGGGCACTTACTGATGTCAATAGGAATTGGTGGTGATGCTGATATTGGAGCAAAGATTTCTTTTTCTTGCTCTTCAGGCAAAAGTCACTCAACAGGATGGCAATTAGCAAAATTTTGTGTTCTTATGAAATATCAGTGGTGTCTGGGAAACTATTTGAAAACTTTTTCTTGCTAACTGCAGGAAGTTCACTAAGTTGGGCCTTGCTGTAAATTTGCTTCTTACGTGAAATGAAATATGTGGTTTGTGTTCTCAGAGAGAGCTTTTATGACAAATGGCAAAATAATTGTTAATTTGTTAATTTGTATTGAGATATATATGCTGCTGTCTTGGTGGCATCCTTGCAGCAAAATGTGGTGGAAAAATCCCTGCCTTATCTGTTCTGAGAGCAAATACAGAAAAGGCTGTAGTCTGCTCCAGATTTTGGGTACCGGTGCTCCAGCTTTGGCTTTTCTTTTTTAAAAAAGAATTCAGGAATACAAAGTTGCCTTGAAAAATAAGAATAAAAATAGAAATAAATTCCATTCCTGATATTGTTCTCTATCTGTTTCTACATTAATGTATTCAAGTACTGTCCTTTATTTCCCAAGTCTTAAAATCAATGATTGTCATGTCAAGCACCTTAGCTGTTTTAGGTAAATATTCAGTATGTGGATTCAGCTTTTTTTCTGCTCCTGTCTTTCTTTCCCATTCAGGTTTGTGAGTTCATAATTCATGAACCAGCTGTGTCACTGTAACTTTGAGAGACAAACAAAAAAGAGACTTCTTCAGTACCTGGAAGCCCTTTAGTCACTTTCCTAGAACATACATCTAGCATAAAAAGCATATTTACCTATAAAGCAGTATAGATGTCCAGTGCATTTTGTGTCCTGGCCATTGGATGGGTTGGAAGACTCTTCGATAAGCTGAATTAAACACTCTGCAAAAGCACCCTGCATTGCAGCAGGGTAGAGTGTTTGCTAGGCAGGGCTGTGCATGCTGTATGAAATTGTCCTGTGCACGTTGCATAAGTGAGATCAACTCTCTGGCTCAAGGAAAGCTGCCTGGAATGCTCAGCATGGCATGTGTTGCACAAGCACAGTGTCTTAGTGGGACATTATTTCCATAAGATCAGCACAATTAGAGTCAGGCCTGCAATGTTTCAGCAATTCTCCTCTCAAGCTGTATTCTCATTTTGACATGAGAGCATTTGGTACGTAATATGCAAATTCTGGGGGAATAGTTGTTTTGATGCCAATTTGGTTATGAGTTTCTGCTTTTAAGCTTCGCATATGAGGAAAAGGAAAATTGTGTGGGAGTCATGAGTAGTGATGCATTTAATCAAGCAAGGAGTTCCACAGTGCTGGAGGAGTACTTCTCCAGAGTAGGCTTCATCCCTGGCCAATTCACAGCACCAGGATAACAGTTCCTGTGAGTAAATCAATCATGTTCCCTTTGACTCGGAGGAAGGAATCAGATGAGATGGAACTATGGAGTTCCATCACTAAAACCTTGGGATGAAGAACAAGGAGAATTTTGGCTTTTAAGTGTAATGCCTTTCACATTCAGGTTGTCACTTATTTTTTGTTGTAGGAGGTGAAGAAATTTGAGATATCACCAAATGTCACAGATACTGTGAATGTAACTTCTTTTTTTTTTTTTTTTAGTTGACCTTAGAGGATCACCTTGGAACTTTCAGCTTTCTCTTTTTTTTTTCCTAAATTACATTTAATATTTCGTAGTTACTGAACAAGAAGCTTGAATTTTGACGTGAGTGCTCCTCAAAGAAATAATTTTTAAATAAAGAAAATTGAAGTCACAAGTATTAGATGTCTTTCATAAAATCCTGAGACTGTGTTAAAATAATGTCATTTTTACTTCTCTACTTCAGTTTTTTTCTATAAGTCATGTAGAATAGGCACACAAATTTATTGTAACTCATCTTTTTCTTTGATATATTTGTTGACAGCTTCTTCAGCCTTTCATTTGGACTAGTTTTTTTCACGGGATTTCTTTGCTAAAATGTTTATCTTGTCCCAGTTCCCCAAAGGAGAAATAATGCAAATTTTTATCTTTTCTATACATATCTAAATACTACACTCCTAGGTATACAAGTATACTATACGTAGGTATGCTATACTACACATAGGTGTTCTACACATATGCATATGTATACCCATGCATGCCCATGCAAGCCCATAGGTTATAGTTTACCCTGTGGTATGGTGGTTATGGTGAAGGATCTTCATAAATTGGTAACTTATGATGTTTGAATAACTTCTGGCTTCCACAGACACCAAGTTCCTTACAGTTCACTTCAGCAGAAAATATATTTTTATAGCTATCACCATCCTTTTCTCTTCTTTTGTTTTAAGGTTGTTCTTTCATTTTTGCGGAGAACTACTAAAAATTTCATCTACCGTGCCTCACTGAAAAAGTCATTTAGTATGGTCCTTTCCAATATGCTACAGAATCATTTTTGATGGCAGAATACTTACAGAGTTTCCTGGTGGCCTTTTTTAAACTCATTTTCTTTCCCTGTTTCTATATGAGGCCCCTGTTTATCTTCCGAATTTCTCTGTGTCAGCAGTTGACTCAGATGCTGTGTGCTAGCTAGTGTAACAGCTCTTTGACCTGAACTAACCCTTTTCCAGCTATTCTTCACTTGCATCCTTGCTACTCTGGCTTCTCACCCAAGCAGTGATTATTCTTTACATTCCATGCAGTGGAATATGATGCAGTGCCAACGTGCTGTATATTAAATGATTTACAGAGGTGCGTGGAAATGAAACAGAAAATTATGTGAGAGCTGAACTCTGAACTCAGTTTCTTGTCTAACTGTAGACTGACCAACCTTCCTTTCTTGTTCAAAAAGTAAACCAATGAAGGCCTCACTCTGCTTACCGTAAACAATATATATGCTGTTTTCCATATATTTGCATTTTGAATCTAAAGCTCAGGGAAATAGAACAGGGGAAAAAGCAGTGTTTTCAGGCACAAGATAACACGTCAACAAGCTGAAAAGAGATGTCAGCTGATTGGGGAACAGAGACAGCACAGCTGGAGTTATTTTCCAAATTAACTAGTGTTAGGCATCGCAAAGACTTTTTTTCTGAAAGTGGTACTAAGTATTTTGCTTTTTCAGCACTGAGATTTTTTTTTTTTTCACATAATAAAGAGACTGCAGAGTATTGCTGTGTGTTACTTGGGGCTAAAACATTTGCATTAAGTCAATGAATGTTTTGTCATGGGCTTTGTGAGAGCTAAACAAATTGCTGATTCCACAGCTT
Source organism: Cnemophilus loriae (assembly GCA_013397755.1). Classification (NCBI taxonomy): domain Eukaryota; kingdom Metazoa; phylum Chordata; class Aves; order Passeriformes; family Corvidae; genus Cnemophilus; species Cnemophilus loriae. The sequence continues at coordinate 163,389 of VZTF01003389.1, forward strand.
AATGACTACAGCCCATTTCCACATCCATCCCACTCTATTCCATACCCAAAAGCCTGGCTGCAAGTCAGAAAATGAATCTCTTTTTGTTTATCCTTCCCTTGTCTCCTTGTAGTATGTGCTGTCAAAACAGGTGCTATAAAAATATACAAAGGATTGTCTCATTAGGATAGTTCTGCTCTGCTTTTCCTGATTGTTAAGATGATAGTGGAGGGCATTAAAGAATAGAGCTCCTTTCTCTGCCACAATAGTAGCCATCTCTGTATAGGCACATCCATAAAAGGATTTTGGCCTGATGGGCTCCAAGGCCTCAATTAGATACATAGGCTTCCTATACTGGTATATCTGACCTGAACTCCTGAAAATCACCAAAGCAGCTGCCATATTTTTATAAAAATTGTGAGACATCACAAGGAAAATGTGTATTTTCAGCACACCTGCTGGCTCCATGGAGGAGTTCATCCACTTCTGGAAGTCATAAGAATGTGCTGGAGCAGTTACGGTGCCTTTTTTTTTCCCCAAAATAAGTTTTTTGCCTGTAAAGAGGGAAGTTCTTGATTTAAACTTTACTTCTGTTATGGAACTTTGAAATCAGTTGCCTCAGAGATAAGAGCCTTACCAATTAATTTGCTAGCTCTGTTAAAATGGACTAGATATAACTGTGTTTAAAATCTGTTCCTTTTGAAAAAGCAAAAAATATTTTTTAATATTCTGGAATGCTAGAAAGTAGTAGTCTAAGGATACACAGTACTCCAGGTTTTGAGATCATCACCCTGCTATGGATGGAATGCCATTTAATTTGGTAGTTCCCTGCACTCACTTTCAAAGTCAGACAACTGTTTAATGTGAACTAAATATGTATTTTCTGTAATCCTGAAATTAACACAGTTACCAAATTTAGAAACGAATAGTTTACAGGGGATCACTACCTCTTTTTAACTTCCTGAGTTCTGGACACCGCTCACAGTTCAAGTGATCTGGATCTGGAGACAAACCTCTCTTTTTTATACTCATGTGTTTTTTTCAGATTGAATTACATCTTCTCTTCAAGATTTCTCATCATTTATAAATTCATGATAAAATTACACTGCACTTAGAAAATGCTAGTGCCCCTTGGGTATGGCTATCTGGAGCCATCTCCTGTTCAGACAGTAAACAGACTATGTTAATGACCATCCTTTTTAACTAACACTTGGGGGGTTTTATTGATTTGGAGTTGCTACATTCTAAGTTTCCAGGTGGGATCCAAACCTTAGTGCATAGTCTTTTGTATATGAAATCTGTAATTCAGGTGAAATCGTATCCCGGTTATCAAACTTCATACAAGATTTGTCTCTATAGGTTAATATTGTAAATAAATACAGTTTTAAAACACATAAAACACATTTCTCTATTCTTCTGATTTAATAAAAGGAGCACTGAAAATCTAATTTAGACAAAAAATACTTTTTCAAGATACCAGATTTCTCCATTAGTATTAAATTATGGTGATTGAAGTATTTAGTTCATTTCTGAACTAAAATTTGCTACTGTCAGGTGTTCCTTAAGGGAGAAAATTATTGGGTCTGATGAAGATATCTCAGGTGAACCTTGAATTCTTTGTATTTGATAGCCAATAGAAAGTGTGCAGCACTTGATTAACAGGCAAGACTTACTAAATTAATGTTAAGATCTGTTTTATGCTTTTGATCAGAATGAATGAATACTTCAGAAATCTGAGCTAAGGAAATGCTTATTAATATAAAGTGATAGATAGAACAAGTGTAGATGTCGTCATGGGATTGTGATGTAGAAAATGAACTTAGGGTTCACAACTTTGTCATTGAGAATAAGAGCATTCCCTCTGTTCAGAATCCTGGATCTTCTGGGCTGTTTCTTAGCCAGCTAAGAAACATCCTGGAGTGCAAATCATTTTTATTGCTTTTATAGTGACCAAATTTCTTAGGTAGATACTATAAGCAATCCAGAAATACAGAAAATTCACAAACCACATATTTTCACAAAGGTGAGGGTAAAATTACTAGAAAGGAAATAGGATGGGCTCACATAAAAAGAAAAGTTAGGACAGGTGACATATTTCCTGTGATTACTGCCTGGGGTTCAGACACAAAAGCACAGTCACCACAATTGCACTTTCTTTGAGTTATACATCAGGAAATCCTGAATTAATTTGAAAGCTGACTTCAGCAGTATTTTAGAGTTCCATTCCACCATACACCAACTCAATCTCTAAGCACAGGGAATGGTTTAAAGAATTGGAATATTTTGATGATGGATTTGAACTGCTTATGTTTAGCAAAGAACAATACAGTGGGTGTAATGGCTATGCAAAATCTAAGTATGATGGATTCAAACCTCTTTCAATCATAAAAAATATAGCAGAAATGTCACATCATCTCTAAAATACCATTCTTACTTGAGACTTGCTAGCAGACTTTTTTCTTATGCTGTGTATAGCTAGGGACAACACAAGTAACATAATACACAATAATTGTTCTGATTAAATTATTTATGAATTGTGCTTATAAATGAATATTGAACCTGAATCAAGACAGCTGGAGTTCAGAATTTTACTGTAATAATTTTGCTATTTTTGGTTTTGGCTTTCATTCCTTAATTCAAATAACTTTCAAATTCACATTTTCATCTCCCTCCTTGGCTGTGAGAGGTAGTCACAACTCCACCAGCATTCACAGGGAGCATATACTTGATACCTAAAGGAAAAATTGCTGTTGAAGGACCAGCCACCTATGAACATCAGCAGTCTTCTACCAGCACTGGCTGTGTTAGTCTTAATGCAGTCTTATAAATCCATTGCAATACTTCACCAGTATTTGGAAAAGCTTGATGAGATTGTTGGGTTCAAGGTTCTCTAAAAGTGTGAAGAAAATGCTGCACATGAAAGATTTTTTGTTTATTTTGCTTGAATGAGCAGACATCTGCTAAAATTTTCATTTAAAAAGATGTAATTTAGAGTATGAGACCATGGATGTGGAGTGTAAGATACCAAATAGTTTTTGTTCATAATTAAGTGAACATAGGGCTGTGTTGGAAACCTGGCATCTCTCCACAGCATCTACTACTAGAAATAATACATGTACAAGATAAAAAAATTCACTACTAGTAACTGACAAAAAAATTTGCAAGAATTTATGAGATCATGGGGAAAATGGCTTTAAAGTTTTCTTGCTATAAATAACATCAATTACATTCTTGTAAGGTGTAGCATGTCTGTACCTCTACCACACTTCAAAAGGAGAGCTTAGTATGAGGGAAGCTGAAATCCAGAATGTCTAACTGAGTCAGTAGGGTGTCCTTGTGTACGAAACAAGAAGTCCACCCAGCTGATAGATACAAATTAGGTTCATCAGAGGTCCACTCCTGAAACAAATGCCTGTCTGCCTCCCCAGCGGTGGCAAGAGCAAGTGCCTCTGGAGCCCCTTGCAGCAGCTCTGTCAATACCACTGCTAGGATCTAAAGTTATCTATGCAGGATCTCTTTCTAGAAAATTGTCATGAGGACTAGTTTAGGAATTTTTCTGCTGATGTCTGGGGACTGCTTCACTGGATGCCTGAAACACTAGGTGCCCCTGGGATTGCTTCCCAACACATCTGTAGAATCTAGGGCGGCCATATCAAAGCAGCCCAAGCCTTGGACCTCACAGAGCAGCATCTGAATGCTTTACCCTGTTTTCCTGGCCTCTCTTTACATTGTGCAGCCTATTTTTGCTCTGCTTTTTTAAAGGGAATACTGATATTGATTTTAATTTTCTCCTTGATGTGGTGCAAAATACATGGATCCTTCTAAGGAGGGTGCTCCTGGGTTGAAAGAAGATCTGTTCTGTTATTTTTGCTAGGCACTAGCTTTCTTGCAAGCAGAGACAAGTAGCAGTAATGATGGTGCAAGGATTTTCAGAACCAAGATCCCATGTCTAGGTTAATTTCTGTTTGGGAGCTGTTGATGAAAGAATCTTAGGCTTCAAACTAAACTGAAAATCACTCTGGATTGAAAGTCTGCATTCAGTGTAGAAGGGAAAAAGCAAAGAAATTAAAGGAAACTATGTTTAGTGTTTGCATAGCACCTTCACAGGGAGGTTAGAAGGGAGCACAGCAGACATTTTGACTCTCTCACAAAGCCACCCATGCATCTGCTCAGCTATATATTTGCTAGAAAATGAAGTGCAGTTAAGGGACTGTCAGCACTTTGCAGCTGTTCTGTTTTGCTCATAGGTTTATGTGTTGTTAATTTGGAAACAAAGCTACTATGCTTCAGATGATGTAATGGGTTTGATAAAGGAAGAAACGTGATAGACTAAAATACCCTCCTTTCACGCATAGCCAATTGCCAAAGCACTTGTATTTAGGCTCAGTGGGTCATTTATCTTGGAACTCCACAGCTGACTCGGCACTGGGGTGGGTTGAGAAGTAAGCAGTTTTGACATTTAGCAGCCCAAGGCTTCTTTTCTCCTTGAGAGACTTGCATGTCAGCTCTGTTAGTTTTTTTCTGCTGCTAGTCTTTTGAAGCAGATGGTTAAACCTCACCTCAGCTGGGTGGTTGAGACCCTTGCAGCATTTAGCAAGGCTAACCAATTGAATTATAACTGATTGTGCCTGTGGGTATCGAGTAGCATATGATTTATGATTATGGTGCTTTAAATATAGTCTGTGGAAGGTACCAGAGCATAGCACTGAGTATATTTTGAAAATCCAGAGAAAAAAACACTGACTCACAGAAACCCAAACACAGTAGTTCAGAAAAGGGTCCCTTCCATTACAAACAGCTTCTTCATAAGCATTTTGTCTGTTGTAGATGTGCTTCTGCATATATTTACTCTTCATTACGTCCTGAAATTATTTAAACATACAATTTGCACAGAATGTAGCTTTTTGCTGTAATATGTGCGGTTTAGGAGAGGCAGATTTCAAAGCTGGAGTCTGTATAGATGCTGAAGTGATACGCCCGAAATAGCAGAGTATATTCAATGAGGTTATTGCATCGGCACCTCAGCAAGCACTGCTGTTCAGTTAGGCATAAAGCCTGAGGGTAAAGTAACGACCATTGTGGAATCAGCAGTTCTATTTTTAGACAGCCCTTTTCCAAACCTCATCCTCTTGCAACACAATATTTGCTAAATTGGAAATAATACATCCCAAACAATCTGGATAACTAGAGATCATGACTATTCAGGCTGTAATTTAACAGCAATAGATATGCATCTTTCTTAAAACAGCATTCCTTAAAATGAAATGAAAATGTGTTTATTCATAATGAATGTCACCAGATAAATGCCTAGCAAGGGATATCTTATCTTCAGCTGTTTAGTAATGCTGCCTAATTATGTCCCTGCTGAAACTGGAAAAGGTTGTAGAGAAGAGATGAGAATTTGCTGCAAGGTACTGTTGTGAATACAATAAAAAAGCTTCCAGTCTCTCAGTAAAGACTGTTTAGTAATATACAAAATCTAATCCAAGGTGTACCTTGCAAATGACATTTTTAGTTGCATGATCTACATTTCCTTTGCACTGGCAGAAGACAGATGAGGTCTGCAACTTTACAAGAATTTAGTGGATGTTTCACTGAAAATAACACAGAGGACAAGTGTAGCCATTTTTAGTTCACAAACCGTCAGTGGATGTGTTGAAATATGTGTTCAGTTTTTCCAAACACTCTGATGAAATATGCTTGTTAGATAGTAAGCTGCTCAGGAGGGGAGCATGCTGTACGTGCTCACATAGCGTGTGATGGGCATTATCAGGACATAAAACTTTGTCTGCAATCCAGTACTTACTATACGCTGTTCATCAGGGTTCACTATTGGCACCACAGGTTTAATCACATATGTTAACTCCATATTGCCCTCGTTTCCTGCAGGGATAAGTTTTGGGAACACAGAGTTCCTTTATTGTATTTTCTTTAACTGAAGGCTGCTGTCAATTTAGATTTATTCATGAATATTTGCTCACGTTGACATTTGTGATTGAGCTACAACTAAATGTAAAGGAAACTGCATGGTTTGCAGGTGTAAGAAAAGCAAACTAAATGAAATGTCCCCAGAATTTTTAGCAATACTTCCCTTTATTCCCTACATGTATTCTGCTTTGACAAACTGCTCATACATGTTTTGGTTTTTTGAGGGTAAAGAAAGCAGGCAAATGTACATACCTTGCTTAGCATACTATTCACATTATCTGAACACATATATATGTATCATCTGGGGACACTTATAGATGGTATCATCTGGGGACACCTATATTTTTTTTCTTGGAACAGAAAGCAAAACAAGGACTTTTGAAAATGAGGTCTCAAAAGTTGTGATGTACTTCAAGCAGAGCAGAGCAGAGCAGAGCAGAGCAGAGGAGAGACTAGAAAGGTAGTCTTTCTCCCAGCTATCCCCCCAAAACACTCTCTGACCATCTGATCAGGCAAAAACTCCTTCCTGACCACAGCTTGGCACCCAGATAACCCTGAATATGCGAAGAACGTGCTCCACCAGGCAACCAATTTTTTGCTACTTGAAGAAGCATAGGTGCCTTCAGGCAAAACCTCATCTTTATTTATGTTCTGCCACCAATGCTTTGCAGCAGTAACTGGCCTGAGATGCATATGCAGACCAGGAGTCCTCACAACGCTGATGAAACTTCAGACTTTGGGTTTGATTTGCCAGGAATATTAGAGAAAACACAGATAAAAATATTCCCAAAGAATGTGCTGCACTATGACATCTTTCTAGCTGTGCTAAAGCTTAAATCACCTTGTAAAAACAAAATTCAGCTATTTATAGTGATCAAAGAAACACATATTGTGGTTGCATCTAACCAAATGTTTTCTTTGAAAGGCAAACAGTTTGCCTGTTAAAGGACACGAGCAGAGTCTGTTTAAATGAAACAGAACATACTTGCTTGTATTTCTAGAGTGCTAAACAGCCCTTCCTGGGAAGTGTGAAGTGCCACTTGAGAACTGAGATATTTGAACTGTTCTTATTATTCCTCCGAGTTGTTGGTTTCAGAACAATGTTACAAATGCTATTGCATTTGTAGGGGATAATTTTAAAAATGAAAAGTTATGAGGCATCCCTACATCAGTATTTTAGAGAAGCTGAAACAGCATTTAAACTTGAAATTTCTGAATTTTCTAGTCTGAATTTTCACCAGCTTGGGATGTACGAGACTTCAGACATCCTTTTGTAACATCTAACAGTGACACATCTTACAACAGACTCACAGAATATTCTGAATTTAAAAACAGATCTTAAAGAGCTAGAATTATGCAAGTGACAGGTCATGAATGTTATGGGTCTCTGGAGGACAGAGAATTTGTTATGTTGTGCCACTGTACTCTTCATCAAGGATGAGATAACACTATGGTAATGTTATAATGCTTTTCTTTATTACCAGTATAATGAGTTGTGCAGATACACACATAAGGTCCATTGAGCCATGGAATTTTTTGATTCCTTCTATTTCATAGAGTCTTGATCAGTTTCAAAGGATAAACAGCACCACAGTCACATAATTTTTTCCTTTCCTTCAGGAAGTTAAATTGTCATTACCACCTGTTGGCATTTCTGGTTTGAGGCTTTTTGCCTTTTTACTTAATTCAGCAAAGCTGGATCTAGTGCAAGCTTCCGCAGCATCATGGTTTAACCCCAGCTGGCAACTAAGCTCCCACACCTGATTACTGACCCTCCCTGGCCCACTGTGAGATGGGAGGGGAGAATGAGAAAAGTAAGAAAATCCAAAATTGGGCAGAACTTGGGAATATCACCTTTGGGAATGAAGGAGGAGAAGGGATGTCCTTCTATGACCTGCTGCTCTTAACCTCTTGTAAATCAAATTTTGACTCATTCCAGCCCTCGTTCACTGAGCTGTGGTTTTGGCAGTGGGAGTAGACCTGCCAGCTCCATGGAGAAAAAAGTAGGGTGGCTGTGAAACTAGCAGATGTTCAGAAAGGATAATGGACAGTGGTTGATACCACATCTAGTGTCAGATGAGAATCCACAGGGAAAAAAACAAACAACCAAACTCCCTTCTCATTTCAGCAGGAAGAGAACTATGTCGCCAGCTAATTAGGAAAATTGTTCTTATAAGCAGAATTTGACCATTGAAACTTAAACAAGACTAATTTTATATTAATGAGGCCCCTTAGAAAATGACTCCTGCTAACTGTTCTTTCCTACGCCAGTATAGTGTACAAGAAAGAAACAACACTTTTATTAATTGCATGGAATTCTGCAATCAGGCAATCCATTATGTAATAGTCACAACACTAAGCACTAAAGCACATAATATCTTATGGCTTCTATAAATCATCTAGACATTTGCAGGTTGGGTTTTTTTTCCTTCAGTTCCTAAAATACCTTTGAAACTTTTGGCTAAACTATCTATGTTCTGTACCTATTTTTTTTGTTGTTGTTGTTTCATCTAGCACATTTTCTTTTTCTATATTTTAGTGGTACAGCTTCATGCTGTTTGCCACTCCTGCCCAGATGCTTGGTTTGACAAAACAGGCTTGATTTAGTGTAAGTTATAGGGCTTATCAGGACTCTGTAAAGTCTTGCAGAGCATACTCTATAAGATATCGAAGTATCTATTTTAGCGAGAGAACTGGGTAATAGAATTTTTTGTTTGTTAATTGAAACTCACATTTCTCATTTAAAGAATGTGAACAAATAGATAGGAACATCCTCAAGAAATGCATCAGTAATGCTAGCGAAGATACAAATTTTGTCCCTTTAAAGCTTTTCGTAGTTTGAATCTGGCTGGTATCTAAGCAATGCCAGGCATAGACCCAAAATAAAAATGCAGTGAAGAAGTATCAGAAACATTTTATGTCTGATACTTAAAAAGAAAACAACTGGATTATTCAGACGTGAAGCTTATCTGGGACACAGCACTGTTCACTGCAGGAATCTAGAGATGGTCTCCTCCTCAGTCTCATGGGAAAGACAGATTTATGTTTGGCCATAGTAGTTATCTCTTGCATCACCTGCCTCTGTTATTTAGATACAAATCACATGAAACCAAGTCAAGAGGAACTATGAAACCTCCTCTTCATGAGCCTGTTATTTTCCTGCATAGAAACTTGCCAATTTTTCAGAGACACAACAGCATCACCTCAAGAATCCATTTTGGTAATTAGCTATTCAAACCACGAAAAAGTTTTTTAGTGTCTAGACTAAATATCCCTTGCTGCTTGAACACAGTGCTTATTTATTTTATTTGCAGCTTATTCCTCTTCTTTTCACGACTGCTTTTTATTTTATTGATAACTGTTACCTTGCTAATAGAGCTGTGCCAGACAAGGGAGGTACTGTAAGGTATTCACACAGAAGCAGACAGATGACTAAGGAAGAAAGGACAAGCAAAATACAAGAGGGAGCTCTTGAGATACATGTAGCTGGCTTACATCTTGAAACTTTTTCTACATACAAGTGGTGTGTGCCAGTACATGACAGCTGCTCTCAGCTGGCAGCAGGGTTATCCGGAGGGTGTGGACAGAAGCAGGCAGATTATACTTAGCAACCTGCTTGAAGGCATCAAGCCTCTTCTCCTTGACTTTGGTGCAAGGGAACAAGAAACATAAACAGGAGTAGAGTTAGGTCTAGATATAGGGTTTGCCTGGGAATGCCAGGGAACATGAACTGCAGTTACTGCTGGGTTCCCATAAGTTTTCTTCCTGACTCTTACATCTGGTTCTGCAAGGGGAAAGGCAAACCTGACATGATTCATTTTGGAAAAACTAAGGTCTCTCAATTAGGGATTCAGTAATGCTGAATGGAGGGAGGGCTGAGCTCTAGTGTAGGTAGGTTTGCAAACCTGTGTTAAAGGTCCTAAAACTTGATGGATTTGATTTATTTCTCTAGAATTAAATCCAATACTATAATTATAATCCTACATCAGGATATAAAATTACACGGTATCACTTTGTAAGTAAAGTATATGTAGTATTCACTATTCTGGATATGAAAAGTCTGAGCAGCTCCTGTTATTTTAGGATCTAGACTCATTAGTCATCCTAGGCTTATGGCTGGTTCCTTTAGGATCCAGAGTAATATTATTTCTGGCAATATTATTTCCAGGGTATTTTCCCTGGATTCTAACATGTAGACAAGATTAGGTTTCTAATGGTGGTGTGATTGCAAGAGTTAGAATTTGGTTAGGATTCTGAAATGTAGAGAGTTCTGAGATGCAGTAAATTCTGGGTTTAGAAATGTTCACTAACTAAACTAAACTTTAGGACTTGTATATGAAAGGAAGCAGTATGGTAGGCGACTTTCCATCATTTTCATTATATTGCACCAGAGTTAAATCTGGAGTTTGGGATAAAGAATACAAAGAGATTAAGATTCATTGTCATTTTGTGGTTAAAAAACATGTTCGGGCTAAATTTAGGACAATATTATTTGGACTTATGAGATTTTCAGTTTGTTTATAGTTTTGTGGGGTTTCGCTTTGTTTTGGTTCAGTTTCATTTGTTTTTGGTTTTTTGAGCTACCCTTCAGTCTGTGGCATGAGTTAGGACTGGCTATAAGAAATAGTTAGCTGCTGTCATTTTGGAACAACTGCTTTTGAGGAAGTAAGTGGATAATCCATATAAATTATTTCAGGTAGGACTCAGTATGAAATTAAAATGCCTAATTTACGGATTTAAGTATATGTAACTGCTTGTGAGTAAGATGCCTATAATACTTTCGTAGTCAGCAGAGATCCAGTTAATAAATGATTAATCTCAGACTTAATTCATAGTGAACAGTCAAAGAAGTTATTACAATTCTCAGGAACAAGTGACTGCTTGGCTCATTTAGGTTTAGGATTTGATTTTGGTATGTCTAGGGATGGGATACAGCCATGCAGTAACTAATATAATTTCACCTTGTTCCCCTGGTTCAGAATTGAGCTACTGCTTTAGTCGATCACGAGAATGTTTTTCCTTGCATTTTGTAAAACCTGTAACCTATGACTCAAGATAAAATTTAGTGTGTTGATCAGGCAACTAATGTAAATAGTACTAGAACTATGTTAGCAGCGTTTTTCAAATCACAGGCTGACTACTGTTCAGCTTTCCCTGAATGTATAGCAACCAACAATTTAAATAGCAATAGTAGTAGTAGTAGTAGTAATAATAATAATAATATTTTATTATTTTTAATTTTAGCATTAGTGCTTTATTAATAAGCCTTGCTCTTTTCTTCCTTCTTCACCCCACTTAGACAATTTGAGGAACAAAGCTGAAGAATTTTAATGGTATCTACCTTGTCTTATTATTCCAGCCAAACTATACTTTCTGCCAAGTCATTCATACAATAGATATCTGACTGGTTTCATACTGCTGCATAAGGGGAAATCATAATAACCTGAAAATGGTTTTGTAACAAACTTCACAGAATGACTTACTCATACATTAATCACTCAATCTTCACATTTAACATTATTGCTTGTTAAAGAATGAAAGCTTCTGGACAGGTTTTTTAATCTCTCAGGAATCGATGTCTGGACTACGTTATAATCTCACACTGAATTTTATGAAATTGCCATTGTGTTCATAAGACTGCAGCTCAGAACTCACTTTTCTATAAAATTTTGAAAATTGCCAATCTTGTCATTATGAACCTTTGAACATAGAAACAAAACAAAAGGTAGCATTTACAGATAACCTCATGTCACTGAAAAGTGCAGTTCTAAAAGCTTTCATTTTAAGTTCAACTAACTCTCTAAATTATGCCTCAATAAAAGGATATTTGCAAACTCTTAAAGGCAGAATAACATAATCATAAATACAATAATAGATAATCAGAGAGTGCTCTTTCTGAAAACCTTAATAGCTGTTAATGAAGAGCCTGTTGCATGATTTTTACCTAGGTAGAAGTAAAATAATATTAACTTGCCCTCATATTGAAAGGATTGCAATCATGAAAGCCTTATCAATTCATTATTTGTCACTGTAAAGCAGCATACCCTTCCCTGAGCTTTGTTTGGGAAGATGTTTGTGTGCTATGATACTGCTTTCAGTGTCATAGCTAAAGCCCAGCTGAAGTTTCAAACATGCAGCTCTACATTTAAATATGCAGTCAACATTGAGACACCCTTTCATAAGTCAGTCTTTCCACCTGCATTGTTAGGCTACGTAGATGAGCTTTTGTACAAACTAGAAATTTATGTTCACATAACAAAGCATCAACATGCTTCAATTTGAAATACTGCTTAGGATTAGGGTTATGATGGAACTATGATCAAAACACAGATCACCAGAAGGTAAATGTGACGATCATGTACAACATCATGTTTTGGTCTTGGGTCACTGTCACAGACACCTCCTGCACTGGGTGTAAGTAAGATGAGAGGTAGAAAGTAGTTCAAAATAGAGGCGAAGCAGGTGTTCATTCTCTGTGTGGACAGTAGCTACTGTGACCCTCATCTTCTCAACAGCTCCATACAGCACATGAGCACAGGTGGGTAACGTACACAGAGAGCATCAACACTCGTTTGATCAGGAGTACAAAAACAGTTTCAGAAACACTGAACCAAAGGTCTGGTTCCCAGTCTTCACACATCAAACCATCATCCCTGCCTAGAAAAGCTGCAATGTTGTGAAAATGCATGCATGTGGTAAATTTTTGCATGTATCAGGACTACCCAAATCTATCGACAGGCCCACTCTGAGGCAACACTTGGAACTATCTGAGGAGAGCATGCTAGCCTGAAAAGAAATCATCAATCCCAACTAAATCAACCTTGAAAGATTAATTGCCCTAAATTGCATCAAACCATGATGTAGGCACCGCAGTCACCTACCATGCAAATGGAAATGCAAGACAAATTTAAGACAACATAAAAGACTGTGTGACTAAACCAAAGCTTTTAAAACCAGCTGTATTTAATTCTGTCCAACAGGAAACAGCAAAACTGATTGCTTGCTGTATTTCTCTTAATAAGCATATCCTTTAATGTCAATTTTTCTTCTATTGTTAGCTCACATATTAAGTGAGGATTAGGAAGAAAACTATGATGTTTCATAGCACTACTGACTGTGTGCTCTTCTCTAGTTCATCTATTCTTGCCCGCATATAAAAGAGAGCAAAACAACAGACAAGTAGGTATTAACGAGATCAGAAAAAAAGTACTCAATTGGTATCTCTTCAAATGTTTGTAAAGAGCATTTACATGCATGGCAATTTGAAGACTCTCCTTAAAAGAAAGGGAATTTTATGTTTACAGAAGTCAAAGACATTCTTTGAAACACTTGAAACACTGTGTTTGAACTCAGTTCTAGAGAAAGTAACTTGTGAGGTTCTGTAGGCCTATTGGTCCTGGGAGAGAGACCTGTTCTCTAATCTTTTATTTCTGAATTCATGCTGTGTAGAAATCATGACTCATGCCAGGTTGTTTTATTTCGGAAGCTGCACGTACAGGAACTGGAACACTACCAGCGTCTTGCAAGTTTAAAATTTAAAATATAATTTACTGAAGAGAGTGAAAATTGTACCCAAACTTGTGACATGCAGATCATCATGCAAGTTCAAAAGGATTAGCCATAAAGGCTGCTGATATATTGGCATAAGTAAGCGAATTTTTATGGAGCATTTTGCTGCGAGTGCACACATTTCTTGGAGCAGAACCCAGTTCCAGTTGCTCTCAGAAATCTATATCAACTGTTTTCAGACAATTCAGATGTTTTTCCCTCTTTTTCTGAGGCAGGTCCATGGACTTCTTGTATTACAGGAAGGAATAACCTCTCTTACTGTCCTTGCAGAATGAAAACAAAAATTTCTAGGAAAGGTTTGTTCTGACATATGGAAAGAGTTCTTTGTTTTATTAATTCAATTCACCATTAATCATTTCCTCTCCTTGTGTGAAATTTCTTGCTAAGCTCAAAGCAAGTATATATTCAAAATATGTCTGTTGCACTGACTTAATTTTCATGTCTTCTGTAGAAAAGTGTAAGTGTGCAAGACAGGTATCTTGCATTTTAACAATTTTATAATTTATTTTTCTTTAGCTTTACAGACTTGTCACTCTTCTGATACAACTAGCAAATTGAAGAAGTCATGATGTTCCTATTCTTAAAAAAACATAAGCCAAGCCACTCGTGAAAGCTGTGAGGCAGAAATACGTTTACATTCAAATCCAGGCATCACAGGTACAACTAGTGGGACTGATAAAACCCCAAACCCACAAGTATCCAAAGACTTCATTAGAATTGCATGTGTCATATTTGGTTTCCTTTTTTTTTTTTTTCCCTATTTTTCTGGCATTATGCATGAAATAATTGACAGTTATAGTGTTCCTGTCAGAGCTGTAACCAGTTTGCAAATCTTTATAGTTATGCTGAACTCATTGTGATGAAATGTAAAACAAATCTCAGAATCTCAGCAATACTTCTCACAATGGGGAAACATCTCTCACTCAAGCTTTTAGGCAAATATTCTTTCAGTCTTTCCTGAATCTTCATTGCTTAAAAGCCTGTGTCATTTTGAATTCTGCTCTGCAATGTTTCAACTTGTTTTAAAGAGTTTATAATTGATTTTGCATTGGGTGAAAATTTGCTTACATCTGTGGAAGTGTAAAATAAAAGTAACCAACCTTTTTTTTCACTTTTCACTGAACTTAGTTGAAAAATGCTGTCATTCGCTTAATTGGAAATAGTGATGTAAAATTTACAAAGAACATACAAACAAACTAATTACAAAACCACCATATTAAAATGCTAGTTTGATGTGTATTGTTAGCGACCCTACTATCATGGAAATTAATGGAGAAGTCTTAAAGACAAAGATAGCTGGCTTTCTACCTTATATAGTTTAGCAATCAAATAGATTCTGTTGGCAGAACCAATTATTGCAGAAGCCATTTTAGATGACAATAGAAGGAAAATTTAATGCATGGCACACATTCAAGAGGCCAGCATTTATCTCTGTGTTGGTCCCTAAACATCATGTCACAGATTGTTTAAAATTTAGAATCTCTTCCTTTATCTTCTCTCCTTTTCTTCTTTCATATCCTCTCCATCACTCAGCACAGTAATATGTTTACCTATTGTTTGCCTTTCTTGAAAGAACTTTTTTGTCCTGCTTCTCACTTGACTCTTTTTCTAGACTTAAATTTGAAATTTGCAAAGTCCTCCTCAATGTTGTTGAATGAAGCATTTATGAGAAAAATTAAATAAGGAAGGAAAAAGTACTTTCAAATTTTTTAAGGTCTGATGCCAGCTTGTGTTGCTTCAGAAGTGTTTCTTCTGAATGGCTGAACAGGGATTCTCGTGGAACTACAGATCAGCTTCTGATCTGTGACATCAATTTTATAACTTATATCCTTTTTTTTTTCAACTTCTGCTTTCCTATAGTTTGTTGGGGGGTTTTTTGCCACCTTTTTGAAATCCTAGCCATATGTCTGAGTAACTAGTAGTATTACAATCGCAACATCTGATTAACATTAAAACCCATCCTGCATATTTCATATTGTCCTAGGTGCGTAAAGCAAAAGATCTTGGGGGCAATAATAGAGGTGTTGGTAGAATATTTTCCATCCTTTTATGTCTATAGAGAACCAAATTGCACTGGAGTTCTTTAGTGAACCATTAATGTGAATGCTTAGGCAATGTAACAGAAGAAAAACCTGCTTCTCATTGAACAGGAAGACTAACAACATCCTAGATAGGACAGCCAAGTATGCAACTATCTACCACCCCAGTACGTACATTTGTGAAGAAAACATCAGTATAGAATTTCTCTTTGTGTGCAATGCTGAAGGTCTGGGTTACTCACAAATCCTTGCTTAGCAGAAGGTCCTCCTCTAGAGGCTCTCATTTATTGGCTGCAGACAGCAACATTCCACCATTCTGCTAGTCTCAAGTGAAAGCATTTAAAGAAACTGTACACTTTGGTGTTAAACAAGTGATGCCAGGCAGATCTCTCACGATGAAGGTATTAGATGACCAGAGGAAAAATGCACATGCCTACATGGCATTGAGAACTGAACAGCAGAAGTTTTTGGCAGTTGTCTAAAGAGAGTGCCAGCCATACTGAAAAGCATGGCAGTAAGAGAATATTAGTTCTAGAGTATAATTTAATGCAGAAGTTCAGTAATTTTCCAGAAACCCTCCAAAAATCAGGAGCTGGATGGGATAGTTGTTTTCATTATTAGAAAAGAGATACATCTATTTCAAAGATACATTTTTGGTGTAAGGAAGAATGAAATCTTGGCAAAGCTGAGGGCTACTTTCCTTTAATGGTGCAAAGTACTGAGAAATCAAATATTTTCAATAGTAGTCTGAAAAAAAATGTTCCCCATAAGTCCAAAATAACCAGTGAAAAGATATGGTAGTTAAACAGTGAGGAATCTGGAGCGAGGGAATGAAGTTTCCTGTAATCTACATGTCTGATTCTATTGTAGGTCTAAAAGATGTAATATAAGATGCCATATAAGATATTTAAGACAAAATGTAATTAATTATTCTACCTAATGGTCTGCTTTTCCACTAGTGCTCCTCTCTCTAGCTATTCATTCTGATGAAAAGGGATTGCCAAATTATTGACGACATAGAACAGCAGATGTTAATTGAATATTTACTATTTTTTATTATTTACTATTTATTTCACATTTACTGTGCATAGGAAGCACACATTTACTGTCAGTTCAGAGAAATTGTTCTTAAGATTTCTGTCCAAAACTCAAGACGTTATGATGACACTTGTTCTTGTTTTTCTCAGGATTTCGTTTCCCTAGTTAAGTCTATGGACTAGATTTTCATTCTGCATTAAGAGAGGACAAGAAATTAGGACTCAACTTTTGTCTTAAAATGATTCACTGCTTTCCTTAGAAGAAGCCAAAACAATCAGGCTCTTTCGAACTGTTGCTCATATTGATTCAATCATCACTTCCTGGGCCATGCTGTGGGCTGAACAATGGAGCTATACAGCTTTGGTTTTCACCCGCTTGTTGGTTGAATGATTTCAGTGATTTTAGTACTGTGATGAACAAGTCCCCAAGTAAATTGAAGTGTTGTTCTAGCTCTCCTAGGAATGTTCTTTTGCACAGAACTATTGCAGTATGTTGTACAAAAGCTTTGTCCTTTCTCATGCCATCTGGGGATTCCCAAATGCTGACTAAACCGGCAGCTGCCTACGTACAGCAGATGTAAAATCTTTCAATACCAGTCCAAGAGGAAAACGGAATTTACTGGAAATAAGAATGTCATGGCTTTTATTTGTTTATTCTTACAAATATTGGACCTTCCTACTGGATGGTCCAGGTCAGGTCACGACTTCAAAAAACAACCCAAACTTCCTAGGTTATATTCAGGCCACGTTTGTACTTCAGATATTTTGATTTGCTGTTTCTCTATCCCTTGGGTCGGATTAGCTGACCACTTTCAGAGAAAATAGCCAATTTGGGCTGGCCCAGTTCGTATGAAGATTAGCCCAGAGAAGTCTTTTGTCTTTTTTCCTTTGGCTGGGCACAACTGCCTATATTCTATTTATACCTGATCAAGATGAGAAGCAGAAAGGAGCTCTAATTCACTATGTTTGGGTCTTAAGAAATGGTTCTAAATTAGAGCAGCCCTGAGGCAGCCCTAGGTTATGCTCAGGCCAGTTTTAAGCAGCAAAATAAAATACCTGCAGTATATACAGTTCACTTTCAGTGATAATTAATGTCTTCTGCACCAACTGGATGTAGATTGAAGAGAGAATCTGGCTCAGTGTACTGAAAATTATAGGAGACAACCACAGAATGAATTCTGCTTGGCAGCCAGAGCACTTCAAGCCCTTTACCTGTTCTGTCTTTAATGACTGACTTACATATTGAATTCCTGCAAAGTCAGTGGGCTGGATTTCCTCACTCTGATAGATCTGATTTTGCAGTCAAATGCTTTGCCTTCATTTTGTTACTTTTAAAAATGAAGAACTCAATTGCTTTCCATTTGTGGTCAGTAATCAACTTCTAAATAGCTCACCACACTCTATTAATGTGCAGAGGAATTGACATCTGGGTCAAGTGTTAATAAGATACAGAATTAGCAGATGAAAACTCTGGTAGTAACCATGCTGACATGTCCCTGACTAGTTTGTTCCTCTGATCCTTCCCTATCTTTTAATACACTTGATAAACTTATTATGCCATTTTTACCATCTTTTAACTCACTCTTTTTCTCCTCTCCACACCTCTTCTTATATTTTATAGCTGGAACATCTGTTTTCATGCTTCCTGTCTTTTTAGATTGTCTTTTGTGGCTTGAGCGTAAAGGCAAACAGATTACTGGAAAGAGAACTCCCAAATCCTGAAACTTGCATGGCTGTGCACTGCGTTTAAGAAAGAGTGACACTTGCAGTTTAGGCTAACTGAAGCTTTATAAATGTTATGTGAATCTTTTACAACTGTAGCCTTAAATTTCCACTTTGAAATATTCATTGCAATGGATTACTCTGCTCTATGTGAAATTCTCTAGAGTAGCCCTTCATGTTTTCAAGTTGTACTTGAATTATTCTACTTTGAAATTAGTAATACTTTTATTTCCCCATGGTAACAGTTTCCAGATATCCAATAACCTTAAGATGAAATTATTATAGAAAAATTACATAAACTTATACCCTTGATGACTTAAAATCATTGAGAATATTAGAATGAAAAGGAAGGCCATATAAGAAAACTGGAAAGAATAGCTGATACAGATAAGGATTTTCTATATAATTTAATCTTATCCAGAGATTTCTTTAATAGCTGACATATTTAAAAGACTAAGCTTTTCATCATTAGATTTTTCTTTTCTTTTTCTTCCAGTGATATATATTTTTTTATATATATTTATATATATTTATAAAAGTGGTAATAAGGCCAGTAAAAGCAGACTGCTAAAATATTTGTCTGTATAGTTCCCACCTTGCCTGTCTCATGACTTTCTGAGCTGTAATAGCAATGAGCCTAGATCTTCCTGCCCTGTGCACAAGTCAACAATCATTGAACACCTGCTAAAACTTCTGAAATCAGAAAATCTGGCTTCTTAAATGTGAATATTCTGAGGGACTTTAAGAAATTTTTCAACTGTTTCATTTTTCAATGTTTACATTTGTGTTACTTCTTTGCAAATGTTATAAATGAATCCAGTTTCAGAAAAATTTACCAGAACAGTGACTTCTAAGAGAGAATTACAAAATATTTTTTAAATGAAAGTTTATGCTTTGTGACTGTAAATATTCATGCCTGACTAAGATTAATGTACTCATCCAGGAATAGAGCAGAATCGTACTAGGTGATCTATGTGCTGAATCATCTCAGATTCGACTCTTTTGTGGTGAATATTTGTATAATTATATAAAACACTGACTTGGGTCTGTTTAAACTAATGAATGAATCATTTCTAATGCAGTTTGAGGAACTCATGCTTGAGTTTGTCAGTTTTATTACTAAGATTTACTTCCTGAACAGCAGAACTTTCCTCAGGGGAAAAAAACCCCAAAAATAAACCACACAACAAGACAGACCTTTGTGTTGGTAAGTGAGAATCTGCAATAGGAAATATTTTCTTACTCCTATTCTCATGAATGCATATTGAAAGCCATCCTAAAATCACAGGGCAATACAAGACAGGAAGAGACTTCACGAAGTCTCTTATCCAAACTCATGCTAAGAGCTGGACCAGCTCAGAGATCAGACCATGTTGTTCCAGGTCTCTGTCCAGCCTGATATGGAAAACTTCTGGGGTATAGACAGTACAAACTTTCTAGGCACTCTGTTCCAGTGTTCAACTGTTTTCATGATCAGTCTTTTTTTTGTCTGTATTATATCCAGTCTGAAGAGCTCTCTGAAGCCTCTCATCTTGTGCCCTTTGCCTCCCAGCCTCTCACTATGCACAACTGTGCATACATCTGTAAAGAGCCTGACTGCTCAGTAACCTCTCCCCCAGGCCCAATTGGGGGTTTCCAGGAACTATCTCTTCCCCAAGTTGGACAAGGCCAGTTCTGTCAGCCTCTTCTCACAAGGCAAAATCCTGCAGCCTGCAAACATCTTGGTGGCCCTCCACTGACCTCAATCCAATTTATCAGCATCTTTCTTGTTGTGAGGATCTCAACACTTAATGCAATATCTACATCTAATGATTTGTGGCCTAATGAGTGCTAAGTAAAGGGGAATATTTACTTCCCTCCATCCACTGACTCTGCTGCTGTTTACACACTCTCAGATACTGCTGACCTTCTTTGCCGCCAAGGGAGCACTCCTGTCTCATGCTCACAGATTACCAATATCCCCAGAATTACTCTGCAGCCTGGAAGTCCCCAGCCACTGCTCTTTCTTCATCCAGCCGTATCTACTCAAAGCTGTACATTTTACTTCAGTTCTACGACATGCTTTAATAAAGACCAGTGCAGAAATAAGCTTATACACTTAAATTAGAAATAAATTACTTAAAATGTCATTGGGCATTGTGATAAAGAAAAATGCAAGAGCCTATGTGGTGTAAATTGATACTTATGACAGCTAAGCGTGAGTTCAAAACATTTAGCGTTCCACTGTTAGCTATAGACATTAATGGGATATTGGTTGCGTCTTCATCTCTTTCTCTATTAATTTGTTTTAATTAGATACATACGGGTTTAACATAACTGCACATTTGGTTCTTAAGCTCTCAATGAACTAGACTTCGTGTTATATCAATCTCTGCTGTAACTGAATTCAGGTAAATATCACAAAGTGTTATGACTTGGTAGACAATAATGCAGTTATATTAACTTTGAATTTGATGCATGTTTTCCCCTCACTTTATTTTACTGTTAGATATAATTCCTTGTCAATATTTTTATGTGAGCTACATAGAAAAGACTTACTATGCACAAACATATGTATGTGCACATATATAGGAGGAACACCTGTCAAGAGTCAAGCTATATTATACAACTCCATCTGGAGTTCTGCATTGTCTCAGATGAAGCTATTTCATATACAAGACCGCATAAAAATGTATGTCATGGTTTTGCGTCGTGACCTTTGGAGAGATGATACCAGAAATGTTTTCTGAAGTGTGCTCTGCTGTTTTTCAGGATTGATGCATTTAAATATAATTTTATTAGATAGTATTTTATCCTGATACTTACTCTCCTGTTCAGACTTTTGCAGTCCTCTGTAAATTATGCTACCTGGAATTCTCCTGCTAGAGACTACAACTTCCTTTTTTTCTCCCACCTGCTTAAAATTAGAAGCCTTCTATTCTATTTTTCTTCCCCAAAATGTAAAATCCTGTAGTTTGTAGCTTTGTTGACAGATTTACTGAGCTGGAGGATGACCTTGGTGATTGAAGTAATGCTGCAAGTTTTTCATTTTAACAATTATTTTGTAGTATAGGGAAGTATAGCACAGCTCATACAGTACATCCAGTATCCTTCTCCCAGGGTTCTATTGATTCTTTTGTGGTACCAAACAAAATAAAAATGAAGGGGGATGTTGACTGCTCTAGGCTGAAGATTTTTTTTTATTCATCTTTGTATGGAGAAAATTCTTGAGACTTTTTTTCTTCTTTTATATATTCTTCCTTATCCTTGGGAGATTGTTCTACTAACAAATACTTTTTCCCCACTTTTTGAACTTGATTAGGACTTCTCAAGACAGGAACTTTAAAAGCTGAGGCTGGTGTGTTGCATAAAATGGTCAGTATGGCCTTGTATATATCATGTGCAGAATCTTCCTAGCCAGGACATATTTGGGGGAGAGGAATTGAGGAAAGTGCCACCAACCAGCATTTTGTTCTCTCTTCATCAGTAACAAAATGTGTTGGCTTTATCATTCAAAATCCATCCTTTTGCAAGTCTATTGGGATGGCTGAAATTGTTCAGCTGAATTGGTGTTGCAAGATACGAAGAAAGAAAGTCCAAATATTTTCTTAAGGATTGGATTTTAGCAGAAATCTAAACCTAATATTTAGGAGCTGGTGTAACAATCAGAGCTGTTTCTTCTGTAGAGACAATGATTAATTTGCAGTGCTACATGGGTCCATAATAGTTGCCTGTTGTTTTGATCATCATTTATTATGGCCTCACTGAGATTTGTGGCAGATATCACAGCTGATTCTCATCGTGTTTTGCTTAAGTTGCACCGTTGCTTTACATAATCACTCTCAAAAAATGAAAAATAAGCTGATGATCCACAAAAGAAGAAGGAGCTAGTATGAAAATTCTAACAAAGTACCTCTATTTCTACAGCATTCAAGAGAGTTACCTGCTTCAGAATAAGCAAAGGCTTACAGAAAACATTTTGTTAGCTTGCTGTGAGCCGTCAGAGAGAACTGATTGTTTCTCTGGCCAGCCTACAATTACTGATCCCTCTGGCTTATCTCCAGTGCTATTTAGAAAGACTTCTTCTTCAGGCAAGAAGACTTCCCAATGTAATTTACAGTCCAATCTGGCTATCCAGACAGATCTTTGATCTCCTGAGTAATACAGAGAAAAGCCTCCCTCCTTTACTCAGTCTAACTTCTTTTTTGCAGAGGCAACCTTTCTCGGGAGTAGTGTTAGACTCTGTCTCTGTCTGAAAATTTTTATGTCTTCTCCAGCTGGATTACCAAAACACTCACCACTGATCAAACAGTCCTCCTACCAAGGCCAGCAGAACCACAGTGAGCCTCTAAAAGAAGAGGTCCTGAATAATCACATGTCCTGTTAGCCATCTGAGTGCTCTTAGCTATAACAGCAGGTACTGTAGGCAGCTATCAATGTTTATGATTTTCATTCTGATAGCATCCAAAACACATCCTACTGTGCGTCCACACCCCCATAAAGTCAGGCCTTAAGGACTTCTTTACCATTTTGGCATTGCTTTAACACCGTCAGAATTTCCCACGGATTCTTTGACTCAGAGCATTTACTTATGCTACAAAAGCAGAAAACTTGTCTGTGTTCAATATCTGTAAATAGCTTATCTTGGGCTGACGTGTTATATTTAGAATTCCACTCGACTAATTTTTTTTTTTAACAATTATTTTATATTCTGGCAGCATTGTCAAAGCTCTATTGCTTCATGCATTGTAATGCGTGAAGAACTGGAAGGCTGGCACTAAGCCTCCACCAACATCGTAATGTAGAGAAACCATTTACCCCCACAACCACATAGGACTAATACTGTGAATGTTTTACTTCTTGCATCTAAGCAAACAGAAGAAGAGCCTCCAAAATTATGTGGCCAGGCAAATAAAATTATTTATTTTGTTTGTTCATGCTGATTTCATTAATTTTTAATGTGCATTTTGTAGAAAATACTCCATTAACTCTACCAAACTAGAAACCTACTGTCCAAGAAGAATACAAATAAATGTGATTAGTTAAGTGGACTTGTATTTAAATTAAAAATTGACCATGAGAAAATACAGTTTATTTCTGCTCTTTCAGTTCTGCTGCCTGGCAGAAAAATGAATTGCACCATTGATATGGTTCACTAACCTAGGGGAAAAAAGCAGGCAATGAGTGCTTGATGTTTAGCAATTTCACCAAAATTGAGCACATAGTCAAATGATTTGCAAGGCCAAGCAAATATCCAGAGAATAATAGAGGATGAGCTTTACTGAAGAGGAGAGCATGAAATTCTTGTATCTCAGCACAGTACCAAGCAATCATCCTATTATTTGGCCAGATCAAGACTGAGCATGTTGTGCCCTATCTGAATCAGCAACGAATATCCCACAATCTCTTCCTATGCACACGTCGGACACTTTGAGGTGAACAACTTGCCTGAAGGCGCTGAGAAAAACTACTGGAGTACTCAGTGTGCTTAAAACTTTTTTTTAACCTGATGAAGTATATATAGCTTCTAATTTTCCTAGAGTTTATTTAAGGCTTTCTAGAAATAACATTGCAAAATACCAGTGTAGGATGTTTCATTACACACACAGCAAACAACATTATCATTACCATCATCACCATCATCAGGTGCCTGAAGCCCATGTGTATTGAGACAGATTTAATTATAAAAATGAAGAGCTACTTATTAACAGAAACTAAAAAAAAAAAATTAAACCCTTCCAATACTTCTCCCTTTTTAACAAAGATAAGGCAAAGTCCTTACTGTCTCCAAACCTTCTTTCTGTCATGTTCTTTGTAACTTTACCACTCTTTTCAGGAGGGATATTTATAGTAGCTGCTTCTTCCCTCTTTCTTTAGATTTCTAACCTACCAGTTCAACTGTATGGGATCTTGTGGAATGTTCTCTGAAATGTAGGGCCTTTTTTAAAAAAAGTATCTCTTTGTATTTCAAAGTAACTGCACAGCAATGTCTCCAGCTGGACCATCACTGATGGAAGACTACTATTCTTGAGTTCTGTCTTAAAAGACAAAATTTTTAAAAAATTGAGTATTCTTAAACAAATTGTGCAGCTCATGACTTTCACATAGTTGCCATTATTACTTTCAGAGCACCTCTCCTTAAATAATAAAGATGCCATGAGAAGATGATCCTCAGAATAAGCAAAGTGCAATTACATAGTGAAATAACTAAATGTCAAGGATAAACAGAGGTGGAGGGCACATCAGAGAGAAAGGAAAAAATTTTCTAATTATATAAGAAAAGGAACAAAGAGAGAAATATACAAAGTTATTCTGGATCATTGAACAGATTTGTTGCAGCATTTTTGTTTATACTGAATTTTTTCTGAGCAGAAAAGGAAAGAGACTACTATACTGCAAAATCCTGGGCGTGTGCAGTGTTCAAATAAAAAATGAGTAAGATCTCACAACTTGTAGTGGGAGGAATTCAACTGTTATTGTTGTATAGAGAAGAGAAAGGGCTGGCCAAATTTTGACATGGATTGAAACATTAGTGTCTTACCCTGATGTTGGTAGTTGTCTTCTTGCATGTTTGTATGTCACCTTCTTCCAAGAACAAATATCTGTACACTTAGAAGAAAAGAACCCCCATAGGTGACTTTCAATTGAAATGAAAATTATATAAATATAACTGAAAACAAAAGAAGAAATGTTTGAACATTGTTATTAGGGAAATAATACTTGTCTCTCTGTCAGTAAGTCTCATCCGTATTGATGCATTTTTCAGTAGCTAAATTTTCTCTCAGAGTTTAAGGAACCCAAATATATGTTCATACCTTGCATGATCATTAAGTTCACCCATACACCTGGTGGTGCGTAGAACTAGCAAACTATCCACTCTCTCCCTGCTTCCACCATGAATTACTGTCAAATCTACTTTCTTGCATTTTGAAAGGAGTTGAAATATACACGAGGTACAAAAAATAGCCAGGAAAAAAATAGTCCTTAGAAAAAATGAGCATTACATGGTGGGTTGGCCCTGACTAGCAGCCAAGTACACAGAGCCACTCACTCACTCACTCACTCCCCACCTTCCGGCAGAACTGGGGAGAAAATAGGAAGAACAAGAGAAAGATTGTGATTTGAAATAAACCACTCAGCAGTTACTATCATAAGCAAAGGAGACTTGGCTTGAGTAATGTAACTCAATTTACAATATGGAATTATCGTTTCTCGTATTGGGAAAGAAAAATGATAAACATTTAAATACCAAGGGCTGCAATGGGCACATCTGCTCTGGTGAGGGCTTGTCCATGGGCTTCAGTTGCCTCGGGGGTGTCCCTATTCCAGCACAAAGCATCTCCTGCTCCTCTGGCCTTGTTACTTTCTGTAATTTCTGAAATATGATCTCACTGCGTCACTGCAAACTTCTGATTGGTTCAGAGGCAACATCAACTCCACTGCTGGACTGAGCTGTGCCCTGCTGTGGGTCCATTTAGGTGGCTGGCACTGGCTGTGTCTGGACTGGGGCAGACCCTGACTTCCTCCCTCAGAGGTCAGTCATTAGCATCCCCACCCAAACAGGTCATGTCATTTAGCTACATGATTGCAGAGCATCACATTCCATGAAGCCATGCTTTTGGAAACCAATTCATTTGCTTGTGAAAAGGGCATGGCAGCTCTTGCGAGATCAATTTTCTCCTCAAGAATAAAGTTGAACCACAGGGTACAGCTTGCCAGAACATGAGTCTCGGCTCATTTGGTCTTGAACAAAGCCTCATGCAGGCAACTGCTCTTCAGCAGTGGTCTTGTCATCCCTGAGGACCTGAACATAAGCAGAGGAGTTGAGTGTTAATGGAGCTGGAGACACAATGTACTCTGCAGAGCCCAAGAGTCGGCCTGACTGCCAGACAGCCCTGGTTAGCCTGGCTGGCACCAGCGGTGAGGCAGCCTTTGTTCCCCTCTAGTATTAAGACAACCTACAGCTATGTTCAATCTGCCATTGATCTGAAGGTTATGAAGTTCAATGAAAAGCTGTTGGTGGAGATTGAAATCTGTTACTGACAGGAAAAACTAGTACAGCCAGTGCCATTAGGCTGAGTAGATGCATAGTTATACAAACAAATGGTATTTCTCTAACAGTTATACTATCAGAATTGCTCTATGCCAGCCCATGAGCAGGTACCCATTAATGCTCTGCAGACACAAAGCACATTCCATTGGCCAAAATGAGTTGCAGCGCGAAAGTGGAGTGCAAGGCCCCTTTTTCGAAGAAGCTGAGAGATCAAACATGATTAGCAGCTGCAATAATTAACAGTGTTAGCTCTTTTAAGACCACAAATATTCACTCAAGCCTCGAGGATCCACTGAGTCAGCGTAGCTAGGGCAGAACAGACTGTGAAATGAGTGCTGCATGTGGAGTCGGATCAGCCGTCTGTTTGTTATTCCTAGGCTCCAAAGGATCAGGAGGAGCAACGGTGTGCAATCTTTTGGTGTGGGTTCAGGTCAGTATGTGCCATTGACAGACACCTTTGTTGTTTTGTCCCACAGGTTAGTGGGGAAAAGCCTAAGAAAGAACTCCTTAGAAAATCTGCTTCAGAGTAGCTAATTTTAGAGTAATTGGTTTCATAAAAGTGATGAGATGCAAACTTCTTTATTAAAGATTCTTCCTTACAAAGGCTTATTAAAACTAAGAATTTAAAAACTGAATTCAACCAAAATACATATTTTAAGAAGTTGACACTGAAACTATGTATATGAACTTTATTAACTTTCTGTGAAGCTTTAGCTCAAGGTATTCTCCACTTAAAACTTTGTCCTCAAAATAAATGAAAAGTCTCCTGTACTTCATAGAATTAATATAAAATGTTTTTTAAAAGGAAGTGGCATGTTGATAAATGCATGTGATTCAAATTGTTTACATACTTAACTGAAGCTTTTCTTAATAAGCACTTTTCCACAGAATGAAAATGTTTAGACAAAGATTAACCAGGAAGACCATGGAATAAAAATGAACAGCACTGGTCTAAATAATTTATTACAGGGCGAGAAAACCTAGCTTAAGATTTAGAGGTTGAATCCACTTTTACTGTGCCAGTGAAAAGAATAAATACAAAATAAGAATATCAATACTATGGCTCAGAAAGAAGAATTTGGTCCACAGTTCCACTGCCTGTTAGCTTTTTTTGTCCATGACACATATTCTTGAGGTGAGACAACTTTATTCCAATTTTGGAACATTTCAGAATCACTTCTTACTTTCTACAAGCATGAGCTTGGCAGGTGCAAAGCAGAAAAGAATGAGCTCAAAGACCTATTCTCTGCTACCAGGCATGAGACTTTACAAGAGACACCAGACTTAGGAACGTCAGATGCCTGTCTAAATAATTGACAACTACAATGAAGTGAGGGCAAAAGTCATTCCCAACCAGACTATATTTAAAACTGCTAACCTGAGAAGGATTCACAGTCTAGGGAATGTGTCTGAGATTCATCTTAAAAACCCTGCTGTGTGTTTCCAAGTTCAGTCATCGGCTGTGGAACTACTTTAAATGAGAGATTTGCGGAGCCAGTTACTGCTCAAAACTGGCTATATGGAAAGTTGCATTGTACTAATGAAAACACAGTATCCCATGTCACATTATGGCAAAGCTGATTTAGAAACCATCTGCAGTCACACAAAACTTCTAGCTGGACTTACACATTGAAAAGAATTAGTGTCATTTTGATTTGCGGTTGTGATTTGCTCAGAAATCAATCAAGAGATAGATTAGCTGAGGATGCAACGTCAAATTACAGTCAATACATAGACAGATGGAAGAAGACCACAAGATCCAAAGGGTCTGGTGGTTGTGTGCCAAATTGCTAAACGGGCACCAAGTTCAGGGGCCAAATTCTTCCTATTGTGAGTATGCCCTGCTTCTGCCAAAGCTGGTGGGAGCAGCATGTCTACACTGCAAGGCAGAGCGTTTGACAAAGATACATTTCTGCAAAGAAATCTTTCTCGTGTTATTTACAAGTATTGTTTGGTACTGCGGTTTTTGTTTTGTTTGGAGTTTTTTTCTTTGTTGTTGATGGGTTTCTTTTTTTAATAAGCCTGCAAAGCTGCAGGATGTTGAGAAAAGGGATATTGAATGAAATCCTGGTTTCACTAAAGTCATTGGGAAAATTCCTATTGACTTCCCCAGGGTCAGTTTCACTCTACAGTACAGTCCCTTGTATATTCTTGCTTGGTGACACCCAAATAAAATGTGCTCTGCTTACAAATCAAAACATTTTTTTTTAAGTTGTTAGCTCTTTCAGCTCAGCATGGTGGATGAAACACGAGCTGTGCTCTTCTCTGCATCTCCTATTATTACCTGTCATAAAGAATCCATAATTAGGGTTTAGCTGGCAATTTTGCTGCTGATACACAAGGCAGATAAAAATCCACATTGTTCTTCCAAATCTGTTTTAGCTCTATGTTACCAAAATAATAGCTTGTGGTGGTGGTGAAACAGTAAGCAAATATTTACCTTCATCTACTTTACCAGATAGGAAGCTCAATGAAATAGGTGGGATGGACTCCTACTCATTAGAAAATTAATATACTCCACAATGTAGCTGTCACTGAATTTTTACAATCTTCCAGTTTGGTTTACCGCAGCAGCTATTCCAGTGTACCAGATCTTGGCAGACATTTTTGAATTACTTCAGGGACAGCAGGATCAAATCTTTCTAGAGCTGACACCAGTTCCTGCAGACACACAGAGGAAGAAGCTGATAAATTAAAGTATTTTTTCAAACAAATGTGACTTTAAACAACACAAATGAAAGACCAGTAGTTAATACAACAGTACTGGCATTTCTAAAATACCACAGTAATCTGTTGACTTTTACCTACTACAGACACAGAAATGGCAGATGAGAGAGGATGAGTAGGAGTGAGTAGGGAACAAGATACGAGTATGAAGAAGAACTATTTTTTCTTTTGCAGATTGACCAGTGGAACAGGAAATGTGTTGTATCTGACTTAGGATTTTAAGTAAGGGAATTTCTTTTTGTGTGGACAACTAGTTTTCAAGTTGTATAAAGAATAGACAAACTAGTTTGCCTAAACCTTAATCTCTATAGCTGTGGAACAAAACCAGTATGATAACTTGTGGAGGGTGTAAGAAACCCTTTCTTTTTTGAAAGACATTTCTTTTTTGGGAGAAATGCTTCTAACTTGATTTCTGCCCTGTTGGAACAAAGTCAAGTTAAAATATTTTATTTTGCCTCAGAACATCAACATCAAATTCATAGTTATCATTATATAGAAAGTAATTTCACATTGATCCACAAAAAAAGGGAAAAAAAAGACTAATAGGAAATAAAGCAAATATGTCATATCTTTAATTAAAAATGTTACCAAAATAAAGTACTTCCCATGTAGTTTATATTTTCTCAAAAGAATGGTTCTCTTAAAATTATTTGACCCTAACTATTTATAGACATTGTTTGTTCTCTTGTTTCTTTTTGAATTACCGTTCAAATAATTTCAAATTGTGATTTATGCTTGTATGGCAACACAAAGGGTTGAAGCCAGCGACATCTATTAAAATAGCCTATCTCATAGATTATGCTGTATTTCCCTCATCCGGAGGCATTTTCCTGTGATCTCTTTGAATTAATTTAATTTGAAAAATGTTGTTCTGGAGTTAAGGTACAATGAATAATAATAATTTGTTTTGGAAACTGAAAAACAATAAGTAAATTCAGTTCTTTTTGTTAATATACTAATTGTTTTGTCTATTTAAATTAAGAAAACTGCTTGCCTATGGACATGTTATGAATTCTCAGGCTTATGCAGCATTCTCTCTGCCCAGCAGCAAAGATTAATAAAATATAATCTGTAATTAATGTTTCTTTTTACACACTTTTGTAAATGGAAAGCAAAGAAATTTAAACCAAAAGGCATTCATTTCTTTCCAAATAAAGAAATCTGACCTAGTGGTTCTCCAGTTAATTGAAGACCTTTATCCTCTTGAAACAAGAGGGGAAGTCAGGGACATGGCCTGTCCTCAAGAGCTCAGGTGGTTATCGTGAAGCATCTCACAAGGAAACCTTAAAGCTTAAACAGTTGGAGACCTTCCTTTTAATGAGGATATTCTCCTACTGACAGGCTCTGGGCTGAAGCACCACCATGTCTGTCCATAACCACACAATACTGTGCCTTAGGCTGGCATGACAGACAAATCCTGCTGATTCAGACCCGGAGTGACAACGCTCACTGCTTTCTTCCATGACAACAAATGGCACTGGGGTGAGGCACAGTGCTGACATGCAACAAGAACCAGCCTCTGAGAAAGGGCATGCCCTAAATCACATCAGACAGAAACAAAAGCACAAGGATTATTTCTGTCTTACAAATGGGAAATGTTATTTTCAGGGAACAACAGATTCGTATTTAATAGACTCTAAACTTAATGGGAAGCAAATATTCTGATTCTAATATATACTTAAATTTCTTTATGCTGCTGTGGAAATGTAGGTGTTATACAGGAGAATGTGGTGTAGAAATTACTTACCTCATCACAGAAGCACTTCCCCTCATTTTTACATCTCCTGATGGCCCGCTAGTTTCAGCTGCAAATTCTTGATTTAGAGTGATATAAGGGAATAGGAAGTATATCCGGATGAGGCTGTTTTCTTATTTAACTTTAAATATAACTATGAATTTGGCTTGGTATATCGTTAGCCTTGTAGTTTTTAATCCGGTGAATGTTTTCTGGTTTGGGCTTTTTTTTTCCAAGTTGTGATGCTCTGGTTTTTTTGGGGTTTTTTTATGAATATTAAATAGATAGGGCCACATAGAAATAATTTACCTGTGTTTGCATGCTAGGAAGATTTCAGCAAAGTGTTTGTTTAGATTGTATACAAGTAACATCATTTGGTTGACATATTTAAATTATTTGAATGCTTAACCAGGGCAATCATATTCTTCTCCGTGAAAATTTTCCTTCTAAATCAGTAACCAGAAAGAAGACCATTAAATAATTTGAAGCAATGATAAAACAAGTATAATATAAAATGAATGCCTCCTGTAAAAAACCTGATTTTTTTCTATATCCTTCAAACTCCCTTTACCTTGGTTTTTAATCTGTATCTAAAGTGCGTAGAACCATAAATAAATTGTGAAAGACAGGACAATCTTCCAGGGGTGACGATTTTTCCCGAGGCATTATAGCTCTGAGAAAAAGCTGACAAATAAAAAGTTGTATCTGGTGTGGTAGGAATTGGTAAATTTAGAAACCTTAATTACTCAGGTGTTAAATATGGGTGAGGATGTTTTTATTCATGTCTATTCCTGCAGGGTAGATTTTTGGGTGATAATTCACTGGTTCAGCTCCACCAGATTTAAAAGAGAATAATGCACTCAATGATTAATAGGAAGCCTATTTAAGTCTGTAAATGACATAATTTTTTTTGATGTATGTTGAGTTGCATTTGACCACAATAGCTAGGAACCAATTAAAATATGTTTATTTCAATAACATTTTAACTTTTCCTTCCGATTCCCAAATATCATGTAGTAAGCAGAAATCTATGCTGTTATTTCTAGAGTGCTATTGGAGGGAGATGAGGTAGCATGGTGAGAAGAAAACATGTTTTCTGTTTATTATATTGAAATGGCCTCTCTTTCTTTCTTCAAAATATTTTTATAATAAAAGCATCTATTTCTGAACTGTCACCATTTTTCATGTAGACATCTTACAGACAGGACACAATTTACATTATTTTTTAACTTTAATCTTAAAAATAACTTCAACATACTTTTATTAATTATATGTACATTTAACATTTCATTTTCAGAAGGAGAACACTGTCTAGGATGCAATTCATTTAGATCAAGAGTAAATTTTTGAGAAAAATACACAGTTCAAACATGTAAAAAAGTATTCTTGATATGCTTGGGACAGAAGTCTCATATCAAATGTACTAAAAGGGAAACATCCTCAAATGGTTGGTAGGTCATAAAAAATAGCTTCCACTTATTTTTTTATGGTAGTTAAAACAGTCAAAATATGTAAAGCATGATCAGTGACTTCTATGAGTATGGTTTAAACAGAGAAAGTATGGAACAAAGCTGAGGGAAATCACGCTTTCATGAGAGGCAGTCTGTTCAGTCCCAATAGAACAAGAGGTGCAAAAATCACATGGGAATGGTCTCCTAGAGATGGCTGAGATGACCTAAAGCAGTGCCATTCCACCCCTACTGACGGTCTGGTGTACTCTCTCTCTGCGTAGCACAGTCCCAGCTTTGAAAGGAAATGTCAGTCCCATGAAAATAACCTGCTCCCTTCCAGCAGAGACATGAGACAATTGGTGAAGGTCTTCTAAATACACATTTCTTAGGTTACCATTGTCTTATTTTAAGAAGTTTTGATTTTCTCTACACAAACACACAAACCAACCCTCAAAAATTATTACGCAGTAATCAGCAGTTTTTAAAGTAGTTTAGTGTAATTATCATATATAACAGACAATGTCAAAAAATGTATTAGGAACACATATTGGGGAATGAGCCTTGAATCAGAAACCAAAACAGCTCTGTGCACACCTCTTCAAGCTAGAAAGCACTAAGAAGTGAAAATACTACCATAATATGACCGTTAAAAATTATTACAAAATCAGTCTTTACTATTAGCTAGAACTCACTGTTCTGCTGGTCAGGAAGGTATGAGATCTTTTTGATTTCTCTACTACAGTAATTGCTGCCAGATGGATGCAATTTTAAGATCATTATTTACAATCCTTCCTGTGCCCTGAGTACTTTATCTTGAAACAATTGCAATTAATATGTTCCTCAGCAGTTTTTTGCTGAGATACATTCTTTTCTTGCTCGTCCAGGATAAAACACTACTAAATTAATCATTGTACAATTTAGCTAAGGAATATAGCTTTGTTGATGTGCTGTTGTTTTTAACATTTAATTAGAAGGAGTCGGAGAGCTGATTAGCAGTACGGCATGATAGCAGAGATCATTAAGGGTCAGATGCAAACCAAAGCACACAGTTTTGTCTCACCACGTGCAGAGTACTTACCTGAGTAAGCAGAGCTCTCCTGGCGTGAAGTATGTCAGTACATAGCTGAAGGGAGATTTTGTCTATGAGACCTGGTGTCGTCAGATATGTGTGAACTAATCTGACCAAAACTCATGGGAACCAAATGCACCAATGGCAACCAACAGCCCAGAGATATGTCTCTAAGGGTGTTTCCTTCAGATATGCTTGCTTTTCAGAGCTGTAAGGCCAGAATTCTAATTCATAATATGATATGTGTAGCATATATTCTTATAAAGTCCAGATGTGACTCTATCAAGTGAAAGAAAGAGCCAGGGTAACTATGGCTTCTTCCCGCTGTTAACATTAGCCATTTCTGCATAAGCCCCTAATCCCCTGACACTGATGTGACTGGATAACTTTCCCAGCCAGACAGCAGGTCTGCTGCTGCTAAACTGTCAGCAATCTACACATATTATTGGCCAAAAATAATCTGAGCTTTATAGATGGATGTAAACAGGACTTTTGTCTAGCAATATACCCTGTGTTTTTTCAGCTGTAAAAATTATTTGTAAATTTTGACCAATGAATAGCCATAATACAGTGATACCTAATTCAACTTACATTTCATTCAGCTGTAAGATTTTTACCAACTAGACAAGGAATTGGGTCAGACTACAGATCTTCCATGAAATTATGTGTTATAGTAACTAACAATTCTTCCAAGAAAAACTATGATTTCCAGGCATGTTGACAAATCACTCTTTCAACTCTGTGCCATCTGAGCTTACTATTTTAGACTCTTTCTTCACTTTCTTCATAAAGTGTGTTTCTAATAAAAATTATTATTACAGTTTGGCAGAGAAAAGGGGATGATGGAGGCATGTACAGTTCAAGGAAAATCTTTTTGTTAACCATTGATTCCTATTTTTGCCTAGCATTGAAAGAATGTGAATAATTAAAGTTTAGTCCCTAAATACTTTCATTTTTTTTTTAGACTGCTAATGCTTTTTTTTTCCTGTACTCTACCTTGGACACAAAAATTTAACAATTGTTTTGCAAAGAAAAATGCTACAAAAGAAAACCTCATTTCAAATCTTCTCAAGTAACAGCTCAGATGTCCCATGGTCAAGGACTTTTTTCAACACAATGTATCTTATCACTAGAAAAAAATTACTCAGTGGGAGATAAATTCTGATCTAATTAAAAGAGCTGGTGAAGGAAAAAAGCCCACACTCCTTATTCAACAGAAAAAACCATCCTGAGAGGCTTCAGATTAGAGCTCTTAACAGGGTTCCCGCCAGCTGTTATCTCTTTCATGACTCATCCAAGAAGTATGAACAGGCAACAGCTGGAACTTGGACTCTGCTTTTTTCTACAGTGTACTGGATGCCAAAAATGGGAGCAGATACTGGTCCTGAGGTTCTTGAGTGCTAGTTTCTGAGTTGGCACTATTCCTGATCACTGTAGCAGCACAAATTCCTTTCATGCATGAGTTATGTAGTCTGTCAGGCCACTTAACATGTGCAGGTCTGTTCTAGCCTTCTTTCAGGCTGTGCTCCCATTTAGGCAAATGTGAGCTTTGGCAATCTACATGATGGAAGCTGTAATGACTCTGATTCAGCAAAGCCTTTCAGTGCATATTTAGCTGTACATGTGTTAGATCCACTCTCATTCAGAAAAGTGTTATTCATAAGGTGAATTCTGAACTCATCTGAGTGCTGCACTGTAGGTGGGCTGATATTTCTAAGACACCTTCTAACCTTACTATTTGAAAGTGCTGCAGGATTCTAAAATACAATGGCAGACCTACAACATACTGAGGTGTTAGACACCCGTTTCACAGCATTTTAGGTTTGAGAGTTCCTTATTACAGTCTTCATTTTAAGAAAATATTTTGACTGAATTCAGATAAGAAGAGTTTAATTTCTTGATTTAATGGGCTTCTGCGGAATATGAAACTTATCCCAAAAAGGGAAGGCCAGAGAGTGAAAGATGGCAGAATGTCAGACAGGTTATGTAAGTCATGCAATTCAAAGCACACATTAATTTACTATCCTGAAGAGACTGTTTACACGTTCTGTTTATATAGCAAGACAGTAATGATGTTATCTCACTTTTGCTTTGTTTTGAACATCCAAGGTTAATCACAGAATCACAGAATAGTCTGAGTTGCAAGGGATCCACAAGTCCAACTCTTAAGTGAACGGCCCGTACAAAGATCTAACCTGCAACCTTGGCGTTATTAGCACTATGCTCTAACCAACTGAGATAATAAAACAAAAAAAAAAAGTGACTAAGTCAGGATTTTTCCTGGTCATTGCATCAAATAAATTATTTGGATTAAAGATGTATGTTCCTTTTTTATTCTGGATCAGTATTCCCAAACAGCAGAGTAAATTGGTGGAGACTCTTGCCAGCAGTGACGACACAAATGTCATTTGAAAACTACTCAGTTTATTGCAGAAGACAAGATGAAAATGAGATGTGTTCAGAAGATGTCAGTGACATACTCACAGCATAGTTAGGAACTGTATCTGGAACTTTGTATGCTCACACCTAGTATGGTAGTGCACTACTGAAAAGTGCAAATTCTTCATGGTTGTAGGCACATTTCAGAAACAGTCTGAACAAAACGCACACTGCCTTGGTAGATTTAATAATTATTGAAGGCAGTGAAGAAAGTGAAGGCAGCAGTCCATGGCAATGGCTTTTTTCTTTGCAGAGCTGCTATATGCTGGTCCTCTAAAACTGGTCATGCTGATCCTCTCTAACACCTCTCCATGGCTTCACAACTTCAGGAATGGAGCTATGAGATGTACTATAGAGCTGTGGAATAACTTTCTGCAACTGTCCAAAGCAAGAGTGAGACTGAGACTATGTGCCAAGCACTTTTAGATTATGTCATCAGATTCTTTTGTGTGCGTTATAAGCCAATGCCTTAATGCTTGACCAAAGAAAAACAATTGCGACCTAGCAAGCTTAACACTCATTTAAGTGACACAGATCCTATCTTTACTGGGCCTGAACTACTCATTCAGCAGAAAGTTTGCCTGAGTACTGAACTTTGAACAGACAAAATCAATGACAGTCCCTTATCTTCTTCTGTATGAGATTTACACAGGGTTTGCTTCCCATTTTCGAACACCGGCACATACTAATTTAGAGGATGAACAAACTAAGGAGTAAAATTTACTATGAGTTAATTCTGCACCAAAAAAAAAAAAAAAATACTCTAAAGGCTTTTTTGCAGACATTTCTACAGATAGGATGCAATTGATACAGCTGGTTTTGGAACGAAATGAATAGGCAACTCTTCATAGAACCCAAGGCAGTGTGTCACCCCAAACAGTTAAAAGCTGTTTGTCACAGTACTGGTTTTCCTTGGTTTTGCTTCAGTCAAACTTAACTGAAGGGATCCAGGTGACAAAACAGTGCAAAGAAATGGAATCTGCAAAGTAAGTTGAAAGCATAAGGTGAAAAAAGAGGATTTGCAAGCTGCCCTTGAGGCTGAATTTTTCCATTTCCCAGAGAATGTCCTGGTAGAAGTCATTTAGTCTATGTCAAATATTCCAAGACAGCACAACTGATATGCCTTGGTACTGACTAGAAATAAATCCATAAGGTAAAAGAGTGATCCAGCTTCCAAGATCACTCAAAGTTATGTTTATTTGTCCAAAACTGCTACCTTATAACTGTATATTAGTAACACCAATATTTAGAGAGTATCTCCCCTCTTGGACTGCATCAACTTGTTTCTTATCCTCTAAGCAGCCACAGGATGGTGTACAGTTTCAATTTTGTTCACGGTTTCCTAGGCTGAATTGGATCCAATGGCCTGAGTTCTGATTTAATGCTATAGGCCCAGTTCTTATTCATAATAAAAATATTTACAGTATTGTTTTAGAGACACATGGAATTAGGAAATCAATAAACTGAACCACTTGAACAGTGTATTCAGCTATGAATACATGCTCAAAAGTGTTACACAAAGCTGGTAATTTCCAACGGAGAGGCTATAACCTTCTTAGGGTCTCTTGGTCATCAGAGACATGTAAAAGGGACTAAGTATAAATGAATCTTTGTGCTCTGGTTTCTACTTCTTCATTGCCAGTACTATGTCATCCAATTACCCTTCATCCTGCTGTGTGACTAGAATTTTTTTTGTCATGAACTATTTTAAAGCCTCCAATGACAAAAAAGAGAGAAGAAAAAGTTTTCCTTCAAAGTCAAGAAGAATAAGATTGATGTCTTTTGTTCATGAATCCAACAATTTAAATTAAAAGATCTAAAGCCCTCATGACACTAATTAATTTTACTTTGGAGATGGAACTTTAATATTTAACTTTCTGCAATTATAATGAAAACTTGCCTGCACATGGAATGATTTTTTCCTTTTTTCTTCTTTTTTTCCCTTTCATAATACTCTTTTTGTTATTAGAATCACAAATACAGGAAACATTTCAAAACCAGCCGGCTGAGATAGCAAGCGGTTAAATAACTTAACATTGCAAAGATGTAAGCATGTGCTGAAAAGCATGCATGAATAGTCCCATGTGTAAAGTTAATTGCCTAGATCAGCACATAATGATGATGCAGCACCATAGTACAAATAAACACAAGTTACATGGACAAAGACTATATGTTTTCATTTTAAAAAGGTAGTGATTAGAACTTTACGTTTCCTTCCTGTCTTTATTTGAAAGGGTGCAAAACAGAGATAACTCACACAGCTCCTCCTGAGCAGTCTTACTCACTCTGGCTGAGGTCTTGCTTAGCTCTTCACCTCTCTGTAGCCTGCTGATTAGAAAGCAGGCACCCAGAGCACTTCCTCTCCTGCTGTTGGACCCCAGTTTTATGTCTCTGTTTTATTAACTGTTGCATGAAGTGATCTCCATCTAGGGCACACTTTTCACAAGGTCTCTTTCCCCCCATCTTTCTGACAGCTTATTATGACTGAAGTGGAAATGTTACATAAAACAAGCTGTTTATGGAAATCTTATTTCTGTCACATGAGCTCTATTCTGATGTGACAGGCTCTCTATCTGGCTGCAAGCATTAAATATATTAATTATATCTGTCATTATGCAATTCCCCTCTTATCACCACTGGATTTTATAGACCTGGTAAAATATACTCTGAGCAGTAAAATCATTGCACCTTAGCACACTTCAGCGTTTATAACAATCTGACATAATAAGGATACTGTCATTGCAGAAACACCTTCCTACACCCATGTGGGTACTTGAAAATCTGTGCTTTCTCCATCCTCCTACATAAATATAGTAGCTTAGGAACTTTTATGCTGTGCCTTGATTTTTAATGATAAGAGATGTCAGGTACCACTTAAAACATAAGAGATGAAAAGGGGCAATTCAGCTTTAACTAACACAGCCTTCCTTTAGATATAGTCAACTGTTCTGCTTCTGTGAAGTGGGAAAAGTGTGAGAAAATATGAAACAGAAAAAGTTTTAAACTAGAAAGCATTAAGATCCTGCCTTAGGACCTCTTACTCTTGGATACCTAAAAAACATAAACACGATAAAGTGACAGACTTTGATGCCAGTCTAACTCCACTCTCCGCAATTAAGTATTGAAGATTTCTACAAGTGAGAGCTAAACCCTGGCCTGCAATAGTGGATCCAATCTTCTCAAGTGTATATAATACCTATTCTCAAAACACAAGACAGGTTGTGAAGTCCAAAGAAAAATATTCAGTCAGAACCTTGCTAATCTTATGCTCTTCCTTCCAAATTGCACCATGAAATACTGGACAAGTCTAGACTGCCATTCTGGATTCTGACATCTGAGTGTAGAATTTAAATACAGGTTAAGAATTGCAGATTTTTTGATAAAAGGAAAGATTCCATATAAGTTTTTGTTAGAATAAAAAAATAGCATGTATATAGAGGAAATAATTAAATCCTGCAGGATGTCAATATTTTTGAACCCTGGTATAGATTTGGGGGATATAATTGTCTACGTAGTTCTTTTGCCCTCTCGTTAAGGTAAATGTCCAAATGTTGGTGATCCATATTTAGGAAAGCCAAGGTGCTAGATTGAGTGTCTACATGTGACCATGTTGTGCAACACATCTGGATTATAAAACTGTAGCCAGAGTGGCAAAGCGTTCTCTGTATCTCAGGCACAGTAATAAAGATTGGTACCAAGCAATACAGCATGGCTCAAGTAGCAGCCCTGAATCTCTTGTTCTATTTTGCTTTACTGCTTATTTGCTTCGGGACTGACACAGTTCTGGTCATTGTCAGTGACAGGAATGGCTAGAGAAATTGCCTATTTTGGCAGCAGGGTTTTGCAGAAGACCAGAGTGTTGCAGTGGTGAGATACAGCATACTTCAGCCCTTTAATACAAGAGGAAGACGGGCTTCCTCCTGAATTTTGACAGCAGCACCTGGGAGGAGGGAGGCCTGCGGACCCCACCCGAGAAGGGTCACCTCTCAGGCGTCCGCCTGCGGCTGGCACCGGCTCCCGTCGCAGCCCGGCCGGCGCGGGACGGCGGAGGTGTGCGAGCGACGTGCCGGGGGAGGACCGGGGAAGGTGCCGTGCCTTGTGGCCCCGGGGCGGGGCTGCCGTACGCCTTGCCCGTGCATTGGGTCTAGATTCATACATAAATATAGCCGGGCTGGGCTCGCCACACTCCTCTACCCCCCGCCCCCCAGCCCAGGAAGAGAAGGGGGAGAGAAACAAGAAGGGGGGGAAAAAAATCCCGGTGAGGTCATTCCAATGAGAGCGCAGGAGGCGAGCGGACAAGGTCGACTTTCCCGGCGGAGGCGCAGCCCTTAGGAGCGCGGANGGCGGCGCCGGGGCCGCCCCGCCGTCCCTCGGTAGCGCCCGCCGGCCGCGGATGCTCCGCTCCGCCCCGGCTACCGGCGAAGGAAGAAAAGTTTGGGGGCGACTTAGGGCCGCGGGAGCGCCCGAGGAGAAGGAGGAGGAGGATGCGCGGTTTCCCCGGCTGATCGGGAAGGAAGGATGACCGAGGGAGGATGTGCACCAGCAGCCAGATCATCGGGAGCCTCCTGGTGCTCTCCGTGCTGGAGATAGGGTTAGGGGTGTCCAGCGTGGCCGTGGGGGCGGTCAGTTTCAGCCTGGTCCTCACAGAGCATAAACCTCAGCTGGGAGACTCTTCTCCGGTATGGAGCGGGGTGTGTGTACGTTAGCCATTTCACTCTCTCTTTAACTCTTTATGGTGATGATCAGACCGTGCGAAGGCATCCCCTTTTCCCTTCCCTTCCCTCCCGCGAGTGCATGTTGCGCCGACCTCGCCGGGTCCATTTGCGCTGTGCTTGGGGTACGGTCTGCAGAGTCGTGGGGCGAGGGGGAGGCGCGGCGGGGACAGATGTACGTGTGTGTTGGGCGGGGGGAGAGCTCTTCTTTCTCACTCCTTTCCGTTTTCCAGTCTTGCTGTGAACAATTGAACTTTCTCTGAACCCCTTCTCACACCTGGCAAAGCCCGATGCTTTGCATGAAACCCATAGGTTACGGTCTTTAAATTGACTGTGAGTTTTGCTTTTTAAAAAGAACAGCCCTGTCCATGATGAGGAGACTGTCAAAAGGTGCTTTAAATTAATGTCAAGGGTATGCCAGCTGAGTCCTGAGCTTTTGGAGGAAAAATAGAAAGAGGCATTGGGAAGGAAAAGGAGAAAGATGTTCTCACGATCTGGGCACCTGGAGCATCCTGTAAAATGAACAAAAAATATGAAAACCCAATAACGTGTTAATAGAAGTAGCATGTTCATATCATAGAGCATTTCTTACTTCTCAAAAATGTTTCTTATTTTTCCAGTTCGAGATATGCATGTTTCTAGGAAGAATTTTCCTCTAAATTGTTACTTGTATTTATGAAACAAAGAATAGGAAATGTTGAATATTCAGTCTAAACATGAGTGGGCATTTTTGAAGTCCAAAGCTGGTTTTGGCCAGCTCGTATTGTACAGCAGTATTTCTAAAAGGATTGTTTGCTTTGCTTCAGATAACATGAAAAAATGCAAAACACTCTTGGTTATTCACCAGCATAACCTCTTCTAATTTATAGATTCATTCTGACAAAGTGCTTCATGTAATATTCTCACTGTCAATAATTATTAATTATTTACAAAAGTGATAAATATTTTTGGCAGTATATAAACCCACATATAATTCTGCACTGCAGAACAGGTAGGCGAAAAATGAAAATGAAGATGAGATCAGACAGGTAATGATATTACCAGGCCAAGAGGTAATGATATTATCAAAATAATTTCAAAAAGGGAGGTTTCTGATCATTGCTGATGAAGAAAAAAATTACTTAAAATCATGTGTCTATCTGAAGATTTAATGGCAAAAAGCAATTTCCTGGGTTTCACTGAAGTCAAAGAGCTTTGATCAGTCAGTGAGATCAGTATTTTATGCAGTGATTGAATTTTGTGACAATGCTATCACAGCTGAAATCCTTTCATGACGATGCACATTTCCTGCATAACTGCCTCATTCATTTTTATGCTGTTACCCCAGAGTTTGTATTAGACACAGATTAAGATTCTACTATATTAGATGTTGGCTTCCAAGGACATTATAATCGTAGT
Source organism: Cnemophilus loriae (assembly GCA_013397755.1). NCBI lineage: Eukaryota > Metazoa > Chordata > Aves > Passeriformes > Corvidae > Cnemophilus > Cnemophilus loriae. Next base: position 205,226 of record VZTF01003389.1, read on the forward strand.
AAGAGACAGATACAGTATAAGAGGGTGTAAGCAAGTATGAAGAAACAACAAACCAAAACTGAGTGGTATAACAGGTGGTTGCATTAACATACCAGCAGTCTGGCTGATTTCGAGCTGTTCATAGGTAGAGTTTTAGAGAGGAATAAGACAGAGGACAATGAAGGGGTTTTGCAAATGTTTATGGGAAATTATTCTCATGTGTGAGTGCAGAGGCATGGAAGGCAACCCAAAGGGACTTGTTTGCAAATGTAACAAGTGGACAAAGGATGACAACCAGAGCCGGCAGAGCCTGGCATCAAGTGCTGGGAACTGAGCAAAATCTGCAGGTTGAATAGGCAGAGAGAGCCCTCAAAGAAAAGGCAAAGTGGAAGCAAGAAGCTTATGCTTCACGTAGCAGAGGAAATGAGAAAATCAAAGTGATGTGCAGACTGGGGTGACATGTTTCTAAAGGCTGACTTACTTTTCCTTGAACTAAAGATCTCTGGTCTAAATTGTCACCATTATACCACTCTCTTTGTACTACTCCAGCAGTTCAAACTGTTAGGTTGCATTCTTCTGACTAGGTGAGTAGCAGGTGAGGCAGGCAGGCCAAAAAAGGGGCCACAGATTTACTGTTCTCCAGGGATGCTTAGGGCCATGGGTAACTAGTTTCAAATTTAAACAACTGGACAAAGGTTTGTTTGGATAATCCTCAGGACCGTCCTGCTGCAGAAGTGGCATAAACCTCCTTTCTGCTCTTACACTGAGCTCGTGTTGCCTGTATTAAAGGATATGTCTTGCATAAAATACGTTATTTTTTTCCAATTCACACTCTCGAATCAGGGTTTTCCTTTGAGAAGTGAAAACTAAGGAAAAGAAGGAGACATTAAAGGAAAAACTAATTCTTTGACACATTAAGATACAAAACACTTAAGTTTAACATCGCCATTCCTCCTGTTGCAATTTACTTGGAAATACACAGAAAACCTTTGACCCTGTTCTATCCTTTTATGTGGGTGGAACTCAGCAGAGACCCAAGTTCATAAGGAAGTAGATGAAGATAGCATCACCATGGAAACCTTAACCTGAATTCCTAAAATTTGGGCATCTTAAAAATCATGCACATTCTATCTTCTATCCTTGCCTCCCTATGACGCTTCGCACTTGACAAACATTAGCTTTTCTATTAAAAGACTTGTTCTTATTGTTCACTGCCTCTATTCAGACAGATGATTTACTGACACACCTAATTTTAACCATGTGAATTCCATCCATAGGATTATGGATACAAGCGAAGTTAAGCATAGGTGGAAGTACCCTGATCATGGCATGCCCTGCATTATGTATGAGCAAGCCTAGGCAATGTCTGTATCAAAAAATACATTAAAATGGGGAAAAAAGTTTCAAATCTGTCGTTCTCATTGGAGTTGGATTGGATTAAGATAGTACAAGTTGTTTAAAAAGTAGCCAAAAGACAACAACTGAAGGTGTGACTGTCTTCTCAAATTATCTGGAGCATGTGGAGACAACTATCTAGTTTACATCATCACCAATCTGTTCTTTTTAAAATAGGCCATGGCTGTTAAATTGCAAAAAAAAAAAAACCAAAACCAAACCCACAATAAAAACAGTCCCAAATACCCTAAAGTGCGCACATTGTTGATTTCAGAATTTTCTTTCTGTTTGTTATGTTTGTATTGGGATAAACTATTCTACAGGCTGTAATCAGTGTCTCCCAGATTTCTTTGTTTCCCAGAAACTGAGGGATATTTCTGAACTCCACCATTCCAATTCAGTTATATGACGTACTATAGAAATAATTCAACCAGTGAGAACGCTGAACCACTAACAATAACATAGTAAGAATGACAGCATCCATAGAAAAACCTTTTGCACAAACAACAAAAATCAGGAGATAATCAACCCAAAAGTATTCACAGATTTTTTTTTTTTTTAATGGTCACATACCTCCCCATATATATTTGGAACATAGTGGTTGCATCACTATCACTATGAGTAGTGAACAGATATTCACACACACACATACATGTGTATGGCTCTAATCCTCATTTATGCTGCAGTGGTGAATAAATCCCTGCTATTAATGAGTCTCCCTCACAGAGAGAGAGAATGAGAGACAAAAGCCACGTCTTTAGACAGATATGCCATCTATCTTCATATGCAAGAGAGATACCCGATGATTCACTTATGGCTATGCCCCTCAAGAGTAAAATCGTTTCTTCCCTTATAAAGGCAAGTATCTGAATGTATTTGAGAGATACACACTTTCTGTATGTTAGTCTCTTTGCCTGTCTGTAGATAGAGGCAGAATTATTGTTTCCATGTGTGATTTTATCACAGTGGAAGTCTGCCTGCCTTTTAAAAATCTGCATTTGGCTACAGAAATTTGTTCCAAGTTGGCACTTGAAATATTTGATTTAAATTACTTTATTTTTTTTATCCAAGATTTAAAGGAAAAGAAAAAGTGTCAGTCTGTATGGACTTTCCCAGAGCAAGAAAACCTTTTTAGACTGTTAAATCAATGTTGGTGGCCTAAAATTTTAAACCACTGAATTTTACATCTAGATTTTACCGTTGCCAAGTTTCCTTTGGAAAGAACAGTCAAACTTTTTTTTTTTTTTTTTCAAAAACAGCACTAAAAAAATCACATTATTGTTTAGCATGCAGACAAAATGCAGATGTGATCCTACTTTATTTTAACATATGCACTGCATTTTCATCAAACTGACCATATTTCTGTCTGGCTCCTACTCGTGATGAAATGAATCACAGGACTTTCAGCGAGCTCGATGGAAGCTGGAAAGAGTTCTGTACCCATAGACGGGGAAGGACATACCAAGGGTGGAAGTTTCTTGCCTTGCACGGAGCCAGGACAATTCACTGAATTCAGCTGAAGTCTTTCAGTAGGTTTTCTTTGTCATTCAGAGACTCCAGGTGCACAAACCAACCTGGAAGATGGTCCATCTAGTTCCTGGGTTGTATTCAGAGGATCTGTTGAATAAAGACTGACTTCAGCATATGCTTAAATGTTTTACTACAATAAGAGTTTAGTTCACCTGCAGGGAATAATCTTCCATTTATTATTTTTTTTGAGATGTAAGCAGTCACACTCTAAACCAAATACTTGATACAAAACAAACAAAAAGCATTATTTTTACTTGTTATTCTGATAGTCTCTAAACAAGCAAAAAGTAAATATAATTATTTTGTGCTGAGAATTTAAGTGTTTTTAGAAATGGATGGAGGTTTTTTGAATCACTGACATCACGTAAACTTTCAGATTCAGAAACACATTTCTAAATTTCCTTGATTGTTTCTAAAAACCATTTCCCACTTTTAAAGCATCTCTGTAGGTCTATAACCAGATGAGTGGAAACACTAATCACAGGGACTGGGATGGAATTTAAACTGCTTGCATATGGCTTGAATCAGTGGGAAGTGTAGCAGCACCTGATTTGGTAAGACCCCGTAGCACACTGCCAGACAAGTTATTGGCTCAGATTAGACACAATTTAACACTATGCCTCAGTTATAACAGAGCCTCCCCTCTCAGCACAACAGATTTGGTGGTACACAAGGTTGGGTTGTGGCAATGCTATTGCTTCTGGTTCTGTGTCTGGATGACTTTCAGCCAGCTAGACATTCCTGTCCCCACAATCACTTCCATGGGACAACAACATCGTTAGAAGTTTCCATCCTCCTTTTGCAAAGATTATTGTGTTCCTCTGTGGAGGTAATAGGCAAACCTAGCACTTAGGCTTGATCTTCTTGCCTGTTGTAATTTTTATTTAGTTTGATGTCTTTGTTTTCATGAGTAGATTCTGTGCCCTTTATGCCTGCTCTAAGAAAATGTAATCCTTGTTCTGAAATATTGCTTTGAAGAAGAGTTACAATTAAAAACATCTCTCCTGCTTACTTCATCCATTAGGGATTTCAGCTTTTTTCCTCATTTGGATGGAGTTGAAACAACATTATTAAATAGAATCTTTATTTCTTTACATTATTAATTTCAAATTCCTAGTTATTCTCCTGGAAGTCACATGTTTATGCAGCTTTAGTGTAAAACACAGATTTTTCTAGTTTACTACCTGACAAGGGTAGATAAAAGTGAAGCTGTTAATTCTGTCTTGATGGTTTAGTCTTCCAAGTAGAGCGTCATTTGAATAGGTATAATACACTTGCATTTTCACTGTGTTATATTCCATTTTGGAATCGTTTCCCATCTTCTGTTTCATCAGATACGTGTGGATGACCCAGAATGATGGAGGACTTTCCATGGAGTATATACAGTTTAGCTGTCTTTTTTGTCATGAACAGCGACTAGGGATCAAGCTGTCCTTATATTTAACAGGTTTTCTCTACTATTTTGTTCAGCCTGTGTCCAGGAAATTTTTCTATGTGCAATTTTCATTTTTTCAAGGGAATTACACTCACCATTGCTTTTGCCTTTTCAAAACATAAGACAGAAAGGTTTCTTAGCTTCAAGATATAAAATAAAAATAGATCCTTTTCTTCTGCATGATGGAAAGAAACAAATCTTTGGCTTCCTGCAGATCAACTAAAAGAGAATCTTTTTTGCAGACTACCAGGGAGAAAGAAGAAAGTGAAAGAAGCCAAGTCTTTTGTTCCAGAAAATATGAAATAGGGATGGATCCAAACCACAGAACTTGAATATAAATTGAGATTTTAGCCTTCTTACCAAAATTTATGGGGTTTTGGATCTGAGGTTTTGTTTCAAGGCAATATTCAATATAAAGTAAATTAAAGCAGTTTCAAAATAAACATTCCCCTTTTCTGGGAGGTCTTTGGGGTTCTTTTCCAAAGTCCAACAGACAAAAAGAGAGATTTTCCAATAGGCATCTGGAACATTAGCAGGTACAGCTTCAGTGTGAACGACAAAAACTCCACAGACAAACAGACACTACTACATCACCTTGCAATCACACTGGTGCTACCAGAGCAACTCTAATTTTGGTGGGTCCATGGTGAATCATCACTGAAAATGGGATTGAGGCACTCAGTCTCTAAGTAGCTCCTGTGTTTTGTAGTATCTTTCTTTGGACTTTTTGTCATTCACCCAAGAGGAGTTATGCCCCTGTCTATTACTTGATGATACATTCTCATAAACTCATCGAATCATGGAATCATACAATAAGGGTTGGAAGGGACCTTAAAGATCATCTAGTCCCAACTGTCCCTGCCATGGGCAGGGACACCTCCTACTAGACCAGGTTGCTTAAGGTCTTGTATAACCTGGCCTTGAATATTGCCATGGTTGTGTAATCCACAGCTTCTCTGGGCAACCTGTTCCAGTGCCTCATCATCCTCACAGTAATTAATATCTTCCTAATATCTAGCCTAAATTTCCCCTCTTCCAGTTACCTCATTACTTCTTGTCCTGTAACTACAGTTCCTGATGAAGAGTTCCCCTCAAGCTTCCCAGATATTGGAAGTTTGCTATGAGGTCTCCACGCAAACCCAATGATCCTTGTGGGTCCCTTCCGACTCAGAATATTCTGTCATTGTGTGAATCTCTGAACCTTCTCTTCTCCAGGCTGAACAGCCCAAACTTTCTCTGCCTGCCTTCTTAGGGGAGGTGCTCCTTCCCTCTTACCAACTTTCTGGCCCTGCTCTGGACTTGCACCAACAGTTCCAATACACGACTTCTCTGCTAGTCTTGACACAAAACATCATGTATGTATAGGAGGTATGAATAAGTCTGCAAACAAAAGTAACCCTATAATCAATAGGGACTGGGTGTAATTGGTGATTTATGCAGGTTTTTAAGTAATCCTTTCAGTCTTTTAGCCTTTTATGTTTGTTTTTTTTTTCTTATGAATAATAATTAAAATGGAAGTCCAACAATGAGACATCTGTTTAAAAAAGTTCCAGCTGAAGTTCCCTCTCTGGCTTCCAGGGCATTTTGTAGGGCTTATTAGCTTAGCTTATCCTTAATGAAATGTTCTAGCCTTATTCTCTGCATGAGTTGTGAACACTTCAAAAACTGAGCATTCTTTACAAGAAGCTTATCTTCAGTGATATATTCCTTTCCCACTCATGATTTACTGTATTTTCAGTATGTCTCTTTGCCTAACTTACCTCAGGTAAGTTAGGTTACATGGTTAGAAAATATAACTACATTTAAAGAGTCCATGAGATTGGTTGGTAAAAATTGATTAAGGAAAATCAATGATCAAGTATAAAGGAGCAAGTCCTCACCATGACAGTGTTAGTTAGTCAAGGGTAAACCGTAGACCGGAGTAGCTCAACAGTTACAAACCAAGTTTTACTGTTAGGACATATTGACATGAAGTCTTTCAGGACAGCCAAGAACAGAGAGAGAGTGTCAAGACAACAGAGCCCCTGATGGCTGTATTCCAGTTGGCAGTATTATAAAATAGAAGATTCTGAGTAAAAAACACTTTCAATCTCATTTTTACCGCATCCTTTTTCTGGTACAAAGAGCTAGTGTAGTTTCTCCCATCCACTTTTCACTACTGCTGATCACAACACTGAGACATCAAAAATTTTACAGGAAATTCCTATAGCACCACCAAAATCCCCCAAAAAAACCCAACAACGACAAAAAAAATCTTAAGTCTCTATGCTATCAAAAAGCAGAGAACAGAGTCAATCACATAATGTCCCACAGAAATCCTAACCTTTCTAGAAGTCTCCACATTGAAAAGCCTGGCTGAAGAAACTCTACATGAGCAGTGTTCCTGAGCCATGGGTATTACTAACACTCTCTTCATACAGCAGGTTTCCAGTGTTTCCAGTGAATCAGCCTTAGAAGAGAGGGGTAAACTTGGCTCATAATTTTCAAAGCTTTGCATGAGATATAATTGCCTGACTCTGTGGCTCAAAGTCATCCATTGGTTTTAATTGCAAAATGCCTGCTGACATAAATAAATAACCATACTGAGTTTTGGGCAAGCCTTTTCTCTATGAATGTAATACACTGTCATCTAAAAAAACCCCCAACCTAAATAACATTAATCCTTTGTTACTGCCTGAATGCTTTTCTTCCAAGGTTTTTAACATATTCAGGCATTTGAGTGCATTCAGTTTCACAACTTGTTTATCTCATAGCCATACAGATTGTAAAACTTTGGCATGACCTCAAGATTAAACAGAAGAATGTGGAGGAAGCAAGAATATCTAATTCCTCTAATTTACTCTTTTAGTTTTTTAACTATGGAACATGTTATTCCTTGCCTATATGTACAAATACTGTAGATGTAGAGAGAGAAAATACATGCAGAGTGTACATGACACAATACAATATTATAATAAAATCGTAGAATTTCTCAAGTTGGAAGGGACCCATAAAGATCACCAAGTCCAACTCCACGCTCCTTGCAGGACTACCTAACACTAAACCATATGACTAACAGCAGCATCCAGAGTGCTCCTTGACAGACTTGGTACCATGATCCCTTTCCTGGAGAGTCCGTTCTAGTGACTGACCACCCTCTCAGCGAAGAACCTTCCTCTGATGAAACTTCACTCCATTTCTTTGTGCTCTGTCATTGCTTATCAAAGAGAGGAGATCAGCACCTCTCCCTCTGCTGCCTGCTTTGAGGAAGGTGTAGACTGTGTAGAGGTCACCCCTCAACCTTCTCTTCTTCAGTCTGAACAAACGAAGTGACCTCAGCTTCTCCTCGTAAGTCTTGCTCTTGAGGCCTTTCACCATCTTGGTCATCCTCCTCTGGACACGCTTTAATAGTTTGATGCTTTTCTTATACTGAGGCATCCAACTTGGCACACAGTGCTCAAGAAGGGGCTGCACCAGAGCAGAATAGAGCAGGACAATCACTTCCCTCAACCAGCTGGTGATGCTGTTCTTGATGTACCCCAGGACATGGTTGGCCTTTTTTGCTGCTAGGGCACTGTTGACTCACATTCAGCTTGTGATCAAGCCAGACACCCAGATCTCTTTCCCTGTGGCTGCTTTCCAATCTCTTGACCCCCAATATTTATCTATAACTAGGATTACACTGTCCTAGGTGCAGAACCTGGCACTTGGTCTTGTTCAATTTCATAGAGTTGGTGATTGCCCAGCTCTCAGGTCTATGAACATCTCTCTGTAAGGCCTCTCTACACTTAACAGAGTCCATGGTACCTCCTAGTTTTGTATCATTAGCAAACTTAATGTACATTTAATCACTGCATCCAGATCTTTACTCCAGGTAGTCAGATGCTTTAAATGGAATAGTCACCCCCTGTTTTGAGATGCTTAGGGCTCATAGATTAGCTTCATTGACTCAAACTGGAGCAGAACTAAAGCATTCCTGAAAAAATGGGTGACCTGCTCTTTCATACTCTTTCAGCTTTGAAGGTAAATTATCAAACCCACGGTTTTTAAAACTAGTTAACCAGTTAAAACTATCTATGATGGTATCTTCCAACACTAATTTATTTTTCTATATACGAAAATTTCCTTTCAATCCTATTCAATCTCTACAGAGGGAAAATATATTATTAATCCACTTTATCAAGTCTGATTGAATAGAACTTAATTACAAAGATGTCTTCAACAAATTTCATTTGAGGCTTCTGCATTCTGAGAAATACAAAACACTACATGTGAAAATCTGAAGCCTGCCTTCAGTTGAAGCCAGTCTGCAATGGCACGACTGGGAGTGAAACCCTAAAACTTCACAGAAAGCCTGAGTGAACACCTACAAAGCAGATGTGATGAGCTGAAATCTTCTTTGCCTGTGGGAAAGGTGCAGAGGGAGCACTGTCCCTGGCGATTTGTTTTGTTTTGTTTTGTTATTGCAGTCAGTAGGTTCTAGTAGCAATTATCAGTTGTGTTTTCTGGTATGTCCTGCACCATTCAGCACCATGGTCTACATGACCCAACTCTCTCCATAATCAGACTGGTATTAAATTCACATCCCGTGCTTAGTGTAAAGGTAAATAATACACAAAATTTATCCACATCCATTATGGGGAACTGATTTCATGGGTCTAACACGGAGTAAAAAGATACCTCAAGGCTTATACTTAGGTATACACATGAACTACTTTAGTTAGAGGGAGATAAACTATGAGGTAAAGCAACTCCTCAGCTGAAATAGTGAAGTTGCAAAATTTTAGAGTGTATATAAGAAGTACCTGCAATATATTACACAGACCCTGAATGCTGTTAGGAAACTCTTAGGTTTTTGGTTTGTTTGGTTTTTGTTTTTTTTTTTTAATTTATTATGTAACAGCCAGGTCTGTTTTGTGATTTAATTCTAAATCAGGGTCAAGCAGTCTTTTGCTAGAAATACCATCTCAATGCAAAAATGATGTGGAAAAACCCACTTTTAAAACGATAAAATTACTTCCCAGTAGGGGTGTAGGGTTAGCTTTATTGAAAACAAGTAGCATATATTTCTTAATAAAGGAGTTTATGAGGTATCAAGGAAATCTTTTGACAGTATTGCTAACACATAGAGAAGGCCTTATTGCTTTCATACAACTACAGTAGTTCCTACCCATGACTTCTCCCTTGGAGACTATTCATTGTTTTCCTTGTTAAACTTTTCCGTAGGAGGAAAAAGACATCAGAGAAATCACTGATCTTTGACAGAGGTCACTATTAAGCATTACCATTTATTTTTATCAGCTGGTTTTTCTGGTTTTGTTAATTAATTTTTGCCTAATGCTTGATGCTACAATTAGCAGATTAGTTTGTGTGAGGGAATGACATAAAAAAAAGGAGTATAGATACCTTCATGCTGTCTCTTGCAAACTGGGCTATCAAGAGTCTGAAGCAGATCTTTCTGCATGCCCAGAGTAGTCACACCAACAGATGTACTCATATTTACACCTGCACCCACGGACATGACTGAATTATATTCTTGCCCAGAGTTCCACTGTCTTGAAGACAAGGATCCATATGTGATCCTTCAGTGGTTCAGATGGTAGGATCAGGGCATTAAGCCCCTCTGCTGTGCTTAGAAGTAGATGATTTGCATCACTGACTACTACCTTGCTAAACTTTTCTGAGAGAAAAAGAAAACAGTAAAAAGGCATTTTTATGCTTGCAACACTGGGGATTTTTTTCCAACTTGTTTACCTAAGCAGCTTAAAATTCAGATTTCCTTTCTTGTCTCATGACTTATCATGGTCACTCTGACTTCTCATTCCAGTTTCTTATCAGATAAGAATGTTTATGGTTGAGTTATAACCTCCTGAAACATAAGGTTTGTGACAAAAATGCTGACAACTGTAACCATTGCCTAAAAAGTGGTCACCACCACAGCAACACAGCGGGATTTGAACTTCATACTTTAAATGATGAAATAATTGTTTGGTTTTTTGTTTTTTGCAGTTCCTGCTTTGCGGCATATGTGGAATATTGTGTGCCAAAAAAAAATCTGGACTTGTTGTAAGTTTTTTTTTTTCATAACACATAAGTATTTGAAAGGCTTCCTTATCTAATTTGAAATCTTTACTGGGGGCTTTCTGTATCCAAGTGGTTTTGATAAACAATTAGAAAAATTGCAAGTCAGCAATCTAAAAGAAGAAATCAGCACTTTGGAATAATCATAAGAAACAAGGCAGTTCTGAAATGGCCTAAGTAGGTCATGCTAGTTAAGCCATACATCCCTATTTATAAGTATCTGGATAAACTTTGATGGGAAACCACTTGACATAGATTTATGTCAAGTCAATAAATGCTTCTCAGTAATGTCACTGGACAGTATCTTCTCTCCTTCAAAAAACAACACTGGGTTGCCATCTCAATAAGGCTGCTGACCAAGTTTGTTTCTAGCTATCATAGATGTTAAGTGTTTTAACAAGTTTGTTTAGCAATCTGAAACACATGTAAGTAAGTTTTAAAGTGATGGAAGATGTCTCTTCAGGTACAGTCATTTTCTCACTGTAGCAAAATGGTGTTATTACTCAACAAGTCACAGCAGAACTTTATGTTAAAAATATGATCCTGTTGTAAGTGATAATGCCAGTCCTAATTTTCTGTCAGCTTGATTATTCTGTCACATACAGAAGGAAGTCAAATAAAACCAGAATAAGTGTGATGGGAATCAAGAGTTCTCTCCAATTATTTTTTAATATCAATGAGTTATCCTAAACACTGTTAAAGTGACAGTCCCATTTCTTAAACATGTGTCCTGTAACCAGTTTCTAAAAGCCATCTGTTCTGGCGGTCTCATGGAATAGTCACTTGCGAGTGGACTGCAATAATCATCCTCAATGCCACATTCCTGATGAAATTCTCATCCCAGCTGTGTACAGAAGTAGTCTATAAGACTCCGTAAGTTTTTGCCACCACAGTAGATAAGTACATATACAAAGCCATATGGAGAAGCACCAAAGGGCCATCTAGATCATCATCTGACAGGTCAGCAGTATCAAGGGAAGTGAATAAGACAAACATTTAGCACTGTCTCCATAATAAGGTCTTTTGCTCCTGAATCATATGTGGTTAAAGCACATCCTGAACCAGTGTAACATCTTTGTGATTAAAAGCAATTGGAGGTCTTTAAAAATGTCTCATTGATTGCAGCCTGTTTCACAGCCTTCTAAAATTCCCAGGAACATTTCGGTCAAGTTAAAACCAACCAAACCAACTAACCAACCAAACCCATAGTCACCAAACTGACCTTCTGTAAAGCAGCATCCAAGATTTCTTTGTTGATTCTTTTGCTTCTTTGACCAGCACATTCACCTCAAACACTTTCAAAGACCCCACAAAAGCTGCAGAAAGCCTCCAACCTGCTGTCTGACTGAATAAATTATAATTGAGCAGGAGGCAGAGTCAGATGGCACACAAAGCAAGAGAGATTCACTACAAATACATGAGGCATTCACTCCTGAGGCAAGGTGATAAACTGCACAATAGAAAATTACGACACATTCTGTCATGTTACTGTTTTGCATGAACAGCTGGAAATCAGATTTGTGTCCTAGCAGTCCTTCCATTGAATAGGTTTTAACTTTACCTACTCATTTTACCCAACTTTTTCTTACATGCAGCATCAATCTTAACTCTTGTATACCAGAAGGTAATGTATTCCCTTGGAGCAATGTGGGAGCTAAGAGAGTTAAAAACAAGTGCCTGTGCAGTGTTTTGCAGTCAATGATGCTATCAAAGAATTGAACTATGGTTACTGTCATATTTTATATGCCTGAATCCATCTCTGAAAAATATTACTGTGACATAACCTCTCTTGTCTCTCCTGACAGATGATACTTTTTTCTGCCTGTTGCATCTGTGGACTAATAGGAGGAATCTTAAATTTTCAATTTCTTCGTGCTCTGACAAAGAAGTCATCTGCTCTCTATTCTTTGCATCTTGCCTCCATGTCTCTTGCATGCATTGGAATTGGTGGTTGCACCCTTTCTTCATGGCTCACTTGTCGGCTAGCCAGCTATGAACAAAGGCGAATGTTCTCAGAAAGGGAACATTCATTGCATCACTCCCATGAAATGGCAGAAAAAGTGAGTTGTGTGTCTTCTCTTATTTGTTCTGCTTCTCCTGAAATGTTACTGTGTGTGTTAAAGTTTACAATTGGCAAGAGATGTGTTCAGTTTTCAGTTTTATATGAGAAAGAGCTTCTGGAAAATGAAATGCTGCCATTCTGTGTAAGCTTTATTATGTTGCATTATATGGAGCTATTTTTAGGTACTGTATATTTGCAGTACATCCATTTCAATGAAGTACATCCATTTTCAACATAATTCCATTGTACAGCTATTCAGGGGCTTAGCTGCTAAATATAGCACTTCATAAATAATTGGAAGCCTTATTAATATGAATTATCATGTATTGTACCGTGAAAAAAGCACAGAAAGCTTTCTGTAACCACATCATTGCATGCTTCCAGGATTTAATCAATTTCTTCCTCTCCCAAGTACTCAGCTTATAAATTAGGTTATTTAAGCAGAAAAGCCACAGTTCACAAACCTAGGTGATTTAACCTGAGCATCTAAGGGCATATTTAGACACCTAAATGAAACTGGTTTCTTTTGCAGTACTGAGCATTTACTTCCTTTCTGTATTAACAGGAAGCCTACCAAGATGTATAGGAATATATTTAGGTGCTGAAACTGAAGCTCCCAAAGCTGAGCACATATGATCAAAACAATTAATTGAAGGGAATTCTTGAAATCTCCTTGACTTAACAGATCTGAATAACATTTGAGGAGTTCAGTGTTCGCTGTAACCCTGTGCTTTGCATTTGGACTTAGTATGTATCCAATGCTTTTCATTTGAGAAATGAGCAGAAAAAAGAACAAATGTCAAGTGGACTGCCCACCTAAACCTCCACATGCAAGTTTGCATTACTGTTAAGTTCAAGAGTCTGTTGTCTACTGAAGAGCAGAGCAAGGATTAGTTCACTCAGACTGTAGAACTGTTTTCCAATTCCCTGACAAAACATGATATAGCAGTAAAAAAAGTCTCATCACTATTCTCTAGTTTTTTAACTGAGATGAGACTCCAAGTAGAAATACAGACTGAATTAATCTTAGATTGAGATGTGTTTTAAAAAGAGGATATTTGAAACATTTTAAAAATATGATCTTTTAAACACATTTAAAAATTTTAAATAGCAGATGTTACAACAGTAACATAAAGCAGGGTGATAAAATCAACAGACAATATACATTTCTCCATCCCATTGTAAAATGAAGAAAAATTCTGATGAGCTATTAGGCAAATATGATGGTCTTGCTGATGAAAGGCTAGATATTGACTTTCAGAGGGACTCTTGCCTCAACAAGGACAAAGATGGGAGAAAAGAAGAGAGGGAAAGGAAGAAGAAATGGCTTGGAAAGAAAAACCTTTCAAAATAAAAAAACCTGCCAACCCTATCGATTCGGGGTGAGGATGACCATGTACAGCAGCAGTTCACTGCCTACCTTCCTGGCCTGTTGACCTACTGAGCTTTTTGACACTTAGCAGCAAGGACTGCCAGGTGTCCACTTGTCTTGGGTGAAGTGCCACGATGCATGTGCAGAGCAACGCTATTGCACTCGCTCAGCGGATGTGGGATGCGCCCCACCGATGGCAGACTTCCTGCACTTCTGCTGTAGAGCCAAGTATGCATGTACACATGGCCTGGCTCGGGACTTGTTAGACCCATAGACTGCCTGCTGATGGCAGGGTTGAGTACACTAGATCACGGCATGCCCCTAAAAGATAATGAAGTCTACTTAAAAACTTACATTAAATTAGACCCTAATTTAGAAAATAGCTTAGAAGTGTTTTATATATAAGACTATATTGCATATTTATACTGATATACAGTAATGTAGACATGTACTGCATGTGCATTTGTTTGTGCTATATTTATTGTATAATTGTTATATTTATATTAGAGATTGAGGGGTATTGAAATAACCGACCTGCCCAGCTGTCCGGTGATTCCCCCGACACCAGAGTTACCTCCAAGGTACGCTGAACACTAGGGAGCTACCATGTTGTTATGTCACTTCAGGAAGGGCCACCTCTACGAGGAAGTCATAGTTTCAGCTAATCAAAGTTGGCTGATGCTGTGATGTTACTCTGAGGCAGGAATGGTGCTTCCAGGTAGTGACATAACTCTACGTGGTGAACGCTGCAATCTGGAAGTAAGTTGAGTATTTAAAATATTCACCCTAGTTACAGGCATCCAAATATTCTTATTTGGATGTAGCCACCATTGATTCACTCTGCTTCTAATCTGTGTGCTCCTTCATTCCCTGAATTCAGCAACTTTTTTTTAAATTAACATATTTTTAAAAATAGAAATATTGGGGAAAATAAATGGGTTTTGATATTTTCTGAAACTATGGTGATATTCAAATAGCTGATGTCTGCAGACGATAAAAGTGATGAAGCTGACAAAAGGAAACTCATGAGTAGCCTTCGGACAGATCATTACTATCAAAATATGGCTGATAGTTACTATTAAATGGCTTTGGTATTCTTGGTGCCTTTCTCAGATGACAGATATCTTCAGTGTACATACGACAAAGGCTTTAGGCACCCACAAATAAGGAAATTATAGTGCCAGACAACCCCCAAACTGGGATCCATAGTCCAGTGTTAGGCATGAATGTTCCTCTTCAGTATATGAGGAGAATAAGGCACAATACCAAAACATCCAACATCATCATCATCTGCAAATGGAGACCTGGGTGGTAGAAAATACCCAAAATTAGTTTCACACATGATTTTCTCTGAAGCTTAAGCTTGATTCAGGAGTATTAACTGGCAAGGCTACTTGGTTTGATGACCCTAACCTTACACTGTAGAGAAGAACAGAACATCCCTTCTTTCACAAACTGGAGGGAACAATTAAGTGCTGTGACTTACTTTAAAATGTACCTGGTATCACCCGAGAAAGGAGGCATAGGTGCTTTTTAACTTTTTGTTACTCTGAGTTCTGGTCTCTGCTTGCCAAATATTGTGGATTAAAAGAAGAGAGAGACAGAGTAAGACTAATAATAAGGACCAGGTTGTATAATTTTCTTCTCTTTACCATGAATCTCAGCTACTATGCTACAGAGTTGGGCTCTTTCTTTCTGTCTTTTTCTCTCTCTCTCTGTCTAGCCCTATGAATCTTGCTTCACTTTTTTTACAGAGGCTTCCACAGGAAGTGGGACAAACAAATCCCTTCTATTCCACATTTTCTCCCAGTGTACCTAGGAGGAAGAAGATGTGAATTAAATCTTTCCATGCAGAGAAGAGCCTCCGGTCATCATGCATATTTTAGAACTAGTCCAAAACTGGCACCTCCACCTCATCTACCTGCATTTTGGAAATACCCCAAGCTGCATTTTTACCTGTACCCATTCCTCTTGCCATAGCTGAATGTTCTCTGTCACTGGACATCAGCAGCAGATCACTTATTTCTGCATCCAGATTCGATTTGGTATGACATAGGCCTGGGACTGCCCGTAAGAAGGGAGTTCCAACCATAAGCTCAGTGTGGCTTTGCAGCCTTGAAGACCAGGGAACTGTTTAATCAATGTAGCCATCTCAGTGCTTACACAGCTTCTAAGGGGGTATTGTTTGGATTTCAATTTGAGAATTAGAAAATCTATCTCCGAACAAATCCTGGTTTAGGTGCTTTAGGATTCTGACTCATGAGCTGGTCAGCTTACTCTGGGATGACTCACCTGCCACTGGAGAAGCAGCTCCCGAACTGCTAAAAATTGTAGACTGGCATATTAAAGGAAAACTAAAATCAGTCTCATCCCAAGGGAAAACAAGCAGTTAAAACCCTTAGATCCTGTTTGGATCTAGATTTACTTCCCAAATGTCTATTTCAGCAAGCATTGAATGGCATCTGTTTGTAGCACGTCAGCACAGATAGAGGTTTGAATGGAAACTGAGACTTAACTACCATTTCGTTCTCTTGTAGATCAGCACACAAGCTTGAGTTGATGCAGTTTCAAAGGACAACATCACAAACTCGTACAGATGCCACCAATGCTGTATATGTGGTCTGAGTGTAATGTCCAACTCAATCACTATCAATAACTCTGTCAGCTTTCAAATGTACTTAATTTATGTAGGAAGAAATCTGATTTTTTTATAATGAGATTTATCAAGCTAAATAAAAATGTAAAGTGTTTCTGAATGTTTGAAATTCAGAGTTTGTCCAAATTTCATCACAACCTTAGATAACTGAATTTTGAACACCTTACAATAATTCTAATTTTAATTAATGTTTTCTATTCTTGTTCTAGGAAATGACAGACAACATAAGCAATGGTGGTCCACATCTGATTTATAATGGAAGTGTATATTAAGAAATTTTTAAAAGTTCCATGGAAGAAAGTGGTTTTAGAATTTTCTTCAGGAAAAAAAAACAGACTCCAAGAAATTAAGAAAATGAAACTATCTTAGCTTTTATGGCTCAAATGTCACAACTGCAGACCAGCACAGTTGCAATTCCATTTTAGAACAACGTTCAAAATTTGTCTCCTAAACATTTTGCGGATATACAATATTTATTCACTTTCTGGCTACTCTCTTTCAGTTTTTTGTCTGAATAATCTTTCTGAATTGTGATAGTATTTGAAATAGACTTCTCAAGACTCTTATTCTCATGAAGACTCAAAAATCAGAAAAAAAATAAACTGAACTGCATTTAGGCCACTCAAAGGAGAAGGCAGAGGAAGAATGGCTCAGGGGAATGTTTTTCTCCTCTCCACTTAGCAGCATCCGGTGCAATACGATGGCTTCAGACCATGGCATGGTACAGCAACACATCTGCACAGTCCCTCTCCTCACATTTTGAATGCATCCTGCCTCAGTTTTCCCAGTAGCTCACATCAAAAGAGAGTGCAAACTCCTCTTCCAAAAAGCTCCCATTTCACATCCAGAGTGTAAATGAACAGTGTGCCGAAAACAACGCCGATGTCTTTGTTTTGAAAGACAGAATGCTCTAAGAATGCCATAAATCAAAACCTCAATAATGCCTTGTTGTAAAGAAACTGTAAATATTTCCAATTTGTGAATGAAGTATATTTCGTAATTTGTTCATAAAAGATGACAAATAAAATGAAATCTAAACCAGACATTTTAGAGAGATTTTTGGGTTTTTTTTCTTGTTAGAAAGATCTTGCAAAGCTGAACTGTCATGCTTGCAGTTTAGCACAATATATTGAAAAGTTTCTAAAAGAGTAAAGCAAGCTCAGAAAGGAGAAAAACGAAGGCTGAACAGAGTCATGGTCAAGGTCAGAAGTTACTGGCAATTCTCCACACCCACAATAAAGTTTGGGGATATGTTAAAGCAGCAGGTATGTTAAGGCAGCAGCTTTAACTGACCCCAAACCTTACTGTAGAACCTAGTGGTTTGTATAGCCATGAAAAATGTATGATATGGTCTGTAACAGAACATTTACAGCATAATATTAGTATAAAATATTCATATAAAACCACTCATATTACATAGTGAGCCTCTGACTTTGCAGTCTTACCCAGCACAGTGATATGAGTTTCAGATGCGAGCATCACTGATGACTGGCAACATTTGGTGATTCATACCCATGTTCCCAGACAGGTATGAATAGAACCTTATTAATGTTCAAACTACTCCATAAAAATATCTATAAAATACATTAAATTGTTTTGTGTATCTATATGATATAAAATAATTTTTAAATCAACTATCTTAGAATTTTTGAAGTCCGTAAGGGAGTTTCCCATCTAATTACAACATGGAGAACATCTTCACTGCACTTTAATTCTCTCATTTAAAGTCCATGATAATGAATTGGATGGCTAAGCTTATGAGTCAAAAAATGGTCCCCCTTATAAGGCTTCTCTTCACTTACTTACTGTCCCAAAGAGCTTTTGAATTTTCTCAGAGGCCCTGATATACTAGTATTTATTACATACCTTAGAAATTGCTAATGAGACTGTTCAGGTTCATAAAGAATACAGATATTGTCATAGCAAAATAACTAGATGTTAAGGTATCTCGGCTCAAGGAGGTGCTTCCCTTTCCAGGTACTACCAGTCTTTAAACCAACTCCTTCACTACATTACAGATTTTTTGTGCTCTTTATAGGTGCCGTTGTCCCTTCAGTTTGATACTCCTCTTCCGTTGCAGCAGGAAACATGAGATATATTTGTCCCCAGTACGTGCCTCTTATGGGAGCATTTTTGCTGCAGCTCCAGACACAACCTGCCAAAGAAGGACCATGGTATAAATGGGTGCAGAGATTCACATATTTTGAAAAATGCACACTGAACATAGAACCTTGGGGGGGGGGAGGGTGGTTCTGTAACTTTCCTTTCCTCATTGCCTCAGCAAAAAATAAGCAAAAGGGCCTTATCAAATAAAATCAAGAGTAAATTAAAAAATTACTCAAAAATCCACCTCGGAATTACCTGGCTGAAGTTCGTCACTAGCTCCATAGCACAACTATAACATCACAGTTCACCAGAGTCTCTTGTGACACCTCAGGACTAGGAATGGTAGCTTCAGATCCTGGAGCAGTTTGGAGTTGCAGTTCAGAATCTGCGCAGGAATGACATGAAAGTACTGACCATAACACCACCCAGTTTTTTATCACAAACACCTAATTTCCTGGCATGTTAGTGAGAGTATGGGATAGTGCAGGGAAATAGGTGATTCTTCTATATCCAACACGGTATTGCAGTACAACAGCCACTTTGGAAAGGAAAGGAGGATACATTCTCTAAGCTCACAACGTTTGAAACCCTGCTGTAAATTATGAAATACCACCACACCATTTCTGCTGCATCCACAGAGGTGCTGGAAGGAGAGAGAAGGACCCGGGCCCCAAATTCAATTGGTAGGGATTTTTCCTTCGTTTGGTGCCAAGCCTGTAGAATGCAGAAAAACTGGCTGGTCCCTACATAAATAAAGGCCTTGAAAATGCAAATCTGGAACTTAAAAGACTTGGGAACAAATGTGACAAAGAATGCTCCTACTTGAGACATAAAAAGAGGAACAGAATTCTTAAATTCAAAGTAAATTACCACACTGTGTTTGTGGTAGGGGAATTCTGGGAAAAGTTTCACTTCGTTTAATGGTTTTGTTCCATAATCGCATACAGAATTCAACTGTTATGGAAACATTCTTTGTATGTTTTCGTTACTGGTACAGATGAAAGGACATTCATTCCACTTATCCAACTGCATGAAAAACAAAACTTTCACTTTTCTGAATGTGACCAGCCAGTGTATCTACATCAATAGCTTGAAGGCTGGGCACCAAAGTCCTTTTCAACCTAAACAGGATGAAACATGTATTGCCGTTGACACAGTCATCTGATTCATGCTGCTGTAAAATCAGATGCTGGCTCAGATTCTCTCTGAGATATTCAGCTGTTATTTACTAGGTCAAGCAACACTCTTCCTGAAGGAACTTACTGAACTTTGTGCAGAAGACTTAGCTGGTAAGTCCTTGATATATGTTATAATACCTTAGGCTATATTTTATGCTATACTTTGCATCTCGTTGAACCTCAGCTGATGAGAAAGACACACATTTTTGAATTTTCAACAATCAGCAGTGCTAATTGCAAACTGTGCAGAAAAGTGCATATAATATCTTTTAAATCTCTGTCTTGCACAATCTTCAGCATGCATTTGTTGTATTAGGACATATGAATTTCCCTTCAGATGGTCTGGAGAGGTATGAAGAACAGTGGAGCAGGCTACATTCAGTAGGAAACTGATATACATTAAGCCATAATCTCAAACAGTCATGCTTATATCAAAACTTTCCCTGACAGTGTGATTTTAAAGATACAGTGAAAAGAGAGTCTAATGGTTTAAGCCATTTGTAATCCTTCCAGATCCCAGTCCTAGGCAGGTTAAGGAGTTAAAGGGAGCGTTTTATAATTAAATGCTTAGAAATATCTAAAAGCAGACTGGTATTAGGCTACCATATCATTGTAGATATTACTGCATAATCTTCCTGCCTAAAATAATTCTATCTAGCTTTCCTTTTCTGTATCAAAGTGACATCTTTAGCTCCACTATAAACCTCCAACATAAACAACCAACATGTACAACCAAAGCTGTTGTACATGCATCTGCATCTGGAGACAGATTTTGAGGAATATTTTTAGAACTTGTACAAGGACTAACCAGACAGATTCGGAGTTGCCAGGGGGCAGGAAAAAAAAAAAAAAAGGAAGAAGAAAATAGCAGAATATTTTTGGTTGAAAATAATTTGATTGGAGTAAAGATGCTAAACCCATCCTAGTTTAGTATCATCAGCCTAAGGAGCTCTAAATGACCTTGGGAAGCTTGCTCAGAAAGGCCTTTTTACTGCTAATTATAAAATTATGAGAATGCAACTTGCTGTTGTGAAGGAATAGAAAAAAGAAACTGAATGAGATTAATCATTAGCTGGAATTTCAGCAGAAGGTGTGTGCCTGGAGAAACTTGCTTGGCTATGAAAATGTTGTTCTGCTACAGAAAGAAGCAGCTTTGACTGAGAGCAAAAAGTCCAGAGGGCTGCAGCAGGGTCTCTCTTGCCACCTCTCATCAAAGCAGTCAAAGAAACACTGAAGCATAGACACACCTACTTCTGCCAGAGAACCAACAACAAGATGTGCAGAGCACCCTCACAATTGCTGTGGTTCCCTCAAATGAACTCCAAGCATATACGGAAGTGGCAGCTTTTTGTTTTTTCCCCTTACATTACATTCAATTTGCTTTTATGTCCTTTAACCACAAGTCATAGCAGGCTGCTTTAGTGACTTCCATATCATTGCAACTTTGATTCGTAACCAGTAGAACGTTTATTCTGGTTTTTTTTTCCCCCCCGCCAGAGATCACTCTGAAATTCATTTAAAATCCTGCCATAAACTGCAAAATGTGTCTTTCTAAAAATATATGCAGTCATGACAATTTGAACAGGTTGACCAGGTACATTAATTAAAACTAACTTCATCTGCATATTGAAAATAGCTGTTTAAATGAATTGGCATAATGTGCAATGGGAACATGCTAGGAAGGCAGGGACAAAGAGGCCCCATAAGCACAACTGAAAAGCTGCATATAATTTTGCTGACATAAACCAGGTATAGGAGTCAACACAACTTCCTTCTGCACCCTTAAGAAATCACATATACATTTAAAAAGATCTATGAACCATTACGATTTCCTACCCTCTGTCCCGCATCCCATGGCTAGTAGCTAGCGTGAGACAAACCAAATTATGTTACCAGGACCACAAACTTGTTCAGCTCCTCTCCCACATCACTAGGTGAACCCTTTTTTCTCTCCCTCCCACTTCATGCTGGTTCAAGCTAGGAGATCACGTCTTATATCTGCCCTTATCCCTTCTCTTCTGTTAAAATACAGCTGTATGCTTTAAAGTGTTTAGCATTGAATCAATTCTTATCTTCCTTGCCCAGAGAAAGGAAACACTGACCATTGCCTTAATTTTACAGTGAGACTGCAAACAAGGCAAATCTAAATCTAAACCATGAAGTCCAAACATGCAGACTGACAGTATTAAATTCCTGTGGTTTGCTACATTACTGATATCATCGCTGTCTTCCCCCCTAAATCCAGGAATAAACTCCAGGAATGCTGATAGCTAGTATTTTTGAGGACTATTTATTAACTGTGTAGCACCCTGGAAAAGTATGTGTCAGAGCTCCTTTTTGAACTATTACACATGAAGAACAGTAGGTTAATATTTATAGCCACACTATGGTGGCAGCAGCAGAGATCTTGAAATGGTCCAAGAGTTCCAGGTCTAAAAGACATGGGATTCTGCATGATCGTATTTATGCAATGGATTTTTTTGCTTCTATTTTAAACTTGCTAAAAATGGTGTATAAAACTGCGAAGAAAATTGCTGAGTTTGTAAATTAAGATATTCAAACACGAAGAAATACCTGAATGGATTTTATGATTAACTTTTCCTTTTGTATAGCGCAAGACAGGATACTTCATCTGACAGTCCTTTTATCAATCATATAACATCTTTCAAAGCAACATATATTTTTCCATCAAAAGATGTAATCTATCACCTCTCTCATTCCAATGAGCACAAATTTTCCTACTTTAAAGTAATTTGTTTCTGTGCAGATTTCCCAGGCGCTGGCTCTCACTATGCTACTGTCTGCTAAATTAAAGAGCCTGGTATAAACTGGGATCAAATAATTTCTTAACCTTCTGTTGGGTTAGCTTCTTAAATTCCCTCACTGTAGGGCAGATTTCCAGACTATATATATATATATGTATATGTATTTAAATTCTTTCCTAAACCCTTTGAAATTTTCCCACGTAAACTTATTCTTTCTGTCCTGTGCATAGGAATTATGTCAGCATCTTTAACTTCTTAACCCATTCATCCCTGCCTTACCAAAGTTACATTGGACCAACAGCTAGTAGGCTGAGTTCTCATCTCATCTCTCTTTGATTGCTTTGAACTGATCTTTATCCTACAAGGATATTTAAGTTGAATAAAATTTTGTACTGTTTAAGCTTTCTCTCTCCAGTTTCTTGTCAGACAAACAGCCTATTTTACCCATAGGAGTAACAAAAATAAGGAATTATTTTATATTTTAGAATCTGTCTCCTTCCCTGATTTCCATCAATGGATAGACAGATCTCTTGCGTGAATTTGTTGCAGGCTGGCAAGTTTAACACTGATGCCTATATATCTAGGATCTTAAAATGTTTACACTGTGCCATAAGGAGTTCTGCAGAACCTAGCTGCTGAGTGAGTCATGATGTTGTATTATTGAGGCACCCCTGACCTGAGCTTCTCAGCCATGCTGGGAGGTGACAAACCTGAACACAGAACCACACACACACACGAATGCACTGCTCCTGCACGCTGCAGGTCATGTACAGGAACGCACTGTGTGGCACAGGCACACCTCCAGTGCTTCAAACCCGCGCCTAGCTCGGCACAGACAGACCTCTGCTCTCGCTAGCTTTCAAAGCCAGCTGTCAAACAAAGCTGAAAGACCATGCAGGGATTACATTCCCATCTGTCAAAAGAAAGATGTTTCCCTTATGTTAAATGGTTTGCTCAAGAGGGAATGACCTTTCTTCCCCCTGTCAGGATACACGTTAGCTTTGTCAGAGTCTATGCCATGTACTTGAGTCACAACAGTCTCTTGGCAAGTAATGGAGCCAGAATGAGCATCCAACAAAACAGCTTCAAGGATATACAAATATTAATTTGTCGCAATTTGTCTTTCAAGAAAATGTTGCAACAGTCTTAACTCTGTGGTAACTCCACAGCTGCAGTGATGAGTTGGTGTAGGCACAAAGCAGCCAATTGCATCTCTGTTGCAAGACTGGAAAGTTCGGGAAAAAAACCTCTGAGAAAGAAGGCTTAAGGGTTTAATAATGTATTGGCATGTCATACCTTTAACAGCAGACAAAAAAACCTAAAACACGAAACCCAAAATAAAAAACAAAACAAATCCAAATTCCAAAGAAAAACCAAATCAAACAAAAAAAAAATCCCACTAATGTAGGTTTGTTCAATATATGTTTAATTTCTTCACTTGCATTGTAACAATTTTTTTGTGTGTTCAGTTTATTCTTTTGTCATATGCTTGTGACTCCCCAGTGCTCTGTAGTATTACTTTCAATATTTGCTTTGAAAAGCCCACAAACAGAAAAAAATTTGAAAAATATTTGAAAGTAATTGTTCATGCTTTATGAACAAAAGGGTAGTATGTTCATGTACCTTGGGGTTCAGCTTCTCAAATGCTAAATTAATGTCTCTTTCTTTTCTGACTATATTTAAAGATATGCTTAAGAAACTGCTTCCACTGAGAGTAACTGGACTAAGATTTATGTTTAAAGTTAAACCTGGGCAACTGTCTCAAACAAGGATTCTTTTGTAATGGCAGCCTAACGCTCAGACAAGTCCAATGATTAGTAACTATTTCTGTAGTGGTGTCACTGTGAGAATCAGGGCCTTAACCTGCATAGCCCTGAACACTGCAAAAAATAGTAAGTGCATGTGCAGGCATAGAAGTGATCAATCAGAATAAATGAATTTTATAAGTACAGATCTACTGAAGGATAAAAAAAGGAAAGGGACAAACAAAGGGATTTTTGCTGCTTTCTCCCCACCTTTCCATTAGCACTCAATAATGAAAAATGCCCATTTCCATCAGTCAGTGCAATCACAGCTGCCTTGCCTGCACACTCCTCCAAGACAGACTGCACGATCCTTCACCCCTCACAACACCTACATTTATAGTCTGCAATACCTGCAAGCCTTTAAGATGACTCCTTTTAATGGTTTCCTCAAATACACTGCTCTTAACCCCCAAAAAAGGTTCATGCTTGAACACTGCAGGTTTGTTTGGAAGTATTTACTTTTGATTTCAAGTAAATGTACATTCTGGGGACTTCCAGGATATGTATTGGGTCTATCAAGGAATGGAAACATTACAGATGCCCCCCAGCTTACTGGCAAAAAGAGAGCGTTCTGTCAAAACAGCACATTTTTTTGGGAACTAAGAATTTAATTTAAAATCTCCTTCTTTGATGGCGCTCGTATCTTTGGCTTTTACATTTCCAATGTTTATAATGATGTCTTAAGAACACTTCAGTAGAACATTTATTTACAAATAAAGTTTCATAACTTGGCAGACCCGGGTTCTCTTTATAAATCTAAGAACTATAAATCCTTTTCCATATAAACATATGTATTATTTCCTACTAAAAGTGTGTGACAGCCATGAAGTCTAATTATTCTCAATCTATAAACCTGCATGAGACAGCTCATCCAACATAATGAGTTTGCACAGGCATAATTAAAAATATACATGTCCAGTAAAGGTAAATAAATAAATAAAAAGTATGAAATAGCAGTGACTTGCCAGGAAAATGACACTCTATGCTGGAATAACCTATAGGCTGATTGGAATGCAGTTGTGGCAGAAAATTACAGGAGACCTTTTTCATCATTCTCTGCTGAGTTGAAAACTAGCAAAAAGTGAAGAAGACAAAGACACCCCAAGTTGTCCTTTTTGCTGGTATGCACACAGCCCAGAAGTGAGGAGGCTGCCAGGGAGATCTGTTCAGATCTTTCTGTCTGCAAGTATCTGTAGAGATGGTCCAAAGATTTGCAACACTAATGTGGGCATCCTGCCTTCTCCTCTGAGACACAGAATGAAAACAGAATAAAAATGAAAACAAAAAACAAAACAAAAAACCAACAACAACAACAAAACCACACACACACACACACACACACACACAAAATAAAAAAACCCAAAAAACACCCCAAAAACCCAGTGTATTTTTCCAAATGACAACAACTGCCTCACTGATTGCACTGGAGGTCACTGCAGAAGCAACACTACTTACCAAGAAAGAGCTCAGTACTCGTTTAGCCGGATTACTTAACTTTTTGGATAGCTCATCAGCAAGAGATTAAGAACAGGCAGGCCTAAGCGTGGGTTTAAGTGTGCTGAACCCTGTGGCCTTCATAGCTGCCTCCAGCTGGCCAGCCTGGCTGCCACCACCGCGCTGCCGTGGAGGGGCTGGCCCTGCGCTCCTGCGAGCGAGCCCGGCTGCACCACACCTGGCTCATCCAGCCGTGGAGAAGCTGGGAGCACTCCAAGGCACGCAAGATCCTCACGCTACTTCTCTGGAGTTCAGTTTCAGCCTGGCTGTGCTAGCGAACCCCAGTTTGACAACAGGCCTGCATTTTCGTAGAAATCCTCCAATGGCGATGGTGAACATGGACTCAAACTCAGAGTAAGCACAATTTAGGAGCATGTAATGTTAAATCCTACTGATGAGTCCAGCATTAAAAGGCATTAGATTCTGATAAATGCTTTGGGGAGCTGCAAACAAGGCCTTGCAAGCCCGATATATTATGTGCCTTGGCCTCAGAGTGGAATGTCCAAAGTTTATTTAGATATTTGGCTAGTTGTGGAGAGAGCAGTGAGCTTTGTCTCTCCAGAGGAAACATTTCTCCTAATCCAGAGCTCAGAATTTTTACCATAAATCAATTAACTGTTATAGAACTGGGCACTTAAAAACTCAGGCTGCCTCAAGAGGACTTCAGGGTCCTACCTCCTGAAACACATGGACAGCAAGAGCCTATTTTGCTCAGCCTTTGAAAGCATCCAAACTCCCATTCTGATTTCTCAGCAGCGTCCACCGTCTCGCTAAAGGTTACACTGGGAGGCCCTCTTCTGTCAGAATGAAGCAAGAATGATTTACTGCACAGAGGAGCATGAAAAGAAGCACTGCTCTGGGAACTAGACTAGGACAGCCAGCTGCAGGCCTTGAATTTTGCTGTGGGCTTGTTGCAGTTTTTCTCAAGTTTGGGTGTTGGGGCTTCCTTCCTCCATCACCACACAAGCAGAAAAATTTCTCATGCTCTTAAGTGATCTGGGTAAGTGAAAAGAGAATCTGATATGACAGCAGGATTTTGTCCACACCTCATTTATTTTTTTACCTACTTTCACCAGTGTAGGGAACATTAAAATTGTTTCTCACAGAAGAGTCCCTGACACTCATGTTTTGTTTTGCTTTGGTCATTGGGTGATTGGTTGTTTCAGAGTTTTGTTTTGTTACTGGTTGGTTTTGGTTTGGGGGTTGGGGGGTTTTTTTGGGGGGGTGGTATTGGTGTTTTTCAGTTGATTGGTTGGTTTCAGTATTTTTACTATTACCGTGACTTCTGAAATCTTGGGATTTTTACATGTTGGGGGGTGGATGTGATGGTAAGCAGTTGAACCAGGTCAACGAGAATGTGACATACCAAACTAAACCATAAACTGAGTAGGGAGGTAAACAAGAACAGAAAATCTTTTTACATTAGGACAACTTAGCAATTGCCTAAAAATTATGCTACCTTATCTTTAACCTTGATATTCAGTTACCATTCAGATATCAAGTGATACCTAGCACTGATTCATTCAGAGGTGAGTGACACTCTAACAGATTTTAAGATAAGGCACAGCACATTGGAGATTACCTAGTCTACTGAAGGCGCATTTGCTTCAGCACCTAGAGCTTCTGTACTGAAATGCAAACAGTGACATCAAGCTCTTCAGTATCCACTAAAATAATGACTACTACCCTTTATTTTCCCGAAGGTAGATAATGCTGCTATTGATAGTCGGAGGCTCAGCTCCTCTAAGAAAATCAATCATGTTACAGACTTTCTGAAGTAGTATATACTACCTGAAAAGGGCAGCAGGAAAATAATAGATCTAGAATTGTTTTACACTGATGTCATTTTTTTTTTATGCTCATCTTCAAGCAGAGATTTAGGAACAATTTCTTCACCATCTAGGCATATTTTCATGTACAAAATACTGATTAAAATAATTAAAAGCTTATATTTGAGTTATCAAAAGGTATTCCTGGAAAAGGAATCTCAGTGGTTCCTGAAAATAAACAGAATAAACAGGAAAATGCTATAATGATTACTCAGCCTCTTTGGCTTGCAATATGAAAACAGAATCCCCATTAGATTTGAGATTTTTTTTCATTTTCGTAGGATGGAAATACAACAAGAACGATTGTTTGATATTATCCAAGCAAGTCCATATTTGATCCAAAACAAAACCATACACTTAGGAAACTAAAACTAATCACATTTTTTAACTTTGAAAAAACTGTCTCTCATTTTCATTACATTTGGGGCAAAGGTTTCAACTTTTCCGGTCTATCAATACAAAAGTAGGTTTAACTTCAGAAGAAAATACAGACAAAAAAACCCCAGATTAATTTGTCATCCTAAACACAGTTGATAATAATCTACCTGCTAAAGCCTATAGATAAAATGAAAAAAAAAAAATCCATGTAACTGAATTCTTCATCCTTGTTTTTAATATTTCTCAACCCTCCTGAAACTCACTTGTAAAAATCAGATTGCAGTACAGGGGCTTGAACGTAGCCTAGGAGATATAATCAGCCATCTTTCTTTCAAAGGGATGGCTACTTTGGACCTCTCTTGAAGGACAAACTCCTCAGATCTGGGACCTGTTTTCCAGGCCAGAATGATTAACAGTTTACTATTTGAAAAAAAAAAAAAAA
>VZTF01003389.1:239010-306709 GCA_013397755.1 Cnemophilus loriae
GCCCGCGCGCTCGTGGCGCGGCGCTACTCGTGCCTGGTGGCGGCGCCGCACCGGCGGCACGTGGCGCTGCCCCCGCGCTTCCTGGGCCGCAAGCGCTCCGGCATCCGCGCGCAGCTGGACGCGGAGCTCCTGCGCTACTCCGAGAGGTGCGGCCGCGGGGCCCGGCGCGGGGCTGAGGGGGCTGGCTCGGCCTAGCAGCTAACGGTGCCCCCTCCTCCTTGTCCTTCCAGCCTGCAGGGTGTGCCGGTGGCTTACGACAACATCAAAGTGGTGGGGGAGCTCGGCGACATCTACGACGACCAAGGATTCATCCACCTGAACATCGAGGCGGACTTCATCATCTTCAGCCCCAAGAAAGGGAAGAAGCTGGTGGTATGTGAACGCCTTGGCGTCTCACGGGGCGGGCTTTTTTATTAAGTGGTCAAAGCTTGGCTTATCTCCAACATCAAGTGGTCTGGGGCTTAGGTGGAGACATATTTTTGTTTATATTGGCTTATTCATTTAATGAGTAGTTCATAGCGGTTTTTTAGTAGTTTGTACTAGTTCTTTTTGCTGTAATTTGTCTGTTTTGTCCGTCCCTAGGTTTGTTAAATTTATGTGTAATTATATATGACTAAAACATTGTATCATAAGGATTGGATATTTGATAATGTACCTTAACTGCGTATATCGTACCGGTGCTTCTTTCTGAAGAGCTGATAATTCTCAAACAGGTGCATTTGTTATAGTGACGGGAATGTTTAGGATGTTCTCATGAGTTGAGTTCTTTCAAGCAGTACATCGAGTTGGAACCTGCCTTTCAGTAGAGGAGGCATACGGCTCACAGAACAGCTTAAAGCTTGTCAAAACCCTTGCTCAGCACTTGTGGGTAAAGCATGTTGAGAGCTGGCTTACATTCATTGTTGTGCCATACCTTTTGCAGCATAGCTGGTGTCGTTATAATCGTGTTTAAGGATGAATGTGCCATCTTCCTAGGAAGAGAATAGAAAAATTTTCGGTGTCTGTCATTCGTTCTATGGGTAAAACAAAGGTGGATATAGTTTCACATGCAGATGTGTCAGAAACCGGCTGAATGGACTATTTAAAAGCTTTTTATGTGTCTTCCTTATCTTCAGCTGCTAAGTACCTCTGTGCCAGCTTGAAGAGCATTTTAGGCAAGTAAATCAGACTTAAAATGGCTTCAAAGCAAAGTTGATCACTGTACTGTAAATAAAGTTACTTACTCTTTTCAAATGTTCACTGTACTATATCCCATATTTTGACTTCTTTTCTTGCAGTTCAGCTCTATTTTCAGAGGAACTATATGAAGAGTTTCCAGGAATAACTTTGATTTTAGTGAAAGAGAGTTAACTCATTGCTAGATAAAGTGGCTTCAAAACTTGTACATAAATTCTTACTGAAAACTTTCCATATAGGAAATTTAAGTATTTAAAGGGTGTGCATTGAAAGGGCTGATTTTTGCTATAGACTTGCATGACATTCTTTTTCTTTTTTAGGGTGTAATTAATAAAGTGGCCCCTAGTCATATTGGCTGCCTGATCCATGGATGCTTCAATGCATCTATCCCTAAGCCTGAACAAATGTCCATTGTACAGTGGCAAGAACTAGGGTTAAAAATAGGAGATGAACTGAAATTTCAAGTGTTGCACTTGGATTCTGATGCAGCTGGGGTGTTCTTCGTTCGAGGAGGACTCACTAAAAGCAGGTATGGTGCCTTAATAGAGAATAATTTTAACTGATTTAATACGTTTTTTGCAAGCAAAGTGATTTTAATTACATCTTAATCTTTAAGCTTTCTTATTTTTACACAAATCCCTATATATGTATATATGTATATGTTGTCTTAAACTAAACTTTTCACTGTTTAGGACTCCTGTGTAAGTTTTCTCTGGAAAAAATAAAACTAGGTATTTCTTGAGCTTTAAAAATCTGAGTGTGTCGACCTATGAATTGTTGATTGCAGATATAATACCTGCTCAAAATAGCACATCCAGGTGTCTGAGAGTACCTTTGTGCATAGGTTTTTCAATTGCAAACAGCGCAGGGGTCCTGAACACAGTGGTTACATTGACATTTACACACAAACACGTGCACATGTATTCTATAATGACAAATAGACGTGGATGACTTAAATACTTCCTGAAACATGAGCATTTCAAAAATGAGAAAATGAGTCAACTTCCTTCTTAGGCCTCTGTAAATTTATAGGGCACTTTGCAAGAAATCTTGTCTTCATAAGAGTTCATTCACACTTTTTTTAAAGCAGTTGTTTACTGAGCAATGTTTTTCCTCCAACATGGTTTCGTTTTTAATTAAATGTATAGTATGACTCATACTGGCAAATTCATAGAATTTTTTGGGTTTTTTTTGCTTTTTCTTCATCTGGAAGAATGCTCTGGATCGTTTCAGTGAGTTTACAATGAAAGTTAGCAATTTTGTCTTCAGTGCCTCTAGGGACATAAAAACCTCCATGGTTTTTAACTGCATTCTTTCCATATTTGTCTTCTTAGACATTTTCTCCAGTGCTCTTGGTTGCAAGGTACCTGCTGGGGCGGGGGGGTTTGGTGGTTTTTTAGGGTTTTTTTTGTGGAGGTTTTTTACTTCTTTTTTTTTTAAACTTTCTGGCATCACCTTTGTTTTAATTAGAGTAGGGTAATTGCTTGGTAAAAATCAGCAGTGTGCCTCATGCATGACTGAATAGGCTACTAGCTGTGTGTTTTTGTGAATGACTTAAAAAAAAAAAAAGGCTTTACTTCTCAATGTGTAATTATGAATCAGGGGATGGAGAAGCACAAGAAAAGAGGAAATACCAAATGGTCTGTATGGCACTTCAGAGAAGAAATTTAGGCTAAGATTCGAAAGAGAATATTTATTATGTGGTAAGAAGGAAGCTAGTAAGGTAATAGAAATTAATACCCTGAGAGTATTCAACTTTGTGGTTCTCTGTAACACAGTGTATCATGTTCTCCATTTGTTGTTGTTTTTAGCAAATGTTTGTCTTTTATCTGCTTGGTGTAAATACATGTTTTAGCAATTCTTGACATTTCACTGTATGAGGTGCCCTAACGTGTCTCTAATCCAGCTTATTTTGTATATTTCTTTATAGCATGCGGCCCAAAAAATCCAACACAGTCACCGAAAGTACAAATGAGGACGAAATTCAAAAGCTTGACCACCAGGAAAATGGCTTGAATAACTCTGGGGAAGTTACTATCACAGAAGAGCCTTTAAATGAGACAGATAACCTTGGGAGGGAAAATGAAGAAGAGCAAAGTGTTGATGCTGTGAATGGATTATGTGATGATAAAAACAAGAAGAAGAAGAAGAAAAAGAAAAAGGACAAGCAAGGAGAGCAGGAACTTGTATTGCCTACCAGTGACTCCAGTGGTTACCAAAGTGACCATAAAAAGTCAAAGAAAAAGAAAAGAAAGCATTGTGATGAAGTTGAAGAAAGTGAATTATCTCAGCTGTCAGAAAAACCGAAAGCAAAAAAGAAAAAAGTCTGAAGTGCCTTTCTGGAATTAGATTTCAGACATTTTTGATAAATTTCAATAAAACTCTGTTTTCAAAATGTGTATCTATTTTTCTTTACTAGACAGTCTGCTCTGCTAAGTCAGATGGTGTTTGTGTGCATGTGTGCACCAGCAGCTTGAAAGGCAAGATCTTTTAAAGTAGTTACAGAAGAAATGGGATAGAAGTAATATCTGCCTGTTTTTTTACTGGAAAACAAGACACAAAAGAACCATGGAATGTACAGGAACACGTGCATCACCTCTGTGTCTGCTTTCCAGTTCCACACATTAGCCAGTCAGTAGTTACGATTTTGCTGCTCTAACTCCATCTTTGCCAATCTGTGTCTTGATTTTACAAGAGTAGATTAGGATTATCTTTGGGCTTCTGGGAAATTCATGTGAATTCCCAGGGGGCTTAAAAGATAAATTTTTTTGGGTATAAATGCTTTTGGTTGCTGCTCTTTTCTGTTGTGAGGAGCTCTGGGCAGAACTGTAGTGTGACGTGGTCTAGTCTTTCACCAAGGTAGGAGACCGTGAATGCTTTGGTATTGATTTACCTGTTAAAAGAACAATGTAACCAGCTCTCCAAAAGCCTTGTAAGTAAGCAGCATGAGTGTGGAAACTTGCTGTTCATCTCTGTTCCTAGGTGACAAAACATTTTGCTCTAGTGGTTAATGCTGATGCTGTTAGCTCACTTTAATAGACGTGCTTACAACTTCTAATAAGACATCCATTCACATGTTCTGAATTTCAGGTGTGACAATACTTGGTTTAGGGCTCACTTTGTGCTATATAAATGTCTTTTATGCATCTTTAACGCTCCAAATTTACCAAGACAACGTTACCAGCTTATAGGCTCGATGGTGTGGCAGTACATCGTGGGCATTTTAAAGTTATGGCACCATAAAGAACCAAGTTACGACTTTTTGAGGACTTACAAGAAAGTGAGCTTAAGTAGCTAATGGCAGCAGAAGCAGCAGAAACGGCAGGATATCCTCTTGTGTTTGCTCTTGAGTGTACTTCAGCTTGAAGCCAGTTTCTGAACAGTCCTGAGATGAACATGAATTGTCCCTGTTGTGCTTCTACATGTGATGATGCTGACACTTGGTCTACACGCAATTTCATAGACGCTGGCTCATCTATCCATTTCTCGTGAACTGTGACAAAACCTAAGAAGTCAGGTGATGTTTGTAGTGTATTACACCATGCTGCGAGGTCAGCTGAGGGCAGTATTCTGGAGTGTTCACAGTGGCAGAGAATGACACAGAAGTGCCATCCTCCTGTGCTTAAAGTACACAGGCAGGCTGATGGTTGGGACACAATCTACAGTCAGAATTCAGCTAGTTCTCCCTTTATATATTAAAAAAAAAAAATTAAAAATTATGTAGTGACTTAAGGGACAAGTTGGATGGGTGGCTAAGAAGGACATACCAGAGAGGAGGATGGCAAGCACAGATATTTTTTGATGATGCCTATGTGAAGAGAATGATGGAGGCAGTTACTATCGCAGATGAACCAAAGACTGAGTCACATGATTTCATCTCTTGCTCCTTAATACTCATTGTACCTCCCATTCCCTTTTAGGAAAGGGAAACACATCTCCAAAGACAAGCCTTACCAGTTGGTAGAACCAGTTGATAGAACCAATTGGTAGCACCAAAAGTTTGGCTTGCTCTGTTCTGCCTTTTTATCAGCACGCAAAGAAAGAAGACATTCGGGGGGAAGTACTGAAGTTGCAACTAATGAATCAAGTTACATAGGCAGTATAAATGCTTTCAGCATTTTGAATGCTCTTTTTCCACTCCTGCTGCTTTACCATTCTCTTACTGGGAATTGCTTACTGTAGTTTAGCAAACGATGTAAACTGTTTTGTTGATGATTAGTCTTTTCTGAAAGCCTGCAGTAATCTGAGGGCCTGACTTAGGGGCGGGTTGTTTATTTTTGGCACACAAGTTTGGCTGGCACACACTTGTATCATTTTTGTTTTCTTTTTTGGGTTACAACAAAAGAGAGCAATTAAAAATAAATGCAGGAGCTGGCGATTAAGGATTGCTGAACGAGTTGTTTCTCCAATGGTACAAATACCATAACATGTTAAATTCTTGCTAGGTTTTTCGTCTTTGGAAGGGGAAAAGTAAAGAAAAGACTTCAAAAAAGAAGGAAGAAAAATGTGTTTTACACAGTTGGAGGCAGTATTGGCAGCCTCACAGCTGCTATGTTGTTGCTGTAAATACTGTTTTGGCATTTGCTAAATATGGCAAGAAAACTTGGATTTTCAAAAGTGAATTTTCACTCTGATCATGATTTGAATCACTTGTCTTTGTTTTTTCACCATAAAAAGGCAAGATTTTCTGATGCTTGAAATTAACAAAGAAGCTGAACTTGATGCTTTCCATTAAAGTTTTTCTTAAGTTTGATCTCTATAAACTTTTACTGTTCTGTGTTCCCCTGGAGTACAAATGAAGAGTTGTATTGAATTTTAAATTGAGCAAGATTTTTGAGTATGTAGAACAATTATTTATAAAGCCTCCTGTGAGGCCAGGTGACTTCATTTTTTTTTTGTATAGCCCTTCTGTTACTTTTTTCAGGCTGTTTTCTAGTACAACTCATGTCGCATAGCAAAGAGAAGGTTAGAAAGTAAAATTGTATTTTATCTTATAACCGTGTTGATAGTTGCACCGAAGTAACTGTCATCTAGAGAAAAAAAATTGCTCGTTTTTTTTTTTTTTTTTCTGTTTTAACATTAAGCTTGCAACAAAGCCAATATTTACTTATGGCTGTGGTGATAATCTTTTGTCTGTATTATGAAAAATGTAGTTCCAACTTAATCAGCTATAAGTTTCTAAAGTAGAAACTGCTACTTTGTAGTATAAATATTTTGATTCTGCGAATGTTTCTCAGTGTATTGCATGCCTTTGGCAGAAGAGCAAGCAGTCTTGCAAGAAGGTATTTTTAGCTGTCTCTAAAACAATTGTCTTGTATTCTCTGAAGCTTGCAATAATCTGCAGCATTAACTTTTGCTCTTTGTCTTTTCCTTGCTTCTCTTAGAAACAAATTCTTTGCTTTTGACTTGGCACTTTGCTGCTGCTTGAAATACTCAGCCCAAACAGCCCAGTGGATGAGTTCTAGGGAAAGGATTTTTTTTAAAGGGCTTAAGCAAGCTAGCTGCCTTTTGGAAAAACATGAGCCTGGATCAAATCTGCCTCTGAGTAAACAGTTTGCCTTTGGAAGCATCCCAACCTCTGAGAGCCCTCAGATAGTACAGACCTTTGCTATGAAGAGGCTATGTGATCTGATGCTCTCAGGATTATTACTGTTGGCTATGGAAGGACTGAAATAGTTTCATTCTAAAAGGCATATATTTTTCTTACCAAAATGTTGACTCTGCTCTGCTGTTTAGCTTTTAGAAATTCTATATATTTAATAAAGCCTGAGAAACTTCAGTATCCAGTAGGCTTTATTTATAAGGAGAAGGTATCTTCTGGATTCATGTGAACAAAAATAAGACTCTGAAAATCAAGCTTTGCACTTATCCAATACTGTCAGTAAATAAGTTTTTTACAGACACAGCTCAAGATGTTTTTGCTCTTCATGACTTTACACATAACTAAGTTAAAGTTGGGTTAAATTTTGCTGTAAATATTGTCCCAAGCCACGCAACTGACCTGATGTTAAGCAAGTAAAAGCAATTGCAGCCTAGCCATGACTTCAAGTTCCCCTGAAGCCAACTGTCCTAGGCAAAGAAGGAATAAGCTTTAATTTTCCCATTTTAAGAACCCCTGATCCATAAGATTGAATACAAAATGATCTCCCGTTTCCCAGACTGATATGTCTATAGTGTCATTGCTGCTAGAATGTTTCTGTTACAACCAGAGACAGTTGAACTTGGAAAAGAACTTATTTGAGAAATCTTTCTATAAAAACAGATGAAATGAACTTTCTGTATAGAAGGTGAGTGAAACTGCAGCAGATTTTAGTACATAGCAGAGAAACCTTACAAACAGAGGAAAGACTTTTGCTACAAGATTCATTATCAATACCTTCCTCTCTTATGGATTATTTTAGTGTATTTCATATGATTAGAAGGTTAAGCTGTGACCTTTGGTCTCTGAATCTGTATGATACTTAGTAAGAATACAGTTAAAAAGACAGGAATAACTGTTGCAGTTCAAAGCTCTCTTGCTCATTATTACTCGTGTTCCTCTTTATATTTTCTTTCACTGGTGCCTTTGGTGTATGGAAACTTCTCTAAGAGTATTCTTAATACACTGGAAATATGGTGTCCCATTCAAGAGCAGGATTTCACTGTGCTGCACAAATTGAGTGAGGAGAAATATGTGTTTAAGAGGCTTTGGTAAGAGCCAGTCTGTCAGTGCTACGTTGCTTAGAAGATCACATTAGGTATGTGAGCTTCTAAGCAATGCTCAAGTTCAGACACTGAAGAAGCAGATCTTTATCAAATGCTTTGACTTGAGTTGCAGGTAAGGGTGCATTCAGAAATAATATTTCAGTTCTACCTGCAAAGCTATAATCAGTGGGCATGAGCCCACGGACATACATCCATGGCCAGCACGCACGACTTGGAGTGCAGCAGTCAGTGGAATGCAGGCTGGGCAAGTACGGCCCCAGATTTCATTGAAAGCATTTTGTCAAAATTAATATGGAATAACTCCCAGTCATTCAGGGAGATGGCTGAAGCCAGAGTCATCTTGTTTTCAAGGAGTAGGCTACAGCTCTCAGTGATAAGTCACAGCCTGTGCTTTTATTTCCTTATAATAAATGTGTTAGCACATGGATAAATTAAAAATTCTGTATGGATTGGTCAAATCAACATTTAAAAGCTGGACTAAAAGAGAAGGGAAATTTATCCTGTATCAATAAACATGAATATTAATATCAGAAGAAATGAGACTGTTTTGGAGCACTATGAAATTTTTGGATCAGCTCCTTTTTTGTTACAGATAACAAACCAGTGACATCTGACCCTCTTTCAGGATAATGCCATTTTGTTATATATATGTTTGAAAATTCATTTTTTCTCCAGAGGTTTGGTCACCTCTGTATGGGCTCAAAGATGACCAGTTTTTATGAAGCACTTTCCTAGAAAGACAGCTATTTGTCTCCCAGCTGAAAAAAAGCCACAAACCCAAAAAGCCACCAACAAAACAAAAAGTGCACAGATGGTATAGGTATTCCTAGTTTCTTTATGGAGCCTTTTAGTGTTAGCTTGTGTATTTGTGAAGAGGGTCTTGCCTTCACCTCTGGTGTATCTACATTCTGCTCAGAGAAGCAGTTCAGGACCTCTGCCTTTCAAAGAAATTCCATATATTGTGACTAAAAATAAGTCTTCACTGATGATGTATGTGATGTGCTGATAACTACTTTAGATATTATTTTCTTGACATTAAACTGAATTTAGCATAAGTGACCTGCTTTATGTCTAAATTAATTATTACTAAATCACGTATTTTTCTAGTTTTCTCTGAGAGGATAATTCCTGTTTCATAGATTCAATTTGAAAATTCACCTTTTCATTATGACTAGACATTAGTTAAACTTGAACTCTTAGTTTTCTTGGGCCGAAGGAATGATATTATGGACAGTTGTAAGGTTTCTGAGGTAGAGAAAAATGTGCATGTGTTACAGATTTAAGTGCATTTGCACATCCATTTTTCTACCCATGTAGTATTTCTGAAGTACTTACTTCTGAAGTAAATATGCAGATGCTCACAGATTAGTTTTGGAGTCATCTGTATCGTGGTTATTTCTATCTCGCGTCAATGTCTGGTTTGCGAAACCATTGTCATAAATGATCTCAAAATAGAGCCCGGCATCATCATATTCATTACGGGTTTATATTTATCCTGTGAGTCTGTGGTTGTACCACATTATGATGAGGAACGTGAGGACAGGCTGTTGCAAATAACTTTCTATCTTCCTATTAATTGAGTATAGCAAGTGTCTTTTCTCGTGCAAAAATTATTACTGCAATTACTTATGGTTAGACTTGTTTCTTCACTGGAGCACGCTTTGGAAAATGGTCTAAAACATTCAATTAATATATGGAAAATTGACTAGGAGAGAAGGATTTAAAACAAAAAAAGAGGAAAAGCTGGGGATTTTTTCATAAAGATTGCAAAGTGAAAAATTTCAGTTTAAGGAGGTTTTTGAAATGTCAAAATTTTTCCTGAGAATGAAAGGAAATGTTAAGTTTTTTCTTTAAAGGCCTTTCTCATCTCTCCACTAAGTATTTTCAGTCCAATAAAAATGCTTCTCTAATTTTTTTGGAGTGTGACATAAAATATTTTAAATGTGCAAGTAGTCATTTCAAATAGAGGACTATTTCATTCTAGGCATCTGAATTACATTGTTAGGAAGTGAATCAAAAGGGTTTTTTCCTCCCAAATTCATATTCTGGTGAAATTGACTGAATTTGGTAGATGGTTTTTTGTTTAGTTGTGGGTTTTTTTCAAATTTGTCTGAATATGATTCCACAAAAACTGCTCTGCTCCACTGTGATTTTACACTTTATATTACAAATCAATGTAGGACTTGGAAAAGTCTGACTTGAGGAAAGGTTCTGCCTGTTCTCATGCAATGCCACATG
The DNA here is from genome assembly GCA_013397755.1 of Cnemophilus loriae. Taxonomy (NCBI): domain Eukaryota; kingdom Metazoa; phylum Chordata; class Aves; order Passeriformes; family Corvidae; genus Cnemophilus; species Cnemophilus loriae. The sequence goes on from VZTF01003389.1 coordinate 249,130, forward strand.
GTGGAGTATTGCTTTTTCGTGTGGGCTTTTTCTTCACATCTGTCATCTAAAGAACTCAAAACTTCTGTGAACTGGTATTTGATGAGAAGAAGTGTTTCAGCTAACCAAAATAAGCCTAGAAGAGAAATAGAATTTGTACCTGCTCTGTATGTCAGCATCAAAACCTTGGTATCTACCCCAGCTGCTGTGACCATGTTGCTTTAGTTTATATTCTAGTTTTCATATATTTCAAAGTGCTGGTAATACTGCTATTCATCTAGTTTTTCACTGTTCATATTTCATATCCTTTCTGTAGTTTGTTTGTATAGGAAAAGAGACTTACGTGGCCATGCTGTGAATAAAAGCTCATGCAAATGCTGTGATGTGTAGGTGCATTTGTTTGTTCTTCTTTAGTAAATTTTTAGTTAATGGCCAGTTTGCAGATTCCTGTCTACTTAAATGAAATACTGAATTCTTATAAGTTGCATGGACACTAGTTGTTGGGCAGAGGAGAGAAATTATATTATTTCCTCTGTTTGAAGAAAAGTGACCCAAGTTCAGCTGTGGTGAACACAAACCACTCTGTGGACTCCATGGCACTGGGAAAAGCTCCAGGCAGAACTTTGCACCTTATTATACATGAGAGAAAGGCAAGGGAGGCATCCTTAGCTCTGGTGCTGAGGAAACAACTTGGTTTTGGCACTTGGGGGTTTTGGGGTTTCGTTTATAACATGAAATTATTTCGTGTTTATTCACATGCCTCTTTTTTTCATGGGTTTGCTGTAGACTAGTTTGTTCTTTTTGAGAACAAGGGAAAAAGAGGCTGAAAAGTCCATGTTAGTGTTGAGTTCATCAAAGTATTTTAGTTTTCACATAAGCCCACTGTTAACCATTAAAACCTCAGTATCAGTCATGTTAAATATCAATGGCTGATGTAAGACCTGGAATTAAGATTTTTAAAGAGCGAATTGGAGGTGGCGGAATCTCTCTGCATACCACCAACCTGAGCAGGCAGCTGTGCTGTGACAATACCACTAGTAGACACATTTGAAATATATTAATGTAAAAAGGGTGACATCAGATTACACTTTTACCCCTCTGCACTATATCAGTCACAAAGTAAAATACAGAAACTGTCTTGGTGGTTGAGACCATAAGCCACTTGACTGCACTGAAATACAGTAATGTGCTCAATTACACTTAGCCTTGTTCTTAATAAGGTACTCTTAAGTGCTTGTCTGTAGAGCTTCACTGGGAAGGTTAAAAGGTGTCTTAATCCTCCTTAGTGTGGTGAGTGATGTTCCCACCCGAACATAAATCCATATGTTTTACATGTAAGTAGTGTAACCATTAGAATCTTGCAGAAAAGGTGGATAACAAATTCTTTACCCCTAGTAATGAATTACATTTTTAAAGAACACTGAACCCTGCTTATGAAATGGTTGAGGATTTGTCTTTGAGGGGGGTGTCAGGCTTGCGTGCGTGGGGACTCAAAAACATCAGTAAGACTTTGCCACGTGTGTGTGAATGTTGATGATAGAATATGATAGAATATGTGACTGTGTTTGCATCATGTCTGAGCTCTGGAGTGCACGTGGGTGTTGCTCAGGTTGCTTCAGACTTCGTCATGAAACTATCCACTGACTTATTTTAGGAATTGCATGATTTTTTAGAATTTAACTAGAGAATAGAAATAAGGAGATTCTCTGAAAAAGAAAAATACTAATTCATTACTTTAGAGGCAGCACTGTATGAATTTAGCTAATGGGATATAATGGAAATGTGCCCTAAACTATGGAAAATGTTCATTCACACTGCTTTCTACAGGGATCTGATATGAAAATTAGTGTAGGTGCCTATCAAGAAAAACAGCCTACATGGGACCAGTGTTTGTGCAGCTCTGCTTATTAAAGCTCTAGGAAACAGAAGCTTCTCTTCAATAGATGCCACCCATGGTTAAAGACTTCTACTCTTGTTAGTTTTACTAAGAAGTGCCTTTCACCACTGAGCTATTTCATTTACCCTTAGTCTTGAAACGCCAACAATATATTTTGAAAAAAAAGTTTTCAAAATGTCTTCTCTTAAAAAGTCCTAGTGCTGATAAATTGACAGTGTTTCTGTTTTCAGGTATAAAATTTAACCTAAGCCACTTTTTTCCCCTTGAGTTGGCAGATTTTCTAGTCAGAAAAATTTCTCATACAAATTATGAGGAGAGTAGTATTCTCACTAGTTCAATATAAAATTAACAGGCTGTTAATTGTGAGATCAGTACTAAAACATTATGTAAGTGACAAATCAAGTAAATTCTTAGTTTTGTGTGTCTGTGCAGTTTATGTAGGATGATTCACAGCACTGTGCAGCAAAGACAGGGAATAGCAGGACGTCTGCTGAAGGCCTGAAGCTAGGACAGTTAGGAGGGCGTGGTTAGGGGGTTACAGGAGAGTAAAACTATGATCTCGGTCTGCTCTTCGTAGCATAATATATCAATATGAGCCGTATCAGAAGAAAAAGAAATGGTGTTATCTTAGTATTTTATGCTAATTCAAGCTGAATGTGCTGCAGTATTATTTTGGCACTGTGCTAGTGGTGCGTCTGCTGTCTCCAGGGGCCCTCGTCAAAAGCAGAGGAAAGTCTCCTGCTGTGCCAATACTGTAAAATAAATAACATTCTCAGAAGATTAATACAGAGCTGGAGCACAGAGTGTTACTAGTGTCATAAAACAGACAGTAAAAGGGTTGCTTTCTAAAAGGCAAGACTAAGGAAATGACTGATCCCAGGGAAGGATAAGTTTGTTGATCTGGAAACATCATTTGAGAAAGAAATGATGAGCAAGTGTCCAAAAGTTGGGAAGTTATGAAGGGACATGTGTCCAAAATGCAGATCTGTAGCTGAACTTCTTCCAAGTACATTTAACCTTGTTTGGTCTGGAAATCTCATGAATCTGAACTGTGTTTTGAATTTACACTAATCAGTGTTGGTGTTGCTTAGTCTGGATGTGATTTTGTATAAATGCTATCTGGAGAGTTTTTTTCTCTGTATTGATACTCTAATTTTTAGCTGAAACTTGTAAGATAAATAGTGCATTAATTACTTAAGGAAAAAAAAAAGTAAAAGGCAAGCCCCAAAAGAGTGAAATGTGTATATTGTGGGGTGACAACTAAATTCCTGTCCAGTTTCCTTGTCAGTTACATTTAGCTTCCGATTTCCAAACTGCAGTGAAACAAGACTTATGTCTCTCTTCATCCTTCTCCACCACCCCTCGTAAATCAGAGAGCAATCAGCAGTTCCAAGCTGCTTACTGTGTGCCTACAGATATTGTAAGTGTTGCTTAACAAGAAGTCAAACAGCTAATCATAGTCATACACACTGGAAGTAATTTATGGCTATGCCAGGGGCTCTGCCACATGCTCCACCAGCTGGATCCTGCTGCGGAGGATCAGGGGACTATCAGGGTGAGCTGCTGCCTCCACCCAGCCTGAGCCCCCCGCTTTCCTCTGCAAGGGCTGGAGGTGTACACATATGCACCATCTCAATTCGAAGTATGACTGGAGCCCTAAGAAGCCGCTACCCAGCAACTGAGTATATTCCTGTTTAATTAAAAATCTGGAATAATTTTAAAGAAAAGGAACAACTGTCATGACTGGAGAGAAGAACCAGCCCTTTGATGTCCTTCTTCATATCAGCCGAAACACGTACAACTCAGTAACATAAATGAAGTTTTGTCATCTTCCAATCATTAGTAGGTACTCCTGAGAGGATAATGGACTGTTGTTTAAGGCAAAAATGATTGTTTGGATTTTTGAGAATTTTAAGGACAGTCCTTACCTAGACCAAGCCAAAGGCAGGTTTTCAGGGCAAGCCAGAGGGAGGCATATGCACGGGCATCCTGGGAGCAAGCCAACAACACCTTGGCCCCTGCGCCACCTTGGAGTGTTTCATGCAGGTTTGGGTCAGTGAGTGACCTTCCTTAAGAAGGATTTGACAACGGTTTATATTTTTTTATTATTATTCTTCAGTTTTAAATTTGCTACTTAGAGCACAGTATATTTTAATTGATCATTATATTAGTATAATGGCTTCCTCCTAGAGCTGTTTCTCAGCTTTCTGTTTATTGGATTGTCTATGCTTCAGGAGTAAACAGAATCCCCAAATCTCATGTTGGGTCCCATTCACTATGTGCTCTTTCTGTCACTATTTTTTTCAACATGATTCTAACAAATAAATTCTATTCTTTCCAGTCTTCAAAGAATGACAAATTTCCTTTACTTTTTGAATCACAAGTGCCTGGTTTCTGCAGCTGAAGCAGAAGCTAAATGGGAATCCCCATCTGTATTTAATGTGCACTTGGCAAAATGCCTATGTTGTTTCTTTAAAATAATTTCTGCCTTTTAAAAGCCAAGGTTGAAAGTCTAGCCTTGATCAAGTCAATAGGATTTTTGCCACAGAGTAGTGGGGCTACTGAAATCAACCCCAGGGTCTCAGAAGGTACATTTTTATGGTCTGTTTTTATCTATGAGCATCAGATTGCATCTTGTCTTTGATTTCTTCATTACTGTCTCCTTAAAAGTCGTTTTAATCATAGAAAATAGGTATAAGGTGTTCAGTCAGTTACCAGAGGTGAAAATAAAGTTAATGGAATCCATTTTATTTTAATTTCTTATTTTAAAGCTTAAAGGGTTTTTATCAGTGTGCATAACTGGGAAAAGGTCTCTTACATATTCCGGTTTTTTCCTAGTTCTAAGTACCAACTTTTTCATAAGAGAAGCCATTTCAATTTTCTGTGCTTATAGTTTAAATCTACCAATCTCTTGGTTTCCATCTTTCTTTTCATAACTAATAACAGTATTAAATAAAAAAACTTTTTTTCATTCTCCAATCCATTTAACTGGTCATGTATGAATAACAATGGTGCTGTCTGAGATCACAAGAACATAAATAGCAAATCCTGAGGTCAAAACCAAAATTTTGTACCTGAGGATCCAGCAAATAGGGAGAAATGATCATGATCTTCATTATTAAGGACCAACATAGTCAACTGCTCTCTTACAGGGAAGATATGTTTTATTGTGGGCAGATGGAGACTTTGGAAGGTCACTCTGTTATGGTTCCCTATTTGAAGATGTTGGCTGGGTAGCAGAATGAAATCAAGTCTTTTCTTTCTCCTGAGTACTAGAAGATATCTCTGTTCCCTTTTATGAATTTTTAATCAGTGGTATCAAGCTGGTAATAAGCTCAGCACAAAAATCTCTGCAGTGGCTATTCTGGTGTAACGTGACATCCTTTATTCCTACGTAGTAACAGATGGCATATTACTTTTCTTTGGCCGAGGTGCTTAATCTTGAAGTAAGCTGTACTTTGTAAAGGGAACTTTCTTCTCACAAAACAATGTACACTTCAGGTACACATTAGAAAACAGATGCAATTTTTTTTTTTACCTGTGCCACCAAGTGCTACTCTTAGACAGATATTTCTGATGCTCGGCTTTCTCTCAGGATAACTTTCTAAATATATGCACATACTGGGTGCAAAGGAAGCTATGCTTTGATTTTTGTCTGATTTCTCAACATTATGTCTCGTACCGCTTTCCCGTCCCCAGAGATCTGTCCTGAACCAGAATATCATTCCTGCTTCCCCTGTCCTCCTGTGTTCTGGTCTTAGTTTCTCATTCATTTTTCACTGGGTGTTATTATGACCCTCCAGGATCAAGCCAGTTATTTGTGCCTTGTGCGATAAAACCCACTGAGCACTGCATCTCCATGTAACACTGGCTGCTATGAAGGAAGGATTAAACAATGGAAATAATCCGTATTTGATGTCAGCACAGCTCAAACGGAGTAAGTGTCAGTGATGGTGGCTGAACCTAGAGCCCATAGCAGGCTCCTGTGCAGCTCATGTCCTGTCTCCAAGGCAGTCTGAGCATCAGGGCAGACTTACTGGGACGCCTGCCAGTCCTGCAGTGAGTACAGCCAGCACATCGAAGTGAAGGCATTGATTCTGACTTTTTTTAAAAAGTGGGGCAAACACTCAAGAGCTCTATTGCATGAATTACCTCAGAGAGGTAATGGGACAAGTAAAGAAAAACAGAGTACAAAGAGATGAACCTAGAAAACAAATCACAGTAAACTCTTTCACCTTTAATATTTTTGCCCTACAGCTTGATAAATTACATATTTCTTGTCTCAGATTTCTCTTTTAATTGCACTTCCCCCTAAATATTTTGAGGTTTGTTCCTCAATTTCTATCACATTTTTCTTTTTTTTTTTTTTAATTCTCATTTTCTTTCTTCAGATCTAAAAGAATGTAAGTTATGATTACCTACCTATCTGCTAGGTGAGATAGGGACTTAAAGTAGTAATGAGTTAATAGAGGAAGCTTAACAACACTTGTGGGATGAAAACTGTTGTAACAAAGAGGAGATCATATGTGTTCTCTCTTATATCAGCCTCTGTTTTGCCCATGAATATCATTTAGGAAGCCACTACAATATCAGAAGTTCTATTTAATGTGATATTTTTTTGTCTCTTTCAAACAAAAGGGCTTCTAGGAGCAAAATGTAGGAGAGGAAGAAGTAGGAGTAAAAGGATTTCATTGCAGACATCCTCACATATAATATTTCCAGTCCACATTCCGAAAGAACATATAAATAACAATACCTGCAAGGTTTCTTTATGAGAAAAATCATCCTAAACTTAATGTAGCAACACTGTGAGCCTTGGTCAGCTCTTGAATTTACTCCACAGCAGATATTCGGTACCCACATGCTCGTAAAATGCTGGTGTATTACTGTTCTTCAGGCTGCCTCTTGTCTCTGCACAGCCTTTGTAATTGAATTTGATCCAGAAAACCAGCATTGTCCTGTTACCAAGTTCTCCAAAATTTAAAGCAAACAGAGGAATTATCAAGCAATTATAATTAAAATATTTTTTGCTAAATGTCGACATGTGTCACATAAACCCAACAGTTTGATGTGGTTTTCCACACTTGCAGACCTCAGCCATTTGGTGTGCTGATAAACATCCCCAAATCTTATGTCATTGATTGTTTGGCTTCAGCAATGACGAAACATGGAAAACAAAACAAAGGAACATAAACCTTGTCTGAAATGTATTTGGAGTCCGTGTGTGAAGCATACCTGGCTTTTCATACTTATCATAGCACCTGACAGAAGTGACACATTCCTCCTTAGCCATGTCTAGTTTATCTTGTCAGTGTCTGAAACAGACAGGGGAAGCCTTTCAATATTGTACTTCATAAAATTGCAACCAGACTGATAAATCTGTTTATTTTTCCTTTAAATGTGCCCTGGTTTTCATAACAGAGACAGTTTGCATGGATGCTGATGAATGGTTAGTCTCCCATCACAGACCTTTATGGACACTTTGCCAAGAAACTTGTTTTGTGAATTCCTCAGCTTTTTCTTTTATTTTTTTTTCCCAGCACCTGAAAGCTTGCAACTGGCCTGGTTTGAAAGCTGCCTTGGAAATTTTACTGAGGCTCTTACATTGGTAGCTAAAAATGACCTTGAAGAATGATTAATACTGTGTAGGGGTTGATGACATAAATCTGTTAAAATGTGCCTGATGAACAGTTTCACATGCAAGAATGTGAAGCCATATTCCTGTACTAACACAGTGACATTGAACAGAGTGCAGCAGATATTAAATCTAAAAAAATAAAACTAAAAAAAAAAAACAACCCCGAAAGGATTTGAATTATTTTTACCAAGAAAATGCTTCTGGCAAGAGAATATAAATTTAATGAAAAATAAAAACAGCGGTCTTAAGGTATATTGGCACGTATTTTCTAACTCACATAATTCTAGTGGTTGTTACTGAGAATGTAGGTACTTGCCCCAGGAATGAAACAGTCCACTCTTGCTGTACTGTACTGTTTATAATGAAAAACAATAACAAACTACATTTAAAATGAATAAAAGCCCAGTTGAAGAATTCGGTCCATCCTTTGTCTTAAACATATCTGTGGAAATCTGTCCATTGCTAGTCATTTTGGATGAGCCATTTTAGATTTTTAGAACACATAGATTAATGCCTTCTTAAGCTAAAGAAGAAAAAGTAAATCATGAGGAGATAGGTGAAGTAAGGTTTATATACTTTACTGAACTGGTAAGAAATTAACAAAAGTTGCTATCCTTAACCAGAGAAAATTCATATCCTACTATTTTGCCTTTGTGAAAATAACTGAATAATTAGATTTGCAGAGGAGCAACTGGGAACAGTTTCTAGCTAAGAGGTCTCAACAGTAGCTCGCCCTGTGTTTAATCATGGGGAATTAAGTTGATCTTTTTGCTCTATATTGGCAATGAGTCTCTATCAAACATTCTTTTACCTCAGTGTGTTTTCCTTTGCCTTCAGGAAAATTTTGTATAGTCTGATGAGCGGTAGACAAGTAGCCTAGATGTACTTAAAATACAGTGCTGTGTGCCAGGTCATCTTTTATGTTGCACAGATGAGCCAGCATGCTTCCATTAACAGCCTCATCCACCTCTCATGTCCGCCAAACTTACAGGTCTTTGTGGTGCACAACGCTGGAGAAGTCTCCAACTGCAATTTTAACACTAAAATAAAATAAAATAAAAATTCTCTGCACAAACACACTATTTTAGTTTCTACATCTGACAAAATTTTGGCACTTTTCACATCACTAAATTAGTTTAAAACATTCATCACTACACATGCTCTGAGAGAAGCAAAGCAAGTACTAAGTAGGATTTGTGACTTGGTAAACTTTCTATTTAAGGTGAAATGATTTAAACCGACAAGAAAATACTGTGAAAACAACTCAGAAAAATAACTTATTTCTATTTAAGACTTGGCAAATATTAAGATAACAAGAAATGGTACTAAAACGGGTGTTGTGCTCTTCTGTAAAAATAATTTAAAAATGACAAGACTGATTTATGTGAAACTTTGTAAAACCATTCTGCATCCCAGTCTTTCCCCAATTAGAATTTTGTATGCCAAGTTTCAGTTTGAACCATTTTTAAGGAAATCATTCCTTAAAGTATGAGAGTTGTATAATGAAATACTCATATCTTAATCCTAAGTACAGTTTCATATGTGTCATTTTTGCATAGAACAAAGTATAATACAAAAAAACATTTGAGTGCAGAAAGAATGTACACATTCTATTAAAATTGCAGCGTGTGCAGAAACTTAAAGAACCTTACTATGGTGAAGCCTTAAATCATGCCACTGTATCTATATCCCAGGAGATAGATTCCTACAAAACAAAACTAACATTAACATTTTTGCTAATGGTTACTAGCCTGGCAAAAAGCTTTGTATGGTTTTATGGGAGGAGAAAGTAAAAAGCCATTTGTCGTATGGCTTTGTGAGAAGTAATAGTTCGTAAATTAAAAGGAAACTTAGCAATACCTCTTAAAAGATGTATTTTCATGGTTCATGACAATTCACACACATTTTGGCCCTGTTTAAGATTTTCCAAGTCGTTCAGGCTAGGTGGAGATGCTCCAATAATTTTGGGTTTAGTTCATTTTTTTGAGACCTTGTTGGCTTTCCAAGATCTGAATGTCTTCTCTCAGTTACACCTTGCCGAAACTTCATATTTTCCCTCCGCAGGACAGATAATTAACATGACTTGACTGACTATTATGAAAAAAAAAGAAAAAAAAGAAAATAAATCCCCTCCAAACAAAACCACAATATATATGTATTCTAACACAGCAGGGTTTCCAAAGTGGAAACTCCTAATGAGCACATGTAACATCATGTAACACATGTTACATGTAACATGTAACATCATAGAAGTTAATGTTACTGAAGTTTGAAAACAATTTGTCATATTCATGTTAACGCAGAGGTTTGTTCCTAGTATTTTTTATTTTTGCTATTTGATCTCTATACTTATATTAGAAAATAACATCAATATGATTAGCAATACTTTTGTTTAGCCTAGAATTTTTAAGGAGTTTGTTACAAGGAGCAGTGGATTTGGACCTTTTTCTAAACTCTAGAACATTACAAATACACTTGGAGCAAAGAGCTAAAAGTCTGCTGTAAAAATGTCTGGTTTGATTTTCAAAGTTCAAATATGAAAAAAGCAGGCAAACAGGATAAAAAGTGAAAACTGCAGCTAACTAAATTTTCTTTGATATCACTATTAAAGAGTTACGAACAGTTCAGACAAACTAACCTTCTCTTCAACAATATAAATGTCTTTTATAATGTCAGTTGCACAGTATGTGGAATAGCCCTGGGTTTTTTGACATGACCTCTGCTTTTGACATCTCTGGATCCTTACTTGCCTTTCCTATTACTCATGTTTTAACCAACATAAAATAGGCAATTATGTGATGATATAGTTCATTCATACCAGAATTTAAACACCAGATAGAAAACTCTCTTCATTTTTTCCTGAAGGGTGTCTAAAGACAGTGCACTGCTCTGATATCTTCACTCATTTAAAGCACCGGATTACATAGTAGCTTTAATTCCACTTTGGAGTAATGTTGAATAGAGGATTTAAGTGGGGTTATATTCAGTTTTATCTGATGCTTCTGTCTAACCTTGGTGTAATCCCCTTCTTCCCTAATCATTGCAAAAAGAGATAATTTATTGTAATCATAGAGAGGGGGAGAGAGAAATAAAAATAAACAGCAACATCTGTTCCTAGCTTCGTTGTCTCAAAATTTCTTTATTACTCCACTCCCCTGTGTGTTTCTCTTTCATCCTAAAAGAAATACAAGACCTTTATTCACCTCTTTCTATATAATCTTAAATTTTTGGAACCAAGAAAGAGATATATATGTTGGCACAGTTTTTTCAAGGGAAAAAAAAAGCAATAAGGCTATGGTGAGCTATGTAAGATACACTGAAATACCACTTGTCATTTTTTGATTGCATCACTGCAACCATCACAAGGATAATACTGCTACTTCACGTGTTTCTCTAACCCTTACCTGGAACACTGTAAAATCTCACTTATTTGTCACTTCTTTCAATATCATGTCTCTTTAAGTTCCCTAGGAAATAAATATTCAATTTATCTTGCCAAATTCTGTGCTCTCAGGTACTTTGTGAGGCCATTAGGATTATTCAGATCCAAATAAGGTACTTGATTCGAAAAGTAATATAGTGTATCTTTAAAACAACACTTATTTCAAGTCAGGGGGTTTTGATCCTCTCAATTTTTGTTGTGTATCCCAATGGGACTGCACTTAGTGATGCAACCTACAAACTGAATATCCTCTGCCTACATACAGCATTAGCTTTTGGGAGAACTCCTTTGTATGCAAAACCTGTACTTTGCAGACGTATTGGGTCTCCCACCTGTCAGTACACTGTGTCGTATTCTTGATCTAGACTGTGACCCCATCAAAAAATGTCTTTTTGTCCACTATAGATCAGTAAGGGAAAGTAATAGCGGTGGGACAAACCCCACCTTTAGCCGAGTGGTCTCTGCCCTCAGTAGAGGGCAGCACCAGCACCAGGATAATAGAGATTAACCGTGAATGACTTCTCTGTAGGTCTGCCAAATGTGCTAACCTGCCCTCGAGAAATCAGACACAATGCCCAGTCCCGCCTAGATAAGGACTTCTGAATGCTTTCACACAGGGCACACCTTATCGCAGTGACAGAATAAGAGCACAGGCTCCACCTGAGAGCTCCTTTTAAGTGCTGGGCTTGTAGGCACAAAGAGTGTTTGAGTTAGTAAAATAGAGTAGCAAGATTTTAAAATTGTATTTATGTTAAATAATGTCCTAGTCAAAGTGTTTGTAGTGCTGTGGTAGAACAATACTGCACAATGTCCAGTCAGCATTATCACACTGGGACATTAATTTCTACCAACACTCTCAGGAACAGCAGGAGTCTTTCAGTATTGTGCCTCTTATGGCTTTACATTGGTAAATTTCCTGCCAAAGTTCAGTTTGCTTCAGAGTTTCTATTTTTTTTTTTTTTATAATGATTAAACTCCACTGCAACCCCATATGTGTTTTTCCAATACCATAGCTGTGAAATTAGAGAAGGATTTCCAGATGCAGGTTTAAATGGCTAGGAAACAAAAATGGACTAAGTCAATTATACTTTCCCATCAGAGCATCTTGGAGGCCTGCTACTGTTATCCACACCAGTAACATTCAGCAAATTACCCACTTAACTGGCTATAATTTTAAAATCTCCTTCCCTGTGAGACTAGCTGTAAAGTCAACATGTGCCAAAGCACCAGGGTTGAGTTCCAAAAGTAAATGAGAACTTCAGTGGAAATACTACCTCGATGCTTGATTTTGAATACGAAGATCAAATATCTCTGCTTCATCATTATCACAATGCCTTGGTAGCAACTGGTTTTGCAGTGCATGCAGGGTCTGGAAGCATGGCCTAGCCAGGTACAGCCAAGCAGCTGGAGACCAGGGCTCCACAGCTTGTGCCTGGGTGGCTCTGGGTGTCCCTCCATGCCAGGCACTTGTAGCTATGGGAAATAACCTTCTCCTTGCTCTCCTTTTTCCCTTCATACATTTCAAAGAACAAACACCGCTTTAAGAAAGCAAAGTTGCCATTTTTCTGGACAATACTGGGTTCCTAATCGTTTAAACACACGCGGTCCTGCAGGTCTATGACCAATATAACTGACAGGCAAACTTACACATATATATAACAAACTCACCAGGTTTTAAGTTAAAGTAAAGTGAGAAAAATTAATTGGCTGAAGGGTAAGCATAATAAATTCTGAGGAAAAAGTGTAGCTGATCCCATCATAAAACAACCAGAATGAGAATGTACTACATAATAAACTAAGTGTTACTATTTTCTACAATCACCCAGGCCCTGCATTTTGATTGATTGCAGATTCTGAATTACTGAGAAAATGGCAGTTAATTACCCCTAACACCTTTGCAGGAACAGCTTGGAGGGGACTATGAAATTAGCACTCTGAAGTCTGAGTTAAATATATCATTTAAGCTTAATGGAATTTAATAATATTGTAATTCAAATGTATGTTGCACAAAATTAATAGCTTTTAATACTGAAATACCTTTATTTGATCTGCCCCATATTTTATGCACACTGACATTTATTGATTTCTTCTGAAATAACCATCACTTCCAGAAACTGGAGGAGAAGCTTGGGAGTGTGTCTTTCAGGTGAGGTATTATTCCAGAACCAGCAGTCAGGACAGAGGTTTGATGTGCTTATCCCGATAGTTTGGCCTCCTTTTTCCATCCTGTCTTTAACTCTCTCAAGTTGGTTGTATCCAGTTACGAGCCCAAAGGACGGAGCTGTGGTTTTCCATCAGAGCCCTTGGAGGAGGGCAGGTGGTGGGAGTCCAGCAGGAGGCTCAAGCCTCAGGTCACTCGGCCAGAGCTCTGCCACAGCCCCTCCAGCTCCCAGAGGCTTTACTGGAAGAGCAGCCAGTGCAACCCTGTCATCTCACAGTTCTACCAGCAACTGAGAGCTGCTTTATAATGCAACATGGGGAGCTAGTTAGACTGTGAGTAGAAATCCTCCAGAGATTAAGAGGCAGTGGTAAATCCCACTCATTCCACAGCTGTATCTGTGATGGGCTTGCAGTTACAGCTGGCCATGGAAAGTTTTATGGAGATTTTTGGAAATGGAGGATACTTTGAAATGTCATCTTTTTGACATTTCCCTTGGGTGTCACTGGGCCATGCTCACTGCAGCTGTAACATCCCATTCTTAGTTCTTCTTAGTCCAATTAAAACCTGCAAGTTATCCATTAAATTATAATTTGTTTGGAAATAGAGGATTAAAAAAAATACATCTAATATCTATTTACAATCCGATAGACTCTATGAAAATTAAAAATTAATAACTAGACTAATAGAACACATATGCCCAAGGATTATTAAATATGTACATTTAAATAACGAAAAGCCTCAAGGCAGTCAAGCTGAACTTGTCTAGTTCAATCATTGAGGTAGATTTTACACTTAGGAAAATCCATTTACACACCAAGGACAAAAATAAAAGGTGTGTTACAGTCATCCTCCAATCCAAATAAGAATCACACTCACATGGTGCCAGATGCTTTTCAAATTCAGAACATAATGCTTGGACTCGACAATCTTTGAGGCTTTTCCAGCCTTCATGATTCTATGATTCTATGACTTCTGCTTATGTTATGGCAGCAGAAGCTTCTCAGAGTCATCTCAAACCCAGATTTTATTTATGAGTCCTCTATTGTCCTTAGAGTTCTAAATTCAAGAATAATTTGAGAATCTTTAAAGTAAAATCTATTCCATGTCTGAAATATCTGACCATATAAAATATTGGATGCAGCATCGATTTAGGTCACAAATAACATCTGTAGTATGTGATCCATTCAAGGAAAGGATTATTAATTACTATAGAAATAAATTAAGTAATGTATTCACCCTGCAAAATCTATGTACAGCTCCCTGTAGGGACAATGGGACAGTATGCGCAAGCATGCAAGCACAAATATAGTGGTCATTGCCAGATATATACCATAAAAACAGAAGTAGTAAAAAAATCACTGAGGAATATAGGAGTATTTAGAGAAATTTTATAAATGCAAACAAGCACACAGAAAACTGACAAAGTTTAAGGATTATTTGCCTGAAGTGAAAGTCTCAGAAAGGTATTTTAAAAGGTATTTGCACAGAGGATATCAGATACAGAGGCTGTATTTTACAGATGTTGACATTTGCAAAATATTTTGAAAAAAACCATGGGGATGACCAAATATCGAATATAAATATATTCAATTTCATTGCTACACTTATTTCTTCTTATGCAGCATTTTGTTAGTGGAAGAAAATTTAGCATCTGTGTGTCTAAACTCACAGGATCACATCAAATCCCTTAATTTCATAATCTCCTTACGTTTTGTCATCTCTAACAGTCTTGTCTATAAATAAGTGAAAACCATCCAAGCAAGAAACCATTTCTTGATGGGGAGACTTGAGTAAATCTTATCAATACTTTCACCTTGCATTGACCCCTAATTATATTATTGGGTTTTCTTCATATTTAAAACAATTTTATATACAGTATTATATGAAAGGCAGAACAAATATCAGATAGGTAAAAACTATATAAGTAGTGGTGTAAAATATTAAGGGTCTGCTAGCTGGGAAATTGAAATATCTGCTGTGGATGACAACTGTTTTTCACTGGCATTTTTAATATTGGTTTAGAAATTGCATTGTGACAAAACAGCTGGGAGCTGATGCTTCCCAGACAGCACAACAAAAGGTATTGTTTTGAATACAGTCTGCATCATGACCCAGACCTGCCTGAAACTCCATGTTAGAGATCCACATACTGCTTTGTCTCTGATTCCCAGAGGGAAGCACCCCAGCCCAGAGGAGAGGAACCATCCCAGCTGGCTCAGTGATGGACGTCTGTCCTGAGGACTGATCCTGCCCTGGGCCCATCTGCTCTCTCTTCTGCTTTTCCATTAACGTCTACCATTTCAAGCCAATAACATTTTGTTCCACTATTTATCCATCGCTTTGTTTTGCTGGGCTGCTCTCTCCACAGAAACTGTTCTTGAAGATTTTGTCCAAGTTTTTACTTTCCTCTCAAACAATATGTCTATATTGCTCCCTGTAAGAATGGGAATTGTGCCCAGATGGAATGGAAACCTTAAAAGCAAAACACCAAAGAAATACATGGTTTTCTACTGCTTATGTTAAATCTTTGCTGTACACTTTGTCCTTTGCAAGTACTTTTCCTGAATTGTTTTTTGTTTTTTAAATTTAAGCATATTATAAGCTTAATATAGCAATTCAAGCTAAAGGCTACCTTGCATGTCAGGTGAGAAGACAAATAAAAATCTTGGAACAAGAAATGAAATATTCCTTAGCAAGTTATGAAAACAACATCAATGAGCAGTTGGTAAAGCAATCAGAGTTCCAAACTGAAACACACAGCAAACGCAGCAACCTTAGCCTTTCTCTTTTGATTTACAGCAGTGTTGGAAAGAAACTTAACTAGGTGCCATGGGGCTCCAAGAGCAGTTGAGTCAAAGTGTTGTTCAAACTGTCATGGATGTTAATTAGATTAGCAAAATGATGTTGAGACCTGCAGAGAGAAGTGGGTGTGCTCTTCGAAACTCATTCTTCTGGCCTGAAAATTCACTAGAGATGAAATCCTACACTAGAGAAATTGGTGAGGTCCTCCTGAGTCCCAGAATCCTCATCAGAACAGCTTATGAAATAACAAAGGAGTTATCTTATCTGGCTTTGGAGGTAACAGGCACCAGCATTCACGGACTGCTCAGTCCATGAACAGGCACAACAAGCAGGGAATGAATGTCATTCATACGGGTATATTGCAGGATCAGGTCTCTAATCAGGTGCTAATAATTTTTTATTGATGGAGTGGTGTCAAATCAGAAATGTTCATTAGAAAAATGGAGTTGCTATTACACTTTTAACCTACTTACTGCTTATTACCGAAGTATCTGAGCATCTTTCATGTAAATTACGATAATCAGTAACATCTGTAGACGAGGAGTCCTTGCCACTCTGCCATAGTCTAGGATGAAAAACAAAACAATAAGCACAAAAATTCCTGTAAGAAGTAGGCATTTTGTAACCCTATGGAACTGCAGTTCTCTTGTACTTTTAGAAAGTACTGCAACTGTCTGCTTTAATAATATAATGGCAAGGTATTAGGGATTTTCCTCGAAATCACTGATACTTTTTTTCTCAAATTCATAGCAATTATGCTCCTCTACTGTCAACTAAATCTATGATCTTTGTCATTCAGTATCCACAATTAGTTTGTAGTGCTCATATATACATTTATTTTGCAGAACTAGGGCTACAGAAAGGATAGAGGTTTGCTGAATCTGCACTTCTTATTGCCGCATGGGTTTCTCTAGAGGCCTGGCAGGCCTGATCTTGTTTAATCTTTCACAGACCAAAATAAGTCTCCTACATGTCACTACTGCAATTGTAAAGCAGTCTATCAAATAAAGTCAAATCTTTAAACCAATCCAGCTGCTGGAGCTTCAAACTTGCTAAATTTTTGTGGATAAAAAGTAAATGAAATTCTAAATTATGAAGGAACTTACTGAAACATCCCAACAAATGCTGAGTTCACAGCAGACACAAGCAATGCAAATTCCCTAATGTCAGTGCACCAGTGTCTTTTCACGGCAGCCAAGCACTGGTATAAAACTCATTTATACTAAACCAACCAAAATTTGCAGAAAGGGAGATGATAAATTGCCCCAGCTCCTGGAGAGAGACTGTGGTTCCAGCAAATTGTCTGTTGCTTGTCAAGATGAGAGCCTTGATAATAAGCTATTCTGGCACTTGCCTTTCTTACTTATGTATTCCAGGTGAGTTCTCTGACTCGCAGACTCATGGCTATTTTGGAGGCAAAAAGTGTATTGGGTTGGCTTTTTACCTGGGGTGGGAACCAAAAAAACCCCACAACTGTTAAAAACTTCTATTCTTCAAATACAATAGGACAAGAAAGGTTCTAGCAGCATTTTTGTGCTCCCATGTGCTCACAATGCACCATGGAGCCCCTGTGTTCTCACGGGCATTACAAAAGTTTGTAATTTTATCCCTAGGACTTCCATCAAACAGATTAAAATGATACAGTACACCTCATTCCCACTTCTCATCCACAGGCTCTTTCATGCTCATCTCTGACTCTCATTACTATCCTGAATGTCCTGAGACATCTATATCTGTAGAAGGCTCATTGACATGTTTTGACGTGTGCCTGGTTTAGGAAACCGCTGAAAAAAAATAAAAATCAATGCCCCTATGCTGTCTTCTGAGAAGATTATCAAGTAAAAAATACTGAAATGAGAAACAGTCACATCAATACCATCAGGGTTAGTCTCAACAGCAAGAAAATAATGTTACTGCACTTGTGCCAGGTTTAATTGCTATGAAGACTGGGGATGGCTTAGCTTTGGCATTTTCTCATTAAATCAGAATAGAGCAGGCTAGACCCATGCTGTCTCAGTCTGCTTCTGTATCAGTGGAAAAATATCACTGCAATGAAAAATGAACACATTTCAGGGAACTCATTTCAATGCACTGAAAACACAAAGGTCATTTACAGTTAGTGCTGCCAAAAGGTGTGGTGACCTGTTATAATTAAACCACTATTTCTGCACAGCCTTCAGTGCAGTGACCATTATGCCAAATGTACATATATAGGGGAAGGGCATTTTTTGCAACTGCATTGATAAGTTTTGGGACAAATTCTGCACTTCCTGCACCAAAATCTTATTGAAGTTCTTGCAGTTTTGGGCTATATCAGAGAAAAAGATTTGTAGAGATTATTCACACAAAATTTAAAATTTAGAAGATGCTCCATTTAGAAATATAACCTAGAACATGAAGAATCAATAGGCAGCCAACCAGGAACTGAGGAACTGCAAATGCCACAGTGACTTGTCTAGAGGACAGCGACAAGGCTGGTGAAGGGTCTGGAACACAAGTCCTACAAGGAGCGGCTGAGTGAGCTGCAGGTGTTCTGCCTGGAGAAGAGGAGGCTCAGGGGAGACCTTACCATTCTCTACAACTGCCTGAAAGGAGGTTGGAGCCAGGTGGGGGTTGGCCTCTTCTCACAGGCAACCAGCAACACGACTAGAGAACAGTCTTAAGCTGCACCAGAGGAGGGTTTGGTTGGACATTAGGAAGAATTCCTTCACAGAAAGGGGGATGAAGCATTGGAATAGACTGCCCAGGGAGATGGTGGAGTCACTGTCCCTGGAGGTGTTTAAGGAAAGACTGGATATGGCACTCAGTGTTATAGTCTAGTTGACAAGGTGGTATTAGGTCATAGGTTTGACTTGATGACCTCAGAGGTCTTTTCCAACCTAGCTGATTCTGTGATTCTGTGACTTACATACTGTTTTAATATTATTTCCTTTGAAACAATTGGTGGCTTCTTCCCCCCTCCCTGACAGGCTTCTAGCCAATGATTACATGCCAAAAGAACTGCCTCACACATACACAGATGTATCTCATCATCAATATCTCTAAGAGCTGCTACACCTGGTACAGTTAGGAATCACTACATTTTTTTTACTGTTGCCATCTTTAAGGTAATTTAAAACTAATTCTCTGCTTGAACTATGAATGATGTTTGAAAAAGCCTTATATCATATTGTACCATTACAGACATCGGAAGAAAAATCATGGTTTATGAATGACCTAAGGCATATCTAGGACCCGGCAGGTCCTTAATGTGGAGACAAGTTATCACCTGAGGTCTGTGGACCTTAGCAGGAAGCCAAGGGCTGACAACCTGCTGCGTGCAGATGAAGCAGAAGTGGATTGAGAGTGTGGTGGATGCTTCCTGCCCCAAGGCCTTGGCTGTGGGAGATTAGGTGGGTTCAATGGCACCAGTCACCTGAGGACCTTTCCTTTCATTTGCTCGGGTTCAGATTTTTAAATAACCCTTGGTTAGGATTTTCTCCCCACTTTCTGTGATGGCCCAGTGCAAGTAAAAGTGATTTAGTGAGAGGGAAAAAGCACTCATTTCCTACCACAGGACTTAAACCTCCTGCACATTATGCTGTGCTTACGGGACAGGCACAAGACTGTAATCCTGAAAGAGTGCCAAGTGTTAGGCATGTGGAAGACTGCTTGCCACAAAGAAAGTGGAGCCTTCCAAGTGGAGCCTTAGCCAAGTGGGCGAAGAAGGTAAGAAGGGTGGGTAGGGAGTTAAACCTCTTTCACAGAGTTGTTTAACGTTTCAGAATACACTACTGGATTTGCAATCAGTTTGGCAGTGGAGTCTTATAACCAAACAGACATCTCTTTTAAGAAACCTTTTTATGTCTGAACAGAAAGAGGTTTGTCCTCAAGCAGGAAGCCTAATGCAGAGCTTACACAGCGATATGTTTTCAGTCATGTGGCCAAGACAATAAACATTCATCTTTTGATCTGCGTGGCAACAGTGCACCAGTCGTAGTTTATGCCAGGATAGAATGAGATGCAAATCTGCCAGGAGTGAGTCAGTACTCTGGGGTGTTTCTGCACATCCTAAATTTCACCAGGCTGAGACTAGAGGACCTGAAGTAAATATCTCAAGAACCCATAAAACTATTCCAGCAAGCATGATGGCTTAAGCCCTTATGTCAAAACACAGGAACAAGCAGTCTATTTTGTATAAAATATTTTTTGGTCATCTAACGATAAATTAAAATTCTTTAAAACATGCACTTCTGTAGGCATACATTTACCAGCAGCCTTTTCCTCTCTATATGATTCAAAGAGGGGCAGTAATACCTCTCCCGGGACTAGAGAAAGCACGGGTAGAATTTTAAAATCCCATTAAAAATTATCTCTTATTAATCGCTGTCACATGCAAATTTGAGCAATATCCTCTGGTCATTTAATACCAGTGCTGCCATTATACCTTGTTGTCTTACAACATTATCCAGCTAACCACACTGGTACATTATTTCCGAGACCGCCTCTGTTTACAAATCAAAGTGCCTCGCTGAAGCGCAGCCTGCTGAAATGCAGTGCTGTTATTAGGAAATGTGAGTGGGCTGAAGTGGGGATCCCTGTAGAGTTAACTTGGCAGCCTTCGAGATCCTGGCTCAACCTGATATTAAAAGTGAGTCATCAGTTTACCCACACAGCAGGCCCTCACTTTGTACTTTTCACTGTGAGGAGCTCAGCGGAGGGCCAGGAGATTCAGCGTTTGCTTCGCTAATTAATATCCAGCTGAAAGGAGCTCCTTGTTCGGAAAGACTTGGTGGGGTTTTTGTTGCAAGTTGGCTAGTTTAGGATTTTGTTAGTTTTTTCTTTTACTTTGTCTTTTTTTTTTTTTTTTTTCATTCTTTGGTTTTAAGTGCTGATAAAGAACAAAAGCACAAGCCAGGCCTTACCACCTGGAAGGGTAGTGTGCAGTATGTGTTAGGTGCCCAATACAGGCTGCTTCATTTCCACTCCAGGTCTAGGGTTCTGCAACTGCATCAGCTCCATCAAAGTTGTTTTTCTATCTGCCAAGAGCTACTTGCAGCTCAAATCTTTAATTCATTTTAATTTGGGGCTAGGCTTTTATCTCAAGAAGACCCCTAAACAGCCCCTGAGGGCCTCTGGCAGAAGGCGTTGCCAGTGCTCGCACCTCTTTGAGGAGCTGAGGAGCTGCAATACAATAAATGCTGCAGGGTAAACATGCTTTCCAGGTTAATCGATCAAGGCCAAGCTTTCCTTCTGGCGTACATGTTAAATATCTAACTAATTGGTCTTTCATGGAGCATTTTCTTGTTCTAGCAGCTTTGCAGCAGCACCAGCACAGGGGGTGGCATGTAAACATAGCGTCTGATGGACAGACTGTTTCCTGTACTCTGAAGCTGTCTTGATTCTGCTTTTCTCTTGCTTTCATCCCAGCCCATCAATCACATTTATATGCCTCTCTGTAACTGAGATAACTTTTCTGTCTTTTTTACAGCCTAAAAAAAAAATTTCATTATTTACATGCCTACTTCCCTTGTTTAGAGGTACACTTTATTGAAAATGCCTCCTTCACATTGAACCTTTTGTTCTTTTTTTGCCCCCAACATGAGGTAGCAGCTATATGAGCTAAAGTTAAAGCATGTGGATTTCAGTGGAACCTGGGCACCTAAGTATAGATGCTTTTCGTCAACGTGTTCTGGATCGGAAGTGGACTGAAGTCAGTATGATATTTCACTAGTATAGTTGCATAGCCAGCTTGCTAAAAAAGGATTCTGTTAGTGCAAAAAAAGTCAATATCACATTTATTTTGACGGCAGAATTTACAAAATTCTATGTTCCCCAAATAAACATTTTTTCAACTGCCTCTTTATTTTCTTTTGATTTATTCCAAGATACACTAGTTTTATATACCTTTCTCAGTATGTTCTCTTTCTATTTATGCCTGTAACAAGCAGAATCATTGCTATTCATTTCATTATATGAATTTCATGACAATGCTACAGTTTGTTTCATACAGCTGCAGAACCACTAAATGCAAAGGCATGCTTTAGTTTTGCTGCTATTCAGTTTTGCTGGAACTTGGATCACAACAGTTTGGGCAGGGATTTTTGTTTGTTTAGATCCTCCCACAGGCAAGGAACTGGAATAGGAGAAAAATAAAATTTATGGTACGTATGAAACTAGTAGAAAAAGGGAGGGAAAGAGGCTGAAGAAAATATAAATCTTCTTAAACAACCAAATGATTTGAATTATGGAAACGAGAGTGTTTTATGTCAAGTGCCTCTTCACCCTCTAAGTGTGCTATGAAATATGATCACTTGTCTTGAATACACTCCGTCCTAACAGCAACATTCTTGAACTTATAAACACTATTAATTGTGTCAAACTTGGAATCTGAATCCTGCAAACCCTTCCTATGTTAAACTGAATGGGTCTCATTCATAGCTGGGCTAGGTTTGAATGAGCTCAGCGTGGGTATGGTAGGCAGGACAAACTTTTCATTAATAATTCTGCATTCTTCTATCAACAAGTCTTTGAGTAACCTATTTTGAAGCAGTCTGTATGGCAAAAGGACCCCTTTTCTATATGCCGCAGTCAGGCTGAGAAAGTCATGTATCACAGACTACCGATGAAACTGGATTTTCCAAAAGGAAGAGAAACAGCCACGCAAAGTTAGAATTCTTTTCAGGCACCATTCTCCATTTTTGCTACAGGTAGAACCTCTGTTGGTAGGTGGAATACAGCTTTTATTCATGCCAATGATATTGATATCTCTTTAACCCCTTGATTTAAAGTATTGCTGTTTTACATGAGATTCTAATTATAGGAACAGAGAGGAATACAATGAAAATTGCCTTCCTCTAAGTCTGCTTTCAGTGAACAAGCTAACTTACAAGTAGCAGACAAACCAGAGCAGCAGGTCTATTACACACTGGTACTGCTTCTCAAATTGGTCCCTCAGCTTTGCTGGTTTGGATGTTCTGCACGGCAGCTCTCCACAGCAGCACACTGACAGTGTCAGCTTGGTTTCTGCCTGAGATAAGAGAGAGACACCCTGGCAAAAGATCAGTGTGAGCAGCTAGGAATGAAACTAAAATTTTAGACGAAGTTTGATATTCTATTTTATGCTTCTATTTTTGTTTCTGGGGTTGTAATAGATCACTTAACCATTTGATGCCAATGTCTCTAAAGTTTGTGTGGTTCTACTAGCCTGGTTTTATGGTGTTTTGCTAGATTATGGATAGGCTGTTCCAACGGGCAGAAAATTGCTCCATACAGGCACAAACTGGCATCCCTCAGAGATGTCACCATTCAGGATGTCTTTTGGGGTTTGCCTGGGTAACTCAGTTTAGCAGCCTGGTAAAACTCCATATTACACAAGAAAAAGACTTTTCCTTTATCTGGTGAACTCTGTTCTGTTCAAAAATATACTTGGATTTTTGTCTTTCCTTTAAAAATGCAAACGGACGTTGACCACCCAGACTGAGTCATGTAGTTTGTGATGCCAAGAAATCCTACTTAAGTAGTGATCTGAGTCTCTGTGTGATGTATGTGTGAGAGCAGTGAGGCTTGTAAGGAGGAGATGCCAAACCTGCTTTGCTGTTGCACTCAGGAGGGGGGAAAACGTGATGGCAAAGCACTTGCTGGGATCCTGGATTGCCAAGTACAGTCAGGGTGGGCCGGAGGTGTACCAGTGTCTCACTAAGGAGTGTAGGAGGAGGGAAAGGCTGTCCTCTGCAGTAACACGCTGCTTTCTTCATCTTCTGATCCTCTGAGTGACAAGGGCTGCAGAGTTTGCTGAGATCTCTGTCCAAGCAGCAAAAGGTTTGTGCCATCATTACTCAGCTCTCTTCTGCTTCCTTTGGGCTATGAAGTCCCTGCCCATGGATTTGCCAAGAACACAGTACAGTCACTATAGTCTCCAGAAAGCTCTGCAACAAACCTCAACAGGATGATCAATAACAGTACGTTTCAGAAAAACAATAAATCAGCATTTATATACTGCTTAAAAATTGTAAAGCATTTTTCAAGCATGAATTAATGAATACACCAAAAGAGTTCTTTTGGAATAGATGGTTCACAGGCTGTAATGATGATGAACAGGCACCTTTAATCCAAACCCCACTCAGCACTAAATCAGCACTTGGTGCAGGATTACTTATAAAACTCAAAGGTAAATCAGTGATCAGCTGAAAACAGATAGATAATGCTAAATGGTGAGTTAATATGAATTTCCCAGACTTTGTCTGGGTGGCAAACAGAAGGCTGCCACTGTTACAAAACACACAGGTCAAGTCTGGCTCCCCAGTCACTTTTAACAGTAACTTTATCCAACATCTTACTCAAAGCAGCATCGCTGACAAAGCAAGGTGTTAGTAAATGTAGCACAATTTCCTCCTTTTGGTCTTAGCACATGGTATATAAGGTCTCCTATATATAAGATAACAAGAGCCAAAGTTCTCACAGAAAGCAAGATGGAGAAAAACTCTTTAAAAATAGGGAGAATGGGAACATGTGTGACTAAACAAGAAAAGGAACACTTCAGGCAAACTGTCAATGAAGCTGTGCCACAACCACAGAGCAGTCAGAGGAAAAGTGACCCCTGGATCCATGGACTGGAGAGGTTTTGGCTAATTTTGGTCCTGGCTGTTTCCAAATTCAGTAAGTGCACTTTCTGCAGGACAAGACCATTAAAGCTTTTTTCTCAAGTGTAATGTTTAATGCTAAGTGGATTGTTGAGCTACAGATATCTGAAGGAATGGCAAGGAGCGTGAGTCAGGACTGCCGTATTCAAAGGCTGGCTAAAGAATAGCAGATTTGGAGTAGGTGAAATAAAGTGCTGAAGTAGTTTAATAGACTAACCTGAACACCAGGCTGTGACAGAACAAAAACCAGATCACTCTGATAGTTCTGAATTAGCAATTCTGTTTCACATAAGAAGTAATATTCAATCATAATTTTTCTTGAAAAGTATAACCAGATGGGCAGCCACCCTAACAGCCAAGAAACATGTCTTCTGAGAGCCATTCTGGGGCATTTCATAGAATAAAACACCCTTTTCTATTTTTTTTTTAGCAGCTCTAGTTTCAGGTTCTGACAAAGGCAGACAGGACTGTTACACGTGGAAAATGGTGCAATGGGAACACAATCATAGTGAACCAGCTCCTGTGAGCAGCCGAGTTACTCTACTCTTACTCAGGCGCAGATTCTGTTAACAAGGTCTTGACCCAAGCATTTTAGAAACAGGGAATTAATATCATTAGGGGGAATGGATACTTTCTGTACTATTTTCTCTACTCTTTTCCTCATTGTGTAGTATGGGCAAGGAACAATTTTCCTTCAGCTGCAAAGTGAACGTACCTGGAAGAAAACAGAGAATCTAATTCTTCCTCTCTTCATTTGCCCTTCACCTCAGGCTAACCTGTACCTGTTTTTGAGGAGATACTCCTGTTTAAATGTACAAGACCTGTTTTAGTGATGTGGAATAGATTATTCTTCCCTCCCTATCCTCAGTCTTTGAGTTCTGTTCTGCTTACTGCCTCTGCGTCTCTTGTTCCAAGTTCTGCAGGATTTGGGGGCTGGCATGCAAATGCGGTTTGATATTACGAAGAAACAAAGTGCTAATCTCTCATAATGCACAACATTATCAAGGCAGGCCCAATCCTGAAGTTTAAGTACCAAGTCATTATTCCAGAGATAGATACAGCTACTGGAGGGGTAAATCACTTCTAGAGAGTCCATTTCAAGGTTGTTATAGAACATTGAAAAAACAAAACGACAGAAAGGTTTTATTAAATGAAAGCAAATTCTCACATAAACCCACAAAACAGCAGGATTTTGGGTGGGAAAAGTGTCTTTGAGATGTTTGGAAATCCCTGTACAGTTGGAGAAAAAGTAAAATTACTTCTGTCTTCTGTCCTTTATTCCTGTAGCATAATAGTGAAAAGAACAGTACGATTTATTCCTATGACTGTAGCAATCATGACAGGGAAACCACTGATAAAGGGAATTAATCAATAGTTGAAATATTTACTAATACTTTGAATAAACTGTTCTAATCATGGTGAAATCTGGGAGATCTGCAACTGTAAATGTTGTGCTAAAACTAACAGCATGATATTCACCAACAGAGAATTATATGTTTTGTGTTTCTAATATACATTTATTCACACACAGTCACAAATACACATTGCACACCAAACACTGAATGCATGTAAGTGTGTGACAGTTAATGAGAAATATTGTGCTCAGTGCTTACACCTTATTTTGGGTTGGATTTGATCAAGAAAATTATTGGAAGAATACCAGTATCCTGCAGGGATCTCTTCTGAGAATTCCTCTGCTTCATTTTAAGAGGATAGGTTTTTCTAGGACAACATTTATTCAAGACACAATGTTTTCTATAGTTTAACTGTCCATTCACTCTGGAAGAGCACCGCTAACTCTAGATAGCAGATGCAAGTCCACAGGCTAAAAAATAGGTATTTGCTTCTAAATAGTCTGAAATGCATAAAAGAAAAATATCTCAGGAGTATGAGTGTGTTCACACTCCTATGTGTGTTTGGGGAGGTAGACATGTAGACAGCTACATATAATAAGGAATTCTTCCTTTCTATACAGTATAGCTCTCTACAAGCCATTCCATGACAGATAAGCCACCATCTATCCCTGCTTAAGCAGGAATCCGTACGTCATGAACATATTTCCTGCGCTGCTGGAGGATTTCTACCTGAAATTCTGGGTGTAGGGGACAATGCTACATTATTTTCCTTCTACTTTCCAGGCTCAGCACATAGTAAAATCCTCGTCTGCAGATTTCAGGTTTGCTTTTGCATGGTGAAGTTATCAGCTTTCTGTCAGGGTTGCATTATGTTTTTTGAAGGAGGTGGAAGAGGTGGGGGAGAAGGTTTATTTTACAAGCTGACAGTTAAGACGTGCTCTAATGAATTGAATCTGGCCAACTCTCCGTCCTCTATAGAGATTTCCAGACTTGCAAAACTTTGAACCTTGCACATGAAAGGGGGAAGTATTTTTTGGAATCTGCTATGACCGAAACTTTGCTGCTCGTCTGAAGGTATCGTTTGTATTTCACTTCATAAAATAATGAACACTGGAGCTGTCTCTTGTGAATTAGTTCAGCAGTCTTGTCCAATTTTAGTAGTAAAGTTCGTAAAAGTTAGGTGTTCCTACAGCGAGACCAACTCTATGGCAATCTTCAAAGGACGTGCTTCTGTCCTGGCCAGAACCTGCCATATAAGAATATCAAAGAAATAATAGCTAAGATTTTTCTTTTACAAATATCAGCTGAACCTTTATCCAGCATTTATGAGGCTTGAGTAGTATTATTGTGCTAGGAACAGCAGGAATGAAAATAGTTTCCCAAACAGATTTAGAGTTTTGTTTGAATTTTAACAGTTTAACTTCTTGCATTATTGGTTTTTGCAGTTTTCCCTTTCTTGCAATGAAACATTAATCTGACTTCATTTGCAACCTATACAATCTGTTTTAAATGCATTTTATGAAAATATTTAAAATAAATGTCACAGAAATGGTCTATACGCAAATCAAATAGCATTTTTAGATCGATTGATGGTTCAAACACAAGCCAGGTATTTTTTCCCATGAACTACTTTCTTCTCAAAAATTCTTCAGCAAAAATTTATTTTTGCTGTCAGTCTTTCAGACTTCTGCCCTGATCTTGCCAAGTCTCATAAAATGAATGATCTGCTATGTATTTCAAAGAAGGAAAGTCCTCCAAAAAGAAATACACATCCATGGAGGAAGTGGAGCTGGTCTTTCATTTATAGCAAGCCTATGTCACAAGAAGATTTAGTGAACATTTAGTTTACATCTACCAAATGAGTTTTTTGAGAAGACAGTAGTATTAACTCCACAGCCTGATACACATTTTAGTAACAATCCATGATACATAAATAGTTTGCATTAAATGAATGACTTATTTTCATGAGCATTTTTTTCTTCCTCACAATATGCAAATATTTATCTTCTTTTTTAAATCTCACTTTTATAAACATTTATCACCTAGTCATAGGCTGTAGGAAATATATATTCACGTGAAATCAGTTACCAGAGAATTGTTATCTGGTTGTTTCTGAAGGTTATGCACGACTGAGACATAAAAATCCATTTTAAGGCAAGTTATTTATTACCCAGTGGAAAATACTTGTGCTAGTCGAACAAATATCTTCAAAAAGCTTAAGAGTAAAAAATCTGCCTTATTAGGTCAGACTGAAGAGCGAGATAGCCCCATAGGTTGAAAGAAATCAAATACAACATGAAGTGGGTGTATCATCCTGGCACCCAGCATCTAACAGTTCAGGGTTTTCTTCAGCAAGGAAACAGGTTTTGTGAGCACTGACAAAGGTAATTGTAAAGAGAATGCAAGCCGTAGTTGCTACACTTATCATTCCTGGTCTCTTTGCCAGTAGACACAGTAATGCATGGCGGCTGTGAGGACCTGTTGTGTGCTGTTTAACACACAGAGTTGTGTCACGCCCCAAAATTGAAAATTGGCTGCGTCTCACCCTCAGGAGAAAGGATTTCTGCCCCATTCTCCCTGAGAGACCTGGCAGTGGAGTAACCAGTGGGGACAGTGTGCTCAGCACTGATGGTGTCATTTCCCCGTTTGACTAACAAAATCGCTGTTACATATAACCCAAATGTCTAAAAAAGAATTAAGCTAATGAAAAAACATCAACTCTATGTTCTCTATTAGAGTTGCCAGGGCCTCATAAGCTGGGCATCAAAGCCCGGGGAGAGCACTGGACTCCAACAGGACAGCCGATAGAGAACTTTGATGCACTTTTGATCAGCATAAAGTTTCTAGCAGAGATTAAAATCTCATGTGGAATTTTTGTTATTCTTTAATGACAATCTAGTTACTATGGAAAATAAGTATTAGACCAATATGACGACAAATACTGATGCACATTTTCCACTGTCTTAAGAACTAATTCTCCTTTCTCACATTCTCTTCTTTGGTTTATTCATATGATATAATAAAAGAGTAGTTAACTTTCAAAAACATCATGTAAATATTGAAAGCAGTATGCAACCCACAGCGCAGTATATCTTTCCATAGTTACAATAAGTCCTAAGCAATCCTACAATTAATGTCAGATTTGATTTCTCTTGTGCTTTTCTGTCCTTATTATAGCAATCATTTCTGTTTTTCCTCTCTCTAGTCTTTTCTCAGGCTCTCAAAGTGATAGTTTTCGTGATCATTTACTTTGTATATTATTCTAGTTTTCACTTCACTTTGAAATGCTTGTTTCAATATTATATTAAACTGATTTTTCTTCTCTGTTCTATCTCCCACACTCCCATATTGATATCACTTCTTCCATCCTCATTTCCTCAGTATTCTTGGATTGCTTATAGATAGAGTCTTTAGCTGAGTGGTGTTTGAACATGGTCACTGGTTTGTTTGTGAGGTGTCTACACCATGTCTGCTTCAACCACTTGATAGAGATTTTTTATAGCCATGTTGGTTTGGCAGAACCTGTACATATTTCTGCATCATTTTTACATGGAATGTTGATCTGCTCTTTCTAGCTTGTTCCTAACACTCAATGTGGATTAAAGAGTGCACTGATCACTGAATAAGTCTGAGAAGGTTGATTTTAAGCAACATTTAATACTAGAAGTTAGTACATTTGGATTTATATAAAATAAGTAGAAATGAAATAAAAATATTTTCAGTTCCTGAATCTGTTTGAAGAACTAAAATGAGGATTCTTTGAATTCTATTACAAGCTAATTATTTCTTGTTCTAATCTCAGGATATTTTTTTCCCAGACCTATTTGACTATGCTGGCTTTTCTCCAAAAACTGGAAAATATTTTTGAATGAGTATTTTAATCTAAATTATTCCAAACATTTTCAGTTTGTTATTATGGCCAATATTTCTTGTCTCAGTTTGGCATTCTGTCTGCCCCTAGATAAATTTGTTTTTCCTTCCCTCTGAAAAACCAATATAATAATTTAGGAGCTAAATAACTTTTCAGTAGACTTGTCACTGATGTTCAGATTACAGTTTTACTGCTAGGCAAACAGAAACCCACATTTAAGTGTGGATGGAGGCAGCTGGATGTTGTTACAAAAGCTGGTGGCTAGAGGGAACTCTTTTTCCTTGTTGGAGATGGTGGATCTAACAGTAAAGGAACTTCTGGTGCAGCAAAGCAGTCCATTAAAGAAAAAGAAGAAGGGAAAAATCCTTGAAACAAAAACATTAGCTTGAATTCTGAAGTGCTCCCAGTTGGGCGTAGGAATGAGGAGAAGTGTCAATGAAATTTATCATTTCTCCAGCTAAGAAAAGGAGAGCCTTTCAATGTCCAGGGACAGTTGTAAGGTCACGCATGGCTAAATGCACTCCCAGCAGACAGCGCCTTGGAAGCTGTTAGAAGAGTTATGGCAGCCTGGGTTACCCTGGCTGCAGGGCTGGATGTTTTGGTTTTGTGCATGTGGGAAGAGAAGACCCAGACCACAAAAAGGAGCAAGGAGTTCACAGAGCAGCAGTAAGCGAGGCATTTAGGTAACAGCTACTGCACTTTTAGGCCCCAAGCCAGCAAATTAATTAACATGTGCTTAAGTTTAAACATTGAGTAACTCATAGTTTTAGCTGAGCTATTCAAATATTAAAAGTTTAACAGTTTTAAAGCCTACAGGCATCAGGTTGCTTAAGCTTTGGCTCTATCTACACCCCTGGGTACTGCCCGGCTGGTGGGCACAGGGTAGGTGGGAAGAGCTTTTGTTTGGAGAATGTGTTGGGGTGGTACTTGGCAAAAGCTGAGGTGTAGGGAAGCCTGACATGTGCACAGTCTCACTCTCTTCTGAACCTGGGCTGTGGCCAGCTTGTGTACCTTACACAGGAATTTGGAAGCACTCCTGGAACAATAGTGAGGTCCTAGAGACCTATTTTTCTCTTGCCCGTTATTCTTGTTGGATAACGCCCTGAAAGATAATGTAATGGAGCAAAGGAAGGATGGAAGGGTTGGAGAGGAGATTACAGTGCTGACCATTAGCATAACCTCAATATCTGGTTTAATGCTACCTTACTCCAGTACTGCTTAACTCCACTGAGAGTGGCAAGAAAGCAATATAAATCTTACCATTCTCCTCACTGTTAATTGAGTAACTCTGAAGCAGTGAACACCTGACAAGCCTCAACTGTCCTTACGTGGACTAGCTACTAGAAGCTAAGGCCCACAGCCTTTTTATGGGGTCACCATTACAAACACAGTAGGACCCAGGTGTAAGTGTTTCAGCAAATGTTCTTGCTGATGCGCTCCAAATGTTCTCAGCTGTGCTCCAACAGCACAATTTGCCAAGAGCTGTTGAATGTATCTTGCATTCGGCAGCTGTGGCTATATTGCTAAAAAGCACTGAGTTTGACAGCTCTGCCTGCCCTCTGTCTACACTGCCAGTTGGCCTGAGCAAGCTTGGCCTTGAGACAGTGGAGTGTAGTCAGGCAGGTGTGGCCCACGATGTCTGTCCTGTGTGACCATGCCAGGACTGCGTTTGCTCGCTGCACAGCACACAGGGCTGATCCCAAACGTGATCTCTGTTCTGCCCATGGCGTGCTATTTAAGTACTGAGCAGTTCTGAACTGTTCGGTTGTGTCAAATCAGGCCAAAATGCTATCTAACCCTGGCATCTTGCCATTGGCAGAGGCAAATAGGAGTTGGTCGTGGAGAGCATTATACTTCTTCCCAGAAATACTTTCACATCCTGCAGCAATTCATGCTTCAGCAACTTAGCCAGATGTGATATCTTTTCATTGAAAGGATTTATCCTGTCATATCCACATCACCCTGCAGAAGGGAGCTCCACCACACCAGCCTCCTGCTTTTCAAAACTGCCACTGTATGCCTCCTTTTCATGCCCCTCAGTTCCACTCACAGAGACCACACATTGCCTGTGCAATGACCCTGCCCTGTGCCTGATTTTGTAGATCTCCGTAAAGTGTCTGTCCTCAGACAAGCCTCTAGAGGCTAAAGAGTCATAGTGCAGTTACTTATTCTTCACCTGGAAGCTGTTCCATACCTTTGATCAGCTCTGTCACTCGCCTCTCTACGTTTTTTTCAGTTCTACTATGTCTTTTTTAAGATGTGTGTGCCGGGGGAGGGAACCATAACTGCTGAACTAGGTCACATAAAATCTTGGACAAATTCCTGGGTTTCTATTTTAATGTCTCCAAAGCCTTGGCAAAGGTTCAGAACAGTTCGGTTTTCTTCCTCTCTCTCCCTTCAGTAGAGTTACTCCTATGATTAAGGCAAACCTCCCAACCTCCCAGCTCGCCAGTGTGAAGCTGGAACAGAGAAGTGCAGCTAGAAACACACTGATGGAAAGGTCACTACGTTTTGTCCTCTTCAAACTCAAGCATTCTTACCATGTAATCTCACTGACAAACCGATCAAAGCCAATTTGAAAATAAGCAAGTACTCCTACCAATAGGCTGTTACAGGACCTCATAGCCATAGGAAATCTCCTTCCCACTCTACCTTTCTTCATGGATGCTTTATAAAACTTTATTTTAATTCATCTTCTCTTTTTCATTAATATTTATTTCCCTCATACATTTTTGGGCCACAAACATGCTCAGGATAATCATGTGAGGTAATCCAAATTATGTCCCTCCACTCTCTTGCATGACAGAGTTTCTATTTCTTTCTTCTGGCTTTCACCTACATCTGCCCTAGCTGGACATCAGCTTTTCTGAATACTGATGGCAAAAGCTGTGAACAGTCTTCTGGGTGAGGACTCATCAGTGCCTTGGCAACTGCATGTTTCTGGAAAAACCACACTTGGTTAATCCTAAAATGACATCTGCCTTTCTCATATTGGTAATTGCCATGGTCCTGATGCAATCAGTTAATTTATCCAAATGCATCGCCTTGTGTTTAATTGTTTTGTCTCTTAAACTTTGTTCTGCAGTTCTCCAATCCTCTTGAGCTTGAGCTGATAGTGCTAGCCAGATTTTCCTGTTTCTTCGGTCCTGGCCAAAGAGGAGAATGCAAGCACCTAACTGCCACTGCCAAATGTCCTATTACTTGTTAACTTCACTTGGCTGCCATCATTTCTATTTATATCCCCACAATTCTCTTCAGCTCTTTTGCCTTCCATTCTCAATCCCACATAATTAATTGAATTTGAGGGTATCTCTAGAATATTTTTAATATTCCCCTTTCTTGACTACATCCCCGTGTCTTTCTTATTATAGCTGAGATAGTGTTTATTGCGTAAATTCTTTTGCAAGCTCTAGTTCAAGTTGTCTTTCACCAAAGTGCAAGTCAAATGAAGGAAATGTTAAACTCAAGTATTTTGTGGGATTTTTTGCCACAGTGGACATATTACTTAGACTTTTTGATTACAAAACATATTTTAAGGACATTACTACTCAGTTAAGCACGCTAACTTTTTGCTCTGGTTTTATTTTCTCTCTTGATTTGAACTTGTTGACGAGTGAAAAGAAAACTCAACGCTTCTTGTAGCGTTTTATAGTGCCATAGCTGTAAGATAGAGAAAAGTGACACATGTATTTCCATTGATGCCTTAAGCACATCTCAGAGCAGGGAAACACAGTGTGGTGGCGATACCTTTGCCATCTGCATACTAGAAAGAAGAGTAGAGTAGCACTGGAGTGGCCCTTGCAGCTAAGGAAGGATTTGTGCCAAATATTGAGTGGCAAGGCATCTTACTTCTGTCCTAGTAACAACCTTACCTTTATCACTGGGCTTGCAGAATCTCTTCATTAAGATGTTTTTAAACTGTGGGTATGCAGAAGTGCCCTCTGGTTTCAGCAAAAGGGCTGTTTTTGCTGAGGGCTTTGAAGCTCCCAGATTTATAAACGGGAGAGTTGAAGATAGATTTAATAATAACCTGAATCCTACCCTAGAGCACACAGGCAGGAGTCTCTGTTTAGTTCATAAGTGGAGCAATGGTAATTTGGAGCGTTGAGTGGAACAGAACTGGTCATCGCAAGGCAGATGCCAAAGCTATAAAATCTGACACACTCGAGACCTGTGGCTTACAAGGCTTTAGGTTAAGCACATGTGTCACTATTTGCATACTCTGCACCTAAATCCCATAGCTGCTGTTAAAACTCATGGATTACAAAAGCTGAGTTACCAAAGTGCCGAGTTGCTGGGACAGGTTCTACCACCAGCTTTTAACAGCCTTTAGCTCCACTACGCATGTTTATTCCCATGTTTCTTGGTATAAAACAACTCTTCTTGAGATAAATAGCAAAACTGATCTTTCCTTCTTAATGCTAAATATGCCATTTTCATTCACTATACACCATTCTTTTATTCTACAGTGTGGCTACCAAAAGGTGCCCAGACATTTGCTTAAAATATGTTCTCAGACAATAAGAAAGCAATCAAGTGTAGCTGCGTGCATGGAGCAGTGCCTATCTCCAGGAACCAAGTGACATTTACAACTTCTTGACTTCCAAATAGTGATTTCTGGGCATTTTCCTACTCCAGAAACTTCTCTTAAATATTTTTAGTCTCAAGATTTTGGGAGGGGATTGAAATATTTCCTGCCAAGTTTTTCAGAAGGTGTATTGCCAAAAATGTCTGTACAAAGAGGAGAAACTACTTAAAAATACAGACATTCACTTCTTTTAACGCAAATTTCAACTGTTACACTCACGCTCTACTTCATTCACAGAACAAAATGACATGCACAAACACACACACCACTTTGTAATTTTCCTTATCCAGATGCTTTTGCTAAACATATGGCTGCTGACAGTAAAAATTTAGAAAGAACTCTTACTGAATCTGCTTTTTCTCCACTTGCTTTTTCTTTATACTCACTTTTTCCTGTTCCAAACTATGACAGGCATTTCGTGTATCTCAGAAAACAAGAATTTCCCAATCTTTCTCACCTCTTAGTGTTCTCATCACCTGCAATTATTCAAAACAATAAAGCCCTGGCATTGTTTTCTCAGGAAGAAAAAGCTACATTGAGTAAAAGACTTGCGGCTGTGATTGATTACAGACTATAAAAGAACAAGATTATTCTGAAGGAAAAGTCTTCCAGATAAACGGATTAGAGTTACTTACACTTGCTGACCTGGGATTGAAATATTCCGCTTCTGCTTTTGGGATCTCTGGGCTCACTTGTGAAAGCTGGGTGAAACTGGGTAGAAACAGATTAGAAACACAAATCAAGTCCATTTTCCGCAGTCCAGAGAGCACAAGAACAATGCTAAAGGAAAAATTAAATGGGGCATTAAAGTATCTTTCTGTTTTTGAGCTTGACCCTTCATTCCCTTATCCCATTACACTGGAGTTAATGGGCCTGCTCTACTCCTACAAGGACAATTTAAGCTATTATTAGTAAGAAAGAGTTCTCTTCCTTACATGCTGTTCATCTGAGGGGTGCAGAGGAAAGCAAGAAGAGGAAAGCTCCTGCAGACCATGTGGCACAGCTTGGTGTAGCCGCAGCCCCTCACCGTGTCCCGGGCAGAACACAGCGGGTCTCTGCCACCCCAAACACCTCTCCCCAGGGCAGGGGCAGCCAGAGCCACACACCAGCTCTGTGGGAAGGAGGATATGAGACTGCTGTTCCCAGCACAATTGTGCCTCGAGTTCGTGGAAGGCACCCAGGGAAGGCTTCAGAGCTGACCCAAGTCTCTTTTCTGAAGGATAGCTGCTCTTCACTTTCCAGAGTGGGAGCGACATTTCTTTGCTAGAAATCAGCAGCTGTAGTGTGGTTTTTCCAGTTTCAGAGCTTTTCTTATTTTTCCAAGCCTTTCCCTTTCCCTCTGCAATAAAGTGGTCGTTGTATTTACTCATGCTGTGCTGGAATGTTTTTTTATTTACAGTGAAGTAGAAATGATGCCAAACCTTTCAATGTTAGTTTAGTACCATTTTTCCCACCACTTTTTGTTTGTTTGCTTTAATGCACCTAATTTTTATTTTCATTCTGTTCTAATTTGTTTGCAGTCATTTTGCAGAAAAACATCTGATGTAGTTTGGACCACAAGTCGCTCACAGATCACAGTCTGAATAACAAAAATTTATTGATGTCCCTACCCTTTTGGTAGACTTTTACTTCCTTTGAATTTCTCTTAAGAGTCACGCTGGACATCTGCACATCTTGAAGAAAAATCAAAGATAAAAGAGCCTCTATTTTGATTTATGTTAGCATTTGTTCTCACACATGAAAAAGAGAAAAATAAAATCAGAAAAAGAAAAATCCTACTTTATTAATATAGGGGGGGTTAAATTTCGTCACTTAATTAAAGATGTGAAAAATTAAATCTTGGGAAACCTTTTTATGTTCCTGTAGGTGCATAGTCTGTATGCTGTTAACATGGTGTGTGTCAGCTGATATATGTGTGAACTGATCTTGAGTGTAGAACAACAGCTAAAACCCACAGATTCCAGAATCTAAAGAGATTAGGACTCAACTCACAAACATACATTCCTAATGACCAAGGTTGAAAGAAAGAATTATTTAGAAAATAAACCTCATTATAGAAAGATTTATATTGCATGAGCGACTTCTTTTTAAATTAAATGGCAGGCATCCTTAAAGTGTAATTTACATTTTAACATTACATTTTAACTACAGGCCCAGCTGAGTTCCCCAAGATAACAAGACAAACTCCAGGGATGCCTCAAGGAATGCTCAGGAACTGGCCACCACCTGACAGCAACAAGCCTACAGTGTCTGGGACATGGGCAAGTACTGGAACAAAGACCTGAGGCAAACTTCTCACCAGAGCTGCTGATGGAGAGGTAAGGAAACTCCCTTTTCTTCTCAGGGTACTGATACTTGGGGAAGGTTTCTTCTGACATACACTTGGTTTACATGATATTTTTTGTCATCATGAGGTTGATAGAGTGAAAAAATAACACCATAATTTCCAGCCCAGGAAGATTTGGTCGGGAGAGACCGTGAACTCTTCGGCCTTTGTTTGGCCTCTGCAATAAATTTTGTTGCACTGAAGGGCAGGTGCTTCCATGGCTTTTCCTTCCATTTCTGATGCAGGAACTTCTACTTTTCTGCGGAAATGTTTGCTTTTATTAACACCCTGGTTTTGTGAGGCACTTAGGAACGCTTCCATTTTTACATGTATGAACCTCTTATATTCTTCACATGTTATAAATGTCCCTTTCAGTAGGTCTGAAATGTTCCTACCACATTTGTTGAAACTCGGCTCTTTGTATAATCCCACTTTCTATCTGAGTCTCATTAACTGTTTCCTTCTTGTTCTTATCTCGAGTTTAAACCTTTCTTGTTTTCAGGGCTCTCTAGTGTTCCTGGTAGCACTTTTCTCTCAGTTCTTCATTGTTACTGCTAAAGATCTGTGGGCAAAACCGCCAGGGTTTTGCAGCAGACTCACGTATGGGGGTGAAGATACCCAGTTTGGAAGCTTTTAGACATATGAGGTTTGGTGAGGGGAATTTCCACCCTCTTGTCCTTCCATCACTGATTGCTGTTATTACTTCTCTAGGAATTTCACTGCCTCCCAAGCCATATACTGGTTTTGCTTCTCCTTTGGCTGACCTGGGACTTTTATGTGCAATGGAGTAACTTACGTAATTATAAACTGCATTTCTTTCAGCACTTAAATTAGTCTCCTTTGTGAGATCCAGAGTTTGGTATTGTATGCATTTATGAGAAAACTGAATTAAACTTGAACACATGCACAAATTAAGTTTAGAAGTCACAAAAATTATTTTTTCTCACTACTCATTCTATCCTAAAAACTGGTGAGATTACCCAAGGATGGTGAGAAACTCTAAGGGCTACTGAGCTTATGTATGCAAGGTGATAAAACATAAAGGGTTTATTTATCATATGGGCAAGATGTGATGCTCATTTTCATTCTTATAAAGTTCATTATACCCACTCAAAATCTGTTTGTGCCACCAAATGATTATTAAGAGTCAGAAGTGCAGATGAGAAGTGATCGCAATTTATCTCAAGACCTGCAAAGAATTCTGCAGCTCTGTGCTGTACTTTATTTCAAGCATCTCCAGATAAAACGTTCAGAGAGAGGTGGCTGGCATAAAGCATGGGCTAACATATTCACAATGCAAACATCACAACCACAAATAACTTATTATTTAATAATTGGATTTCTTCGAGTGCTGCTAGCCCCAAAAGACCAGCTCTTAACTGCTCAGCTTTCTCCATTGACCCTAACTAAGGTTTTCCTTGGCTCAGGATCGTGGTGAACCTGGAGAACTTTAAAGTTTGGGGTTTTTTTTAAATCTGCTTTTCTCACCAGGTGGAGTGCTCCTGAAAACCCCAAAACTTATGAACTTTCCAGTACATTTTACAAGATACTTCTGTCTACACGTTTGACTGAAGATGGAGGCATTCCACAAATCCCCAAGTAGAAATCATTTTATTAGCCAGTTTGTGCACTGTATACAGGAGAATATGGGATTATTTGTTAAGAAATTTACTGCCAAAAAATTTATGGCAGCAATATAAACTCACAAGTGTCCCTTTCTGCAGAGGGGGAGTTGACTTCAGTAGCTGTATGACTGATGATGTGACAAAGTGTGATAGGGAATGCAGCTGCTGGAGCAGAAATAAAGAGGTCCTAAAAACCAGAGATAGAACACAGAAATGTATTTAAAAGGAAATAATTATTTTATTATTGTAATTATTATTATTCTGCTAATTAAAAATCCCTTCAAAAAGCCTGAAGATTACTTTTTTCTTGTGTATATTACTTTGGAAAAAATAAAAATACGAAAGTGTTCTTAACTATTGTATTAATTATGCCTACCTCTTTGAAACATATTTTTTCCAAACTTTTTAATGCTGTAGCTATACTGAATCCATTTATTTTATCTTTAATTAAAAATCATTCCCTCCTATGCAGTTTTTAAGGCCCTGTGTGATGCTTTTGTGTTTGAAATTCTGTTTTTGACAATATAAGTTTTATGAGTGGTTTCTACTATATACATAAGGTAATGCTAAGGAAATTCTGTGCTGGCATGTTTCTCCTTTAAATCAGACTGGTTATTTTTGGCTTTTACTTTTTGTCATTTTTAGCTTTTTTTTTTTCAACACCCTCTTTCTCCTTTGCTTCATCCTGTTTTCTCTCCTCCTACTCCTCAAAGCATGGAGAATTTCCAGTTTGGATTTGAACTTTGTAGCTGGCTATTCTCTCAAAAACCAGTTGAACCAAAACTCCAGACTAAGGCTGAGTGAATAGTTAATGGATATTTCTTTTCTTTTTTGATCTGAAAAACCAATCCCTTCTCTCAGAACTTTATCTGAAGTCAAGTGAACCTTTCCATTTAGTCTCCAAAAATGCTTCAGTTTAGAGTCTGTTAATTTAATTTTGTTTTCATTTTATTTTTGTATTCAATATAGGCAACTTTGATCTCAAATCACTGTTTTGAAACAAAACATTCTGTTTTGAAATAAACTGAAATGAAGTATTGTAACATAAAAAGCAAAAGCCTGCACCTTTTTTTGGCCAAAGCTACTCACAACACTTGGCAAAAAAAAAAACGTGAATTGTTTTGATCAACCTAGAACCAATTTTCTTTGCCAAATAAATAATTTGATTGCAAAAAAAAAAAAAATCCATATAGACTCCACATATATTGTGCAAATACAGAGTACCTGTTTTATCTAGAAGTGTACGCCTACCTCAGTGTAATTCCCTTTGAATTCAGTTATCCTAGACCAACTATAATGCGTAAGATACAAATGCTCATTTCCCTTTTACAAAGACAAGGCTCGAGGACAAGAGTTTGGTAAGAACAACTGGGCGTGTGGGCACGTCTGCTCCATCCTCCCCGTCCACAGAGGCCAGGAGACACAGGGTTCCTGCGCATGGTGGCTCAGGTTTCTCCTTCCTCAGGACCTTTCCCGACTGCAAAAGTCAACCTGGCTTTCGCAAAGTTGGCAGCTGGGGCATTTTTGCTCCCCCCAGCATTTCGGAGAGCTGAGGCAGCTGCCTGCATTGGCCCAGAGGGGAGCAGCCCCCAGCACAGCCGTGGGTGTGTGCCCAGGGGCCGCAGCCGAGCGAGGGGCCACAGCCCTGCCAGCCCAGCCTCTCCCCAACGCCGCTGACGGGAAACAGGCCCCGCTACGGAGTCAGTGGTGGGAACAATGTCAGAAGGCTTTTGGAGGAGATTACCTCCTCCCTCCACTGACTATAAAGGAGTGAACTAGGTTTTGAGTGGTGTAAAATGACCTACTTCTTGTCTGTAAAAAGAGGAGCCAAGAAACTACCATTCACCTTTTCTCCTTTAATAGCTATGCTAAAATAAACTCCCCAAAGTTATGGCTGATAGCACGGAAACGCTTCAGTTTAAACTGGTCAGTGCTCTGAGGAGTCGGGGCCATGCCTGGATTTGGGACACAGCAACAGCCCCTTCATCACCCAGCACATTCTAAAGCAGCCCTCCTAATATTTGTACAAAGACGAATACCCCTTATCGTATCTTTCAGCCTTTATATTTCTTCTCAAAGGTAAATTAAGATGTTGCTTTTAGAGCTAGTTCTGTTTAATGTTATTCAGATTTCGGTTTCAGCTATTTCACACCTTTCAAATTCATAAGCACGCGAACGTTTTGAAGGATGTTGTTTGGATTCCTTTTGGCTTTGTGGTATCTGGCTCTGTTTTCTGTTTATGCCTTGGTTTCCATGTTTTTTGACTTTGACTTCTGATTTCTTTTATAATATTTGCCTTTTTTTTTTTACTCTCCATATTCTCTGGCTGAAAACC
Source organism: Cnemophilus loriae (assembly GCA_013397755.1). Taxonomy (NCBI): domain Eukaryota; kingdom Metazoa; phylum Chordata; class Aves; order Passeriformes; family Corvidae; genus Cnemophilus; species Cnemophilus loriae. Next base: position 289,770 of record VZTF01003389.1, read on the forward strand.
TGGTGCATTAGAAACCCTTTGAAACGGATACGTGCCATTCTGTACCTGTGGTTGGGAGTTACGCCAGCTTGACGCTAAAAAAATAAAACACAGAGTATGTGATAAAAGCAGGCATATATACAAAAAGCAGAAACGTCTTTTGATTTCATTCTATATTGTGGAGAACAAAAAGATTTTCTGCAAACTTCAGTGGAGAATATTATCCCCTAAGTAACAAGGATTTCCAGTACCAGTCACTGAAGTTTGAATCAAATAAAGCAGGTACTTGGACTTTCTGCACCTAAGTGGTCTTCTCACAGGACACTGGCAGGAGAGGAACCACATTACCTTTTTGTGGAAAATTTCATATTTGACCTTAAATATTTTTGGGAATATGAGAATCTCATCCAAGCTGTTGCTGTTGCTATCCTTGCTGCTGTGGTTCCATTGTGACTGTCAGCCCCTTTTTTTTTTGACAAGTGGAAGTTAAGACCACAATCTTTAGGACAGTTTTGCTTGTGACTCACCAAAAAAATACCATAAATAGTTAATATTTTGAATTCGCAGATGGAGAAGAAGAAAGTACAGAAAAATTAAATGGCTTGCTAAAAGGCAAAGATTGAGTCAATGGCAGAGCCAAAAAAGGCACCTTAGACCCTTGTTTTAGCGTATAACTCTGGCTAAGACAATTCAGCCTTCAAAAGGGAAAACCATATTTTGTGAAACTGATTATTATTTTGAATATTGTGGCTAAAGTATGTCTCTGTCAAATTTTGGAATAGCCTGTGGTTCCTTAGCAAGAGAGCCCTGGTTTGAATCACCTCTGGGGACTGATACATTTCAATCCCAGGGATAAAAATGTTACAGACGTTGGAAGTACGTGCCAGACATAAGATCACAAAAATGTGAAAGCTGGGTCCTGTTTCTAGTCAGAAAGGCTAGATATGGGAAGTCTTTGCTTGTCTGCTCTTGAAAAAGAGAAGCATGTTTTTATTGGAATCCAGTGGCCCCTTTACATTTGGTTTAAACTCTCGCCACTATCTACATGTCAAATGTAAAATATAGTACTCAGATTTCAAGGATTCAATACTCATGAAAGTAGAAAGACAGAGGGCTGTGGCTCCCAACCTTTCTTGATACACATCTCCACTCAGCAATATTCCACTAGACGTGCAGATAGCAGTGTAGAGATTTCAAGTTTGCTGACAAAAGTCTTTCTTTTCACCATTACTTCTCTTCACCTCCTCAGATATAGCTCTCTGACCACTGGCTGTCTGCAAACCACACAGTAAAGGCAGAGGGCTAAGGTAGGTAATGTTTACACCCTGGTAGAAATGTAACTTCCAGGACAAGATTTCTTTCCTTACCGTAGGAAGAACTAGGTCCAAAAGAAGGTGGTGGACTGAGATGCAGATTTTTTTTTTAGTGAGACTATAGCTAACTAACCTTTGCCTAAGTTAATCCATTACTATTTGGCAGCTTTAAATCACACAGGGGGCTCTCATCCTAAAACAACCTTTAGAAAATTTTTCATTAAAAATGCCAGACATTTAGTTAAAAGCTTCATTCTGCATGCAGTTGGCTCAAAGAACACTTCTGACGTGCAGCAGGACATCCTTTCATGGCTTAAGCTAAGATGCCATCTCCCAGTTTCCCCTTTAGTTTCCCTGGATGCCCCTGAGACAATTCTTTCAGGTTTGCATGTCTACCAAGCACAAAAAAATAATTGTTCATGGCTTTTCTTTTTTTTGTTTTTTAAGTGAAGTACATTATCAAGTGCTTGCTGATAAGAAGTTACAGCTGCCACACAAACAGTGCTGTCTCAGGGGTTCTGTGTGACTTCACTGTCAGCACAAATGGACACTCACAGCAACCTCTACACATGTCACAGGAGCAGCCCTAGACTGGGATGGCTGCCAAAAAAGGGGAGAACAAGGGTGTAAAGACAAATTTAATGTAACACAACACCAGAAATAGGCACAAGACTCAGAAAATAGAACAGAAAGCAAAATATAGCTAATGAGTTGCTTTTATTTTTTTTAAGAAAATGTTTCTATATTGAAATCCTTAAACAATTTTTCTCCAAGTGAGTGTAATTTTTTTCAGCTTTATTTACAAAAATAAACAAAATTGTCTATGTTATCATAGATTCACATACCTTAATAGTTCTTGAGAATATTGTGGTAGCCAGTGAGAAAGAAGGGCTCATCCAGGAAGAGACTGAGGTTGCCTGGATTCACCTCTCTGGGACTTTGCAAGAACATCTTTTTCTCTATAGGGCACTCTAAGTGTGTGGTGCTCTTTTTTTTTGTGGCATCCCTCTTCATTCTTGCGTAGATAATTATGGCCAGGCATGTCAACACACACTTGATCTTTGCTCTTGGCATTGAATATACTTAACGTATTACCCTGTCTTTTTTAGGAACTCTCCTTCCTAAAGCACCAGTAACATGGCAAGCTGAGCTGTATGTTCTATGGTTTTACTGAAGACGTGAGACAACTCACTGGTCTGAGCAGTACTGCTTTGTAGGTGTGCATCATCTGATTTTGGCACAGTGAAGAGGTGTCTGCAGGTGTTTTGTTGCTGCAGTGCAACCTACTGCTCCTCACCTCTGAATCTCAGAAAGTGTCACTAGAATGCCCATACTGCAAGCATGTCCCAGACAAACCAATCTTTCCTCATTGTTCATTGCCCTGGAAAATCTCTGCATTCCTTCATTTGTGTTTCTAGTTCCATCCATCTCTAAGCAGGATCCTCACTACAGCAGACATAACAGGCAACCACAATATCAGGGCAGCAAGTTGTTTTTTTTTTTTTAACAAGAACTGTTTAAGGATTACTTTACATATAAAACTATTGTCAGTATTTTCTATGATCATCACAAAAGTATTTTCCACATGACTAGAACCGAAGCCATTTTTTTTAGGAACTAAAGAGTCACTGGAGTGAAATTTAAGAACATTATCAATGACTTGGAAGATCATTTAAAAAATAATTTTCAAGGCAGAATTAAAGAGAAATCTCTGTGGATATATTAATATTTTCATGAAGCATGCTCCCTTGCTACACTGCTGGTTAACAGTTATTACACTGTCAAGTTGTTATTTTAAGAACCTGTTCAGGGATCTGTAGCTCCAGTACAAAACCATATGGCCTATTGACACATGCCTTTACAAACTCTACAAACAGCACCTTAGCAGCAAAGCACCTCAAAATCTAATATCTATATGTAGGTGCAATCTATACCAGCAATCCTTGAGTATTACTGAATGTTGGTAGTGGTATAGGAGGGAATTTGGGTGGCATGGATGAACAGTTAATTTCTATAAATTATGGGGGCTTGATTGTTATTTAATTTGGTTTGGTTTTGTTTGTTTTTGTCTTACCACTGAGGCAGAAAGAAGATCTTTCAAACTTTTTTACATGAAAAATTTGTGTATTCTTATGTTATATCTGAGAGTGTAAGCGTCCAGCTTAGCTGGGGCACTAAAATTCAAGTATTTGCCCTACCACATTGAAGGTATCATTTTTTGGCTTCCATCCTCTTCTTTCAGGACATCGAAGGTGCTCTTTTTTCTTTTATTTTTCCTGAGTACACTGCACAGAGCAACTCTGCATAGCTCTTGAGTAATTCAGAGTGTGTGTGTGTAGCAGGTATGTGTGCTTCTTTATCTCCTGCCTGAGAACCAGCCATCACTTCTACATAGACTATCTTAGAAGACAAAATATTTTTGTGAAAAAAAGTTGATTTCTACCAAACATATTTTGCCAAAGCTAAATTTCATCAAATCTAGCCTGATTGATCTTGTTTAGCATTCCAAAGAAGTGATGACCATCTGACAGGGTCAGGTCCAGGCTTTCTCTGATTAGACAGTATATGGGTTGTCCTTTTAAGGACTGGGCAAACCTTTCTTTGGAATCTCTAATCTCAAATACAATAATTCCATAAAGCGAATGAGTCCAAATTTTGCTAATTTGGTGTGTGAAAAGTATGGTTCTATATTTTACTGCACAACACTTTCATGTCAGCTTTGTTTTGAGCAGAATAATTAACAGAAAGGGTTTTTATGAGTGAATAATGATGTTTAATTTTGTGTTTAGAGAATAAAACTACAGTAATATCTATTTTCTGAAATGATATAAAAACTTGCTCCGTATGTTTTCTCAAAATTGATGGGTAACCCAGAATTCATTTTGTTCCACCCATGCTCAGAGTCAGCCAACTATTGAGATTTTTAATATGAGATTAATTTTACAGTCATTCACCTGACCCCATGTCCCTTCATCTGTCTTGAAGTAAACACTTCAGATCCCAATTCCTCAAAGGTTTATGTGTGTGAATAATCCCACTGAGGTTAACAGGAGTTGATCGGTATGAAGTTAGTAGAGTGCAGATTTTTTTGCAGACTCATTGTTTTAGTTTGTGGTGCAAGGGGAATGTAATTCCTAAGTAGTTGAGGTCCAAAGCAAAGATTAACGCAATCGAGACACGTGCAGTAAAATAATTCTAGGGCCTCTGAATGAAGGAATACTATTCCTGTCGATACTTTCATGATCTTTTCACAACAGACCTTGGCACAGCCAGCCCACTGGGAGCACCTGTGTGTTGCAGCTGACCATCTTGGCTGCGTCTTGAAGAAAGGGAGAAATGGGAGAATTGACCAGCCCTGCAGTGCGAGGACAGGCACAGGGGTGGAGTAGTAGTTGAAGAAGCAGTAGAAGTGAAAAAAAAAGGAGAATAAAAATGTCTAGAAATACTGGGAATAGTATGAACTTTTTTTCTGGACATGTCTGAGCGTAACATTACAGCACATTTCGCAGCCAGCCGGTGAATGCATGCACGAGTTGTAGTCTCTAGGCAGGAATTACTCATTTCATACATCATTTAGAATTAATTGTAATGATTCTGAGAAGTCAGTACATACCCTGGACGCAAGATTAGGAGAAACTGTTTTTGTTTCAAAGTCTTTTGATGTTTCTGTTTTGAAGTACTTCATTTTTCTTTAGACGGCACACAGAGCAGTCGATGGTATCCAATACATCTTCTCTTTTGGAAAATAAAACGTAGTCAAATAAAATTAAATCTTTGACAGTCTCATGACAACACACACACACATGCCTACCCACTTCATACTGGAAGGCTGAAGTTCAGTGTTTGTTGGCTTCATTAAATCAGGCTTATAGAGGAAGGCAAGAATATGCATTTGAAGCATGAATATTCAGAATTCTCAGAAATGCAACAGCTGTTTATGTTTGGAGAAGGTTTTATGTATATGCACATATCCTCACAGACAAGTTCTCCTGATCTCCTAGAGAAGGAGAAATACTGTACGTTCCCTGAGTAGAAAGCAGTACCTAAAAGGCTCTGCCATGTGTCCTTCTCAGGTGCGTACCCAGCACACCACATAAGGCGTTATGATAGCTGTAAGGTCTGCTTTCTTGGACATTCGGAATAAAACTAAATCTTGCCATTTGAAGAACATTTACAAGATTTTGGGTGAGGCTTTCAGTATGAGTTTGACAACCGTAGAGAAATTATATTGGACAAAGGTCGACTTTTACTAATTGCTTATGATTTTTCAAAATACGACCAATGAAATGTTATTTTCAATAAAAATATCAGTATTATGACTCAGAATAATTGTTTAAGATTTCATAATTGTGTGTTCATAGTCGTGGTATTTCAGTTAAGAGGAAAAGTCTTTAAAATGTCTCATCAGTGTTTAATTGAGCTAAAATAATCCTGTGCTTTCCATTTGCCTCTCAACACTCTTCAGACTTTAGGTAATTTCATATAACATTAAACTGTTCATTACAAAGTCTAACATAATTCTGAAGGATATGATTACAATAATTTTCCAATTGTTTCTGGCAAGCTCTGGTATCATAATTAGAAATGTTAACATATGGGTTGTCCCCAAAATATAGTTCCTGCTTCATAGTTCATAATTTATTAAGTGTGCTAATCAGAATATTTGGGTAATATGCATTATGTCAATGCTAATGGAACACAGCAGTAGAAAACTTTAAAATTTAGAGAAATTATTGTTTAAATTGCACAGAGTTTTCTGTTTGAGCGTAGAGTTTGTCTGCATCTTTGTTATGCATTTAAGCAGTCCATCAGTTAATCCTCTTGTTACTTAAAGACACATAATTCCATCTTTTCTTGCAATGTTTAGTTCATTAAACCAAAATGAGATTATGTGACTTTCAGAGCATCCTCTTCTCTAATGGCTATGTATAAGGAACTTTTGAACTGACATATTACTCTCCTCGTGTTAGGAATGGGAAAACTGAGTCAATGAGGAATGAAATTACTTTTTCGGGGACACCAATCAGGCTGTGGGCAGAACTAGGACTGGACATCAGGCATCCTTCATTTCATCGTATCAGTGTCATAGTACCAGAAAAGCTCTGTCCTTCCATAAGCATTCCTGTGCAGCACATGGCTAAAGGGAGACCCAAACGCAAGTGGGATTTTGTTAGCAAATCCTCCCTCCCATTTGTCAGATAAAGCCTAGCTCCTTGTTTTGCCCTGGGCTGTGAGGAGTCAGGCCATACGTGCCCAAAGACAGGGCATATGCCCAGTCCTGCACCAGAGTTAAGGGACTCAGTTTGCCTACACATTTCTCTGGTTACATCAAGAACTACTCTACCTTTATCAATACAAATATCGATGGTGTTGGCACTCAGAAAGAGAGGGATGTCAATACCTTAATTCTTTACCTTTTGGTCTCTCCTTCCTTTAGATATGTGACAGGAAATGGTCTCCTAAGGCAAAATCATTCCCGTTTCTTTGCCATCATGTTTTTGAGCTTCAGAAGATGAACAACATTCAGGAAACAAGCCCTGGGTTTATGACTAGTACAGATATTTGCAAGAACTTCCTTTCCTATAGTTGAAGTGGGAAGTGAAGCAGCAGATTGAAAGTAAGTACATAACTACAGCAGTTCAATGTGTCTTTTAGAAGCTATAAGGGTATTTTGGAGGGAAGGAAAGATCCTTTTTTCCTGCTTCTGAAGCGATGGGATGATTTGTGTGGGTTGTTGATAGAAGATTTTGAGAAGATTCCTGGGCATACAAGTAACATTGAGCTATCTGAGCATAGCACAAAGACACTGGAGATTTCCACTGCTCACAGCTCAGCTCAGCCCAGCATCTTGTCACAATTTGAGCACTAGCAAAAGGCAGGCCCCAGCTCCAGGCTCAGCTACCAAGTTTCAAAGACCAGTTGTAAGTTACTGAAACATGGGAATACTTAAAAAATTGGCCATATCCTTCCTAAGTCCATTTACTACTGATCCAGCTATGACTTTCCTGCTTTTAAATCAATTTTAGTGTGTAGTCTGAGGTACTGACTTATGAGCAGTAGCTGTTATCCATATATACCTGAGCCTCAAGTTGTTAGAACCTGTGAGCAGATCCTGGTATATATGTTTTCTCTCCTTTTACATGCTTTACTAATTGCTTTTGTCTGCAGTTAAACTAAACTAAACTAAACTAAATGGACCTGTAGCCTGATCAAATATGGTTAGTCTTATATTTACATGTTAAAAGAGCTTGAATTTGTTGTTTAAAAGGTTTGAAAAAGTCCAAGAGTTTCATAAATTGCTCAACAAAAAGCTCCCAACAACCCCACTAAGATATCTGTGATCTGCTCACACAGGCAAGCTGTGGAAATTAAAATAAAGTGCTATTCAACATAGAAGTGATTCATTATAAATTATGCTAAGCATGCATTTTCTACCTTGAGAAGAGCACAGCAAATTGCTGAGCTCCTTCAAAACAAAGGATACACTAAAGAGCAAAGTTGTTTCTCTTTTGTTGTGAGATGTTTCCTGAAGGCTATGAAATCCATCTTGCTTCTTAATAATTCTAATAACTGCACAATGAATACCAAAAATAAATTAGGAAAAGATGAAAAATACTAGTTATAAGCTGCTTAATTGCATATATTATCTAATAGAAGATCACTGGAATACCGAAGAATGGAGGGATAATATTGATTTCATTTTATCAAGACAAAACCCTCTTCCAAGACCACACAAGTTCATGGCAGATCTGAGACAGAATCTGTGATTGCTGGCTCCTAGCTGTGTTGGGACAAAGGTGTGTGACTTCCCTTTACCCTAACAGTGGCAGGACATCACTGTCCCAGCCACAAAGAGCTATTGCATTTTCTCTACAGGATTCCAGTATATTTTTCTCACCTTTGGCACTACAGTAACAAACGGATTCGTTAAACTGAACACAGCAAAATTCAAGAGGGACCCGAGTTACTGGCAGGGGATCATAATGTAAGCATCTGATTTATAAATAGCTGAGAAAGTTTATCTCTTATGATTTACAAAAACATGCTGTCATGAAAACAGATTGCTGCTATTGTAAATACCGTGGAGCACAACATACGTGAAAAAAAAGCTGAATTTGTCTTGTGATTATCTATCTGCTTGCAGTCTCCCTTCTCCAGATCCTCTGCATCTGAACAGCACCCAGGGTTTATAAAACAAAATAGCTAAAGGTCCTGAGAACAATTGTGCAGTGATATGCTGTAGGCTTTCACTAGACCCAGAGGAGTAACAAATGTCTCTGTAGCATGCTTTATTGGCATGAATCCTTTGGTATCTATTTTCCTTCTCCTCTGGTTGTTGGGTGCAATTAGTTCATCCAAAATGGCATGCCAAATGACCCTGTTTAATAGCTGCCATATATAATCTTATATTGTTCTGGCTTTGAAATTTCTCCTTCACACATGGAGCATAGAGTAATGGAGATCGTATTATTCTTTGTCATCTGATAAGCCTCAGAATCTGTATATAAGGATTTTTAAGTCATAAACATAATTCTATCTAAAGAAATGCAACCTCAAAGCTGTCTTTTATCTTTCCTGTGCACAAAAGTTACATTTTGTTTTAGGAGTTATTTGCTACAACACAACAGAGAGGTTTTTTTCCTGATATCCAACCCTTCATCTTTATCTAACAGGACAATAGGACTTAGAATTTTAACTTCCAGTAACCTTTCAGTTTCTGTAATGATGGGGCCAGGGTTCACCAAATAAAACCCAGAAACAAAAAGATTATTAAATTTACTTTTTCGAGTGTTTTCTCACTCCAGAGAAAAAACAATCCAGACAAAATGAGGATGTGAAAAAATTCAAAACATTAAATGGCACAGGAGAAGAGGACAGTGGTCCTTTACCATGCTCTCCTTGTTCTGCTTCATGCCATTTCCTTTCCTGAAAATTTGCAGTCCTAAATTATGATGTGCTCGGGCTGATAAGTAAGAACTTCATGCCACATTTTGAAAATCAGACTTCTTTATTCTTTCAGAAGGGCTTGGGAAAACTGACTAGTATCTTCTTTCTTTGATCACAGCCATGCCCAGGAAAAAGACAAGACCAGAAGACTTGTTCTTCTTCTTGAGCCCAACGCAAGAGTAAATATTTCTGCTCTGCTAGTAACATATGTTCTGATTGGAGAGTGATTTCAGGACTTCATATCTTTTTTTGCTAGTTTATCCACTGATTAAAGAGTTTTTGAATGTGGTTTTAGTCTCTTTTGTTATCTAACAGGTGCTGGCTAGAATTCAATTTTTTAAAAAAGGCAAAAATTACTGAAAGCCTTCGGCCAAAATCAGAGCTTAATCAGAACCAGAATCCCTTCTGAGTCCTCCACTGCTGATTCATACAGTAGTAAAGGATACTGCCTTCAATTAACTGCAATCATCGTTTTTATCATGCAGTTTACAATTGACTTAACTCACTAAAAGTAATGAATTACAGCAGGAACTTCACAATAGGAGAAATAACTCCTGTAAAAATGCAGAGGTGAAGTCAAAGCCTTTGCTTCAGTGATGCTGATGCCAAAGAGCCAACTGTGTGTGGAGGAGACGTGCACTGCACAGACCTGTTCATGGTCTCTGAGAAACACGTTTCTCTACCAGCAGAGCTTGGCGATGTTGTGGAGGATCTCTTTTCACAACCACAGCACCTTGTGTGGCTTGACATTGCCCAACATCATCTTAGGAAAGGAAATTGCCCGAACTTTTTTGAGACTGTTGATTGAGCTGTTTATTTCTTAAATATTATCAGATTTTGAAAGATTTGTTTTGGCAAATAATGAATTTTCCTGTTTTCCTGCTGAGTAAAATTACACTGGCTCAAATTACTTGTCAAAGATTTATTTTTCTGTAGATGTTAACTATCAATTCCTTTTTTCTTTTTTCTTTCACTGTGCATTCAACAAAATCAGCTGACACTGGAATTTTACACCAGTTCTGCATACTGCAGTATCATGTTTCTAATTTATTTTCAAAACTCCTTTGAGTAGGTCTTTTTGAAGAATAGAGGCAGTCTTCTTTGGAATCAGTTCCCTGCTACAAGCATCCTGGCACACAGCACTAAATCCCCTTTCCTGGAGAAAGCCCACCCAAAATCTTGATTCAGTCTTCATCAGCTCTGTTCTCTGCCTCTTTCCTCCCTTTCCTATAGCATATACCTTCCAGGAACAAGGCCTGCAAAAGGGTATCTCATATGGGTTAGATAGGGTGCAATACCACCAGCTTCAATTTTGATGATTTTAGATGCTCAGTTCGCTTTAGATGAACATAGAGAACACCAGATTTTCAGGACACATGCAAAACTAAGTGGTTTCTCATAAATTTGAGCTATGGCCTCTTTACACTGCCAAGTAGAATGCAAAGAATCTCAGAACTGGTATAAAGACAGTGCCAGCTCTTGGAGACTGCCCTGTCCTGGCAATGCTACTGTGAAGAAACCTTGATGGAGAAAGCTACAACTCCCTTGTATGAGGCAGTGTTTGCCATAAGGCTTTGGCTTTCCACTGGGGCAGAGACACATAGCAGCCTCTGCTCTGTGTGTGGAGAGAGAAACACAGACGGTCGTCCTGAGCAACTCTGGGCAGAAGGAAACCTGAAGCTGTACTTGCCCCAGTACTGCTGCCTCAGGAGTAGCTGGGATGAATGGAGACTTGAAGCCTTCCACTCTGCAGGTGAGCATGTGATCTGTAGAGCTGTTTTAAGGGTGTTTCAGTTTAGTCCTCCTTGCCAAAAAACCCTGATGCACATCATCTACTGGATGGGTATAGATGAGCTTGGTAGCCACATTTCAGAAATCCCTCCTAAACCTAGCCCTTCAAAACCAAAATGTTTTTTTTAACAGTGAATGTATTTCCTCTTACAGTTTATAGTCCTTACTCTGCCTCACTAGAAAATTATTCCCATCTTAACTCAGCATCTATTAGTTTGGCTAAAGGGAATTTCTACTTCAGGGAATATTAACAGTAAGAATGAAACTCTGGGCACAAGATCCAAGAAGTTCAAAATGCAAGTGTTTTGACAGGGTAAATGGCAGTGCTTATCAGTCCTAAACAGGGCTAGAAGCCCTGAAGAGACTTGTAAGATGAATACATGCCTTGTTTCCCACATACTTTCTAAGTTTACTAAGTGAGTTACAACTAGGTTGTAGCTAAGTGCAATCGCATGAACTATGTCACACAGCCTTAGGCTGTGCTGGTGGTGATAACTGAGTGAACAAATTGCAGGAGTAGGTGCCGGAACACCTCACAATATGTTAGTACCTACAGGAAGCACCTTGGAACATCACTGTAGTTGATGGGCAAGAATAGATTGTGTGGGAACTGCTGGACGCAATGATTGATTAAACAGAGGAGGCCAACAGGACAGACCCAGTAGATTATTTAACTGAGTCAGCTCAGCAGTTAAAGGATAATCAGAGAAATAACTCTGCCAGCCACAGCACCTCTTTGTCATGGCCAAATGGATCTGCAGTGAATTGTCTCCCATCATGCTATCGAGAGGGTGACAATCATGATGACCATTGTAATAATTCAAATGTGTTTCACCTCATTAAGAGCTAATGTTAGAGTGAGGAAGAAATTAGTTTGTCTTTATCTTTGCTTGGTTTAATCATGTAATATCATCTTGCTTGAACTGCACATTTTCCCCGAGGGAAACACTGCATCAATCTTCATTATCCTGGTGTGTTGCTTGTTAGAAGTTTTTTTCACACCTTTTTCATGTTAAGATCTACAGAGTTTGCTATCCTTTCCGTGAAGTATTGGAAGTACATATTCATTTCTAACTAAGACTGTGGGACAACGGGAACTCAGAAGCAAGTTTCTCAACAGCTATAAGCTGATATAACTCACCAAGAGATCCTTTGCCTTTGATCCTAATTTTCTCCCTCTAGTTTTTAATTAAATGATCACAATCTTTATCCTCATTAGTTCCTAAACCATTAGTACTTGATAAGAGGACATGAAAACTTGAGTTTTCTTATCTCGTAATTATTAGCCACTTTTAATTTATGTAACAGAATAAATATCCAGAAGATGGATTCTATAACTGCATCTTGTGTCCAGTGATGAGAGTAAAGCAAGAAACACTCTTCCAAAGTCCAGGCAGTTGTATTCAAAAAAACAGACCAGATGGGAAATGAAAAACAGAATAACAGGCATCTTTTTCCCCAGGAGAATGAAGTTAAATTTCTCCAGTTTCAGGGAAAGAAACAACAGAGCATGCATTTACATGAAGAGATAATAAAAAAAATTGTGATTAACATTTGTTTCTGTATGTGCATTTGAGTAAAGTATGAACATGTCTGTAACTGCACACCATCACCAATTACACACAAACTCCTTATTTTGTTGGGGTTGATGTGCTGCATTCTCTATGGCTGCTGCTACTGTACAGTCTTATCTGGACCACACATTGAGTGGCCCACAGTTCATTAATCTGATGATATTAGTCAGCATGTTCCATAGACATTGTGTGTGGTTAGCATGTTTGTCATCTCTACAGTTCAGCCTACCTTTCTGGAAAGGCATTTCCTAATCCCCAAGCCATAATCTCATTAGCGCTGCACAATTCTAACCAAATAAATAGAAGTAAAGACTGATTGCCTGGTCAAAGCACTGTACCTCATCTCATGAGCTAAACATTTCAATTATTAATTTACCTTAGTGGAACTGTACTGATAAACATCAGCTAGAAGCAGATAATGGAAGCCCTTGTAACTTAAGGTCTATGTTCCATTACACCAGAGCTGGCTCAAGTACTAGTAGCAGTGGAACATTGCATGGGCTAATTTTTTGCAGGAAAAGCCAGGTCTGATAACTAAGGGACAAGAAGATCTGTTTGTGTACTCTAGCAAGGTCATTAAAATTGAGCCTGTGTGGTTTGGTACAGCACTGCAGTGAAGTATTCAGCCCAATTTTTCTTTGGTAAATGGGAATATAGGCCTCTTGAAGGCATGAAGTTAATCTCACTGGCAGGAGAACCTTGCAGTACCCAACCTCTCTACTCCTCCAATCTGAATGTCAAGTACACTGTTGTACCCTTGTGCTTCTCCATCCTTGCAGGCCTATGCTAATTTCTGCTTGGCAAGTCACTAGAGAAGCAGGTAGAAGAATTATCATGTTTTTAATCATTACAGGAGAAGTTATTCCAAATGCTACAGCGCTACTGTTTTCATGATGTAATGGAGTGGGTTTAAAGCTGTCTCTTTAAACTGAAGGAGACACTGTGTCTTGGGTTTTCTCATGCACAACTTATCATAGGGCCTTGGTTTGTCTTCCTAGAACTGTCAGTCCCACAGGGTATTTTAAATTATGCCAAGAGGGAAATTTGGAGGGCAGTCTTCTTAGCACTAGGGAAGGGAGAATGCAAACAGCTTAAAGCTGTTTTGCTGCCCTGCAGCTGCAAGGGCACCGAGCTATGCAATGATCGGGCCCTCAAATCAGTACTGAAATGTAATATGCCTAATAGTCTCAAAAAAAGACCTGAACATTGTTCTTGAGTTGTATATTGGCTTTGTGGTGAATCCCCTTTATTTTTACCCTTTCAGGATTGTGATGGGGCCACCAAACTCATTTATATTCGTAGTCAGTTCAGGACTGGGTTTTGTGTCATCAAAGTTGAATAATTTTTACATATACTTTCTGCATGATTAAACTGTGGGCAAATAACCGAATAGGTGAAGATCAGAAAAATGAGTTAATTTCTTTTGTAAAGAATACATATTTCAGTATATCTTGGACCGGATCCTCATGCATGGCTCATCCTTTTACACCAACCTCTCAAGATGAAACAATCCTTATGCATTTTAAATGCCAGTGCAATTGCATTTGCCTTCAGCAAGGGACTCTGTTACAACATTTTCAACTGACCTGGAAAACTGAAACAAAATTTTTACTGCGTCACTTCTTTAATTGACCCATGTTCTTCCAAATTTGTATTACCAGTTCCAGTACAATATCCCATTGTAACAAGAGGGAATATTTGCACAAACCAAGTCCTTCTTTTAATAGAAGTTAAAATAAAAAGTCAAATTCTTTTCCTTATGTTTGCTTTTGATATGGGTGTTGCCACCAGCATACACTGTTTTTGCAATAATTACTTAAAATAGGAAGCAGTTAAATGAATGTAATCCACCCTTTATAGTTAACATTACACCATTTCATTTATTAAATAGACCAAGTTTAGTATACTTATTCACCATTACTACATGGAAGTTGTGGTTTTAATGTTTACGCGTTTCAGAATATTACTTTTTAATCTTTAAATTTGTCAAGTGATTTTGACCAGACCAAGATACCAAGACCTGTAACAGGTACAGATTTGTATTTTCTGGATGTTGAAAATAAGTCTTGAAAAGAGCAAGTACTCAATGGTACAGACTGCTGATGTTATATTCTAACTTTTTGTTATAATTATGTAATAAATCTCTCAAAAATGTGTATTTCCATTACTTAAATCTAACCTGAGGAAAACCATGGCCTGTATTTCCTTCCTTCCTTCCTTCCTTCCTTCCTTCCTTCCTTCCTTCCTTCCTTCCTTCCTTGTTATTCAGTGGCCTCTAATTGCCTATTTTTAAAGTACAATAATTTCTATATAGAAATGTTGACTCCCTTCACATTCCTTTTTTTATTCTTTTTTAAACTTAGGAACCATTTGATCTATCAATTAATAAGTCTTTAACCAAACACGGTAAAAAAAGGAAACAATTGGACAAGCCTTTGCATTTGGCAGGACTCTTTAAGACTCACTTTGAACAGCTGGACCCTTTATAGTCCTTGTGATGCAGATTAAATGAAAATAATACATGGCAGAAAATGGCTAAATCATTTGAACTTCGCAAGTTATTGCCTAGAGCCATTTCACTACAGCTCATTAGGGAGTTTATGTTTATAATGTAATGCCTTTAAATAGATTTGATTTTTCTAAACATGGTTTTGTAAATTAGAACTTTCCCAGGGGGCTAACATGGCTCAAGCTGTTCCAGTTGTGGAACATATCCTGACTGAAGAGGCGGGACTACAGAAGAACAAGTTTGCTTAAAAATGCAGAGCCCTGTGTCATGTAATTACTTAAAGGTTTAGGAGTATCACAGTCAACTGATGTACAGATAATAATTAGTGCTCCTGGGATACATCCGTAGGGTTGCCAACCTCTCACATTTGGAAACATCCCTGTTGTCCTGTATTCGTACAGCTTTACAAATCATGAGATTCTACAAATAAAAGTGGGTTTAAGTTGCTTTTCAGCTATTCATTCTCTGGTTATGTTTTTCAGTCTTCCAGTTTTATTTCTCTAATAAGGAAACCTTGTCATGCTTTTCCTTGTAAAAACCAATCATTTTCTTTTATCCTCTTGATTCTAATTCACAGGGCCCAAAGGAAATCTATACCCATTTTAGTGCAAACAAAGATTTCACAGTGCTAATTTTCAGAATACCTTCCTTCCTTCCTTCCTTCTTTCCTTCCTTCCTTCCTTCCTTCCTTCCTTCCTTCCTTCCTGCCTGCCTGCCTGCCTGCCTTCCTGCCTTCCTGCCTTCCTGCCTTCCTGTCTTCCTTCCTTTTCACAGTACTTGAAGCAAATTGCAGCATTTGGTTTTATGGATACTTGGCTTCCCTGGAATGCTTCCGATTTCTGTTATATCAGTTGCAACCAGATAAGTCTACATTTTTCACTGTTGATAATTTCACATTATTTTAAATTTTAGCAAATACAAAATACCACCCAAACCTAAGTAGATGTTATGCAAATAAAAACTGAAAAGACCATCATTATCAAAATACTGTATATCCGGAAGATCCTTGTCTAAGTTCCTGCTCCTTGCTCCTTTTTTATACTTAAATATGGCCCTGGTGAGTACCTCCTGCCAATATTTTGAAAGAGGAGCCCATGTAATCACAGACAAGGAGGCTAATTCACTCTGAAAGGAGATAGACAGTAACCCACAGAGCAGCAACTCTCCTATCTCATGATCAGAATGGAATTTATCTTCCCAGAGCCCTTTTCCAGGAAAGTCTTGCAACAGCTGCAAGAGCTGCGAGAGCCGAATACAGAGCAAGATACTAGTTCAGGTTTCCCTATGCAAGGAAACTTAGTCTACTCTGTCAATCTGAAGATTTAGAAAGGACAACTCTTGAATTCAGGTTGCATGTGGCTTTTGAACATCTCCAAAACTGTCCCTATTTTCTGAGACTTGTTCCACTCTAGATGAGACTTGCAACATCCACATTCAGCAGAAAAGGGATGGGTTCTACGTGAAGGCCTTGACAAATGTACCATATTTAGAGATTCAATGAAAAGGATGTACTCAGCTGTGAAAATCTCCACATACAAATTGCTAAAAATCTTTAAAAATGCATTTATTGAAGAAATGTGTGTCATTTCTTCTCCTTTTTTTCTTTTTCTTTTTCTTTTTCTTTTTCTTTTTCTTTTTCTTTTTCTTTTTCTCTTTCTTTTTCTTTTTCTTTTTCTTTTTCTTTTTCTTTTTCTTTTTCTTTTTTTTTCTTTTTTTCTTTTTCTTTTTCTTTTTCTTTTTCTTTTTCTTTTTCTTTTTCTTTTTCTTTTTCTTTTTCTTTTTCTTTTTCTTTTTCTTTTTCTTTTTCTTCTTTTTTTCTTTTTTCTT
>VZTF01003389.1:308993-429698 GCA_013397755.1 Cnemophilus loriae
GGAAGGAAGGAAGGAAGCAAGGAAGGAAGGAAGGAAGGAAGGAAGGAAGGAAGGAAGGAAACTAATTACCTGTATTTCTCCAATTTCTCCAGTTAGCCGTATGTTAATTATGATTCTTTCTACATTATAACAAACTACAAACGAAAGTTGGATACATACTTTTACTTCTGGGAAATCTGATGAGTGACAGATTACCTTTTGTTTTCGTGTATTGTATTCACTTAGATCCTGAAAAAAAAAAAAGGTAAATCTAAATAATCTCATTCATATGATAAAGAGTGAATTTTCCAGAATAGTTAATAATATTGCTGTAAAAAATATTAATATTCATGGTTATAGCATTATGATACTAGCTGATCAGAGAAGCTGACATTGTAGGGGCATTAGAGAGCTACTGAACAACAAAGAAATTGATTAAATAATGCCGGTCTGGTAGCAGTTACAAATTCTTCTAACTTCATTTAGGAATATTTATTTAGTTAGTTAACTTTCAGGGTTTCTTTTGAATGTCATTTGTCTCAAGAATCATTTCAAAATCCTTGGAGAACTTAAATTCAGGTTTTTTCTATGTGGAGTTTTTAGGTCTCTTCAGATGAACATACAGGTAGGGCTGTGGCTTCTGCTGAATGAGATGAATTTCTGTGACAAACTGGGATATGAAAGTTCCCTGCCACGAGAACTTAAAAGGCCCTCAGGTAGCAAGCAGAAATTTAGCCCGCATGAAAATATTGAATTTTTGTTAAAGGAACAGACTATTGTCAGTGTAATAATGGTAGTAAACCTGTTCATAAATGACTAATCAATAACGAGAAAGCCAACTCTTCTTAAGGAATGGTGTTAAATCCCAAAACAGTGTTCACCTAATACTCTTGGAGAGATGTGTCTAGGCTCTAGAGCTGTCTTTGATGCAGCTGATATTAGCACAGTAATTCTGGATTCAAACCTTCGTGACTCAGAGCAGCACTTGGCCTGATAGCACGTACAGGGAACACATGAAAAAGTAAAAAGTTTAAATAAACAACCAAAGACACTTCTAAGACATTTTCTTGTGGATAGATTTAATTATACAAAACCAGCTGGGGGTAAAAGGAATCTCAGTAAAACAAGACATTTTTTGTTGGCTGAAACATTTTCATGTTTGAAAGTGGTCAACTGCTCCTACAGGATTTTATTATTAGGGGAGCAACATAAGTAACAGCTGCTGCTATTGTTACTTACAAAATTGTTTCCATTATAAACCCTAATTTTCCCATGAAATTTTTTTTTTTTTTTTTTTTATTGTAATGTTCACCTCTGGCTTTCTGAAAGTCTGGATGCAAAATACTGGGACATTTCTGTAAATGAGAAAGCTGTACTAGAAGAGCTCTTGTGCGGTGTTTTCCCCCTCCAGACTGACCAGCCACTGAATGTCCGTAGATTCTGTTTCGAACTGGAATTACTTCTCACTGATTGTCACTGTACAGCTTTGTTCCAGATAAAGAGGATTTTGGATTGAGCAAGTTTTAATTATTCAAATAGTTGAAATTTGAATCGATGATATGGAAGAAAAGACATTTCCCTCTGACCATTAAGTGGCAAGTCAAAAACCGATTAAAGAAAATGCGAAGCCTTTAGCTGGTTTTGGTGGACAGTGGCTTGAGGCTTAAATGTTCCACTCAGAGATAATAAGCTATTTGTGAGTTTAACAAACACCAAGGTGATCCTTACAAAAACTCCAACTTCTTATATGCCACGGAGGTGCTGGGGAGAAAAGATCATCCTTTCCTGGCTCCAATATTTCTCTCTCCAAAGCTATGAATTCCTGAGTCAAAAACATAATGCGAGAAATCCTGAGGTCTTCATTTTTCTACGTATTTTTTCCACTGATTGTCCTTAGCTGCTTTCTCATCATAGTGCTTAAGCTGCTGAAATGGTTGAAGTTGGAAAATTCTAATATAAGGTATTTTTTATTGGCCAAACCCATTCCCAAGAAGGGGTTTCTTGCAGAAAAAATAACAGCCTGTCAAATGAAAGAGAAGTTCACGATTAAGAGAGGAGAATAATTTTGGGGAGTTCCTCACATACTGAAAGGCAGGACATCATTAGGGCTGCATTCTTGCAGGAGGATCAGCCACCCACAGAACCCCCATATTTTACCTGAGAAAAAGATGTGCTAAAAATAGGTTGAAAGAAGCAACTGCCTGAAACAACTGCGCATCCAGACTCAGGAGATTTCACCTACACCGCTCCCATCTCAGGATGTCTGCCCAATGCCCTGCCCAGCTTCTCAATTTGGACAGTACTTACCTGAAATAGACTGTATTGCGTATGGGCATGCAAGTATTTACGGGCATGGCAACCTTCCCAGTGTCCCCAGCTGGCAGATGTATTCGGAAATATTTTGAAACATTTTTGAAATATTTTGAGCTCTTAAGGATACTGTAAAATGCTACTTCTGCTGTGAAAGCCTCAGGATTACAGCAGCCTGTACCACGGAACAGGGCCTCCAGATGGTGTCTGGACAATTAGTTCCAGATTGCGGGACTCACACATTTGTATCTGGAAGAGGGTCAGTGAGGTGTTTCAGTCCAAAAGAGCTTCAAAGACTGAGCTTCAAAATAAAATAAGATGATTGCATGCAAAAATGTTCACTAATGCACTCGAGCCCTCAAAAGTGAGGGAATAGCCTGATTACAGTTAACATAATTTAATTGTCATATACCTGATTTTGAGCTAAATTGCAAAGAGTAACTTGCAGCTAGAAATTATACTCTGAGTCTTTTAGACACATGTATCATATTTAGGGCCAAAAGGGACGGATTCCGTAAGTGTCATTGATATGAGTAAAGGCAACAAACCCTCTGCTTAGGCAGCATGCTCTAGCTCAGACAGAGGAGAGAAAAATAGTGAAAATGCATTGGTTTAGAAAATAATTCAAACAGGTTTTATTCAATAATTGTTAATATACTATTTAAGCTTTATTTGAAGCTTTATTTAAGCTTCAATTTTTTGCTAACAATATACTATAGTAATTCATATAGTTGAAATTGTCACTTGTACATGTACAGGACCTTGTATCAGCGTATGGCAAGTACCAATTTTCAATGAGTTTGTTTTGTGAAAAATTAGAAGTATAGACAACATTATTAAATTACCTTATTACGCAGCAGAAAACTTCTATAAACCTTTTAATGGAACAGAGCAAATAAAATGTATCTATCATTATCTAACCACCTCCAAAATATATTATAATAGAAATGAAAAATAAAAGACATAAGGTAAAACTTTTGTCCTTCCCAAAAGGCTTGCCTGTTCTGTGTTTTACATGTTTGGCAACTGTGTATTTAGGTACATAAAACAAGAATATATAGCTTGATTATTCAAGATGCTGGCAAAAAAAAGATCCTGGAAAAAGTAATTTAGCACATACTTGAGTGGCATGTTCGAAATAAACTTGGAGACTTAGTTTTAAACAGTTTTGGCTAAATTTTTCAATAGTTCAAGCCAAATTATTCAACGCTTCCTTCGATCCAGGTTTTACTGAGCAAAAATACATCACACAGTTATGTTTTGGATTTTATTCTGTATCGTTGTTTTTTTCCCCCTAGCATTGCATTCAAACACCTCTCTGGAATGTGCAGAATTTAATTCTCTCAGAAAAAACATAGCTGTTGGTGGGAAGCCCTGTTCTCAAGGGGAGCGTTTAGTCATCATCTAACTGTAGCCAGATTCATACTGGGCTTTGAATATCAGAATAGCAACATTGATCTGGACATTGTTTTCCACAGGGAAACAAGTGAATGGAGCGTGGGGGTAAGCCACCCATGTTACTAAGCTCTTGGCGTACTGAATTTGAAATGTCTAAAACTTTTTCAGTGTGACTGAGTTTCTCAATATATTGAGCAGCTGTAGTAAAAAAAAAATTACTGAAGAGTGTATGAAGGTGCTCAGATCAGACCCATGTCCATTAAAAAGGAACAGAGTATTCTGATTCATCACAGAAAGAGACTAAGATTTTTATCCCGAGTGTTGCTTAGGCTGAAGAGACACCAGAGTTACAGTTCCAATTAAAATGTCCCCCACAGCCGAAATATGTTAGGTGATGAAGATCACACCACAAAGTATTTCAATCTTTCTGCTGTCCACATTCATCTTTGCTCGTTCATGCTTCTTCTAAGTGATGAGTTGATGATTCAGACAGAACACAAAGCGAGTCTAGACTAAGGTATGTGAACACTACTGTCTCTTCAGCTTTTGCGTGCTCAACAGTTTTCCCTAAATAGGTATGGCCTGAAAGCTGTGCACAAATAGCTACTGTAGATTTTTTTTTAAGGTCTGCAATACTTTTTTTACTCTTGATGGATGCTTGAAATCTACGAGTGCAAGATACATACCCTGGTTGCCAGCAAAGTCAGCTGAATATCTATGGAATTTGTTAATAAAGATTTTAGGAAGTAGCTTCTGTAAAACTAAAGAGAAGAGGGTGCAGTGTGTGTTTACTTTACAGGCTTTCCATCTCTGCCTGTTTACTCCAGTGTGTTAAGAGGTGAAGGCCAAAGTTTCCTAGAAAATTAAGTGTTAAATTTGTGCATAGTGATGGTTTTGGTTAAAACTGGAACTGGCTGAAATCTGGATGAAAATACTTTACATCATTCGATACTGAAAAGAAATGGTTAAAAGGCTTTATTTCTTGCCCTCAAATAAATCAAGAGTTATTCACGTAAAGTCTTTTGAGCTGCAGTAGTCACAGCTAGTATAAATATGAGAAGAACCAGTTTCTCAGAATGAGAAAGGAAAGTGAATGTAGTGCAGCTGGCTTAATCATTGAGTCTAGTGTGGAAAATGATACTATCAGTGCCAAGGATCATAGAAAATTGTGTTTCTCTGAAAGATTTGTGAATGATCCATTGCAAAATCTGGCTCTGTAATGGTAGTAAAATACCTGCATATCAGATATTCATAGCTCTGTATGAAGCATTTGTTGGACTTCCATCTGTCTGAATGATAGGACAACTCATCTATGTGAATGCAATCAGTAAGACAATAAACAGTTTTTTCTCTGTTTTGTCTGGTTTTATTACTTTTTTCTTTTTATCTTCTTTTTCTCTCTGCCCCCTTTTTCTACTGAATTCAGCTAAGACTCAGAAGCGTGCCAAACTTGGATAGGTTTTTTTGTTTTAATAAACAATTTTCCTGGTCTGGCAGCTCTTCCCAGACTTTCTCCCTTCCACTACTTCTGGTTCTGTCTTTCAGCAAATCAAACAGTTGACATGAAAGGCCATCAATCACAGCTATTCCTTGAGATGTATAAAATACGTACATTCCAAGCCTCTTGAACTGCACTAAGCAGCTGTGGTTGATATTCAAACTACAAATATGTTAAATATATTTTGAATTTTGCAACATTTGCCATTCCAGTTTTTAAATGAATTTTGCAGGTGTTCAAATACACTGCTAATCCTGGGGTTTTTACTAAGACTGTTAGCAATATTAAACTGAAACTCTGAAATCAAGGCACACTAAATAAGCTAAAAAAAAAGTGTCGATAAGTGACTTGAGTTATATTACAACTGGAATATTTACAGAAGAGGCAAAAATAAAATTGCTCAAAAAATCTCAGCAGCATGGTTTTAAGTGTAGTACCAGATTCAACCACTTTATGGATTTTCCTGTTTCCGTTTCATGTAAACACATTTCCTAAAGAAACAAAAATCCCTAAACATTTTTCTCCAATGTTTTTTTTTAAAGCTCTTTTTCTTGATGGTAATATATAATATTTTCATTGTCACAAGCTATATGCAATGCAAGAATAAGAGGGAAAAATGCTGGTTCTCAGAAGAGAAATGCCAAGGTTTCATTCACTTTAGGAATATGCCATGGAATTATTCTCAAAGCTAAAACCACTCCACTTACATAGACTTTTCACTTATAATTAACCTTTGTAGACTATCACCCTAAAAAAGAGAGATCCATAAACAGCACCAAAGAATCCCTGAACTGAATCATGTGCTTATTTGAATAGAGATAATTAATTTTGTAAACTGGGACTCCTAAACAACCCATAAACTCAAAGGGGATAGTTTAATAACTTTGAAATGTAACCATTTCAACTAGAAAGCTTACAGGACCAGCATCCTAATGGATGCAGGGAAAAAATCCACCTTGGTAGGCATGATTTTACGGCAGAGGAGATAAAGAGTGAAAGGTGCCTGCCATTATTCCCCCAAGGTGCAGCAATCTCCACAGTGCAAGCACTGGTCAGGGAGCGGAGTTCTTAAGTATAATTTTTCTTCTCCCATGCAATTCTCTTGTCTCTGCTCTGTTTGCTCTGGCTTGTGCTGCAGGCTCTGCCTGTGCAGATGGAGGAGCAGTGGTGACAGGCCGGGAGGATTGCACCTGGCTGCACGAGGGGCAGCCACCCCTCGTGGGAGCAGAAGCAGGTGGAGAGCATTAGCAGGAAGAGATGAGAAATCCTGCTTCCAGTTCTGCGCCAGTCCAGCCCTGCCGAGCAACCACTGCCACCCACACCAGCCAGACTCCCACCTCCTTGACCAGTTACCCAGCCAGTAACCCCTTCCTGGGGTTATTTGTTTATATTACATGATTTGCAGAGTCTTTGCTAGAGCTGTTTACCACTGCAGCAAAACTTGGCGCTAGACCACAAGTGAGAGTGAATATTTTATGAAGAACAATGCTTAGGACCTCTTTAGGCACAAATTTACTCCTGAAAGAGAAGGCAGAATGTTGCTGAAGGAGCACTCCTTACCATAGGATTTTGCTCCTTCCTAACGCCATTTGACATTGCTTAGGTTGTGAACACATGTAATTTTGTTAAGTCATTTGAAGAAAATATTAGAGGACTTCTAAAGCACATGGAACTATGTATTTTTAAACCAACTGATCACTAAAGGCATAATTTCATGTTCAGAATGGCCTTCCTAGTTTTTTGTCTTTTTTAGCACAAATAACAGAACAGTACTACAATAAATCTAGGATTTATAGCTGCTGCTTTAAAGCCAGCCTTTAAGTACCATTTTGTTTATGGTTTTAATAAGGTCATTTAGTTGAAAAAGGAGTTCAGACTTGTATGCAGTAGCCATGTGACTTGTTTAGTCAATCACAGCACAGGATATTTTAAACCCATTTTACAATGGTGTGTAAAAGCTTGTCTCAATAACCATCTGGAGAATATTGAGTTTCATAACTGGTAGGAATTATTCAATATCCTCCTCCCCACAGGAATAACAATTTCAAAATCTTCAAAGACTGATATCTAACTGGAGAAAAGGTATTTAATGTTGTTAAATCTGGAAATTGTGTAGAGCTAAACAACCCTTTTTGATCTACCTGAAAAACTACTTTGTAGGCCAGGGAAATAGTTTCCCCAACTGTCAAGTTTTATATATAACCAACATTTCTTTCTCTTTTCATCATCGAATTGCTTATTCCATAGGAGCCTAAAATTTCTGACTGGGGCTTAGGATACCAAGTTGATTAAATTAATAAGAAAGCTTTTGTTTTTCTTTTCAAAACTCATAAAAAGAGCTTGCCTTTTTATTCTCCCATTTGGGACTAGCTTCCTGGCAGTCCTATGCATTTTCACAGGATCATGATGGTGAAAAAGAAACTTTCTGCCTAATGCTATGGACAACTTCTGAGTAAGGAGACAGAATTCGTGCTTTTCAAGGCATGAGGTGCAGCTGAGGTCAGCAGAAACACTGCATCGCACAAAAGGACACCACAGGGAGCTGGAATCTGGAGTAGTAGTCACTGACTCCCTGGTGATGGGGGTGTCTCGTCTGTCAGCGTGGGGGACAGCTATAAATTTCAGACTGCTGAATCCCACACTGTTCTTCAAGGACTGCTGAAATCACTATATCTATATATGAAAGATGCCTTTTCTAGCTACCAGCGCATACCTGTGCATCCTGCATGCAAACCTGCCCATACTCTCTCTGCTCTTTTGCAAGCTTGCTTGGAGATTAACAGCTACAAAGTCCTGTCCTGCTGAACTCAACCAGCAAAACATCAATTAGCAATTTCTATTTCTGAAGCAAAAAATCTCTCACAACAGACACTGCATTAGAGAGGTAAACTGCATTCTCCCCATCTACGGAGGTGGCTGAGGAGGGGGGAAAGAATGCACCACAAAAATTTTGAAAAGAACCACCTGAAGCATAATATTATGCAAAGATTACACTTGGAGAGGGGTTGAAAAATCAAATGACATGTTAATAACTGGGCTACAAACAAAAAGTGCTTAAGATTTACACATCTCAGTGGAATCTCTTCTCTTTTCCAAATCAATCACCAATGCTTTCTTGGAGTCTAGGGCAAGCACCCTTGAAATCTCACTGAAAACATACTAATGCGTGAGCTTTTTTTCTTTTCCCACTTGAGCGAAGACGTTTTATCAGTATAAAAGGATGGTAACCCCCAGAGTAAACACTTATCTGTAAAATAGAGATTATGTGCTTAATAACATTTGATATTTTGGCATCTCAAACCTCCTGTGTAGATCAGTCTGGAAGAGCGGTGTTTATTTTCTTGCTACATGTGAAAGTTCATTCTCAGTATCAAGTTTGTTTGGTCCACTAACTTTGTTAACCTTTGCATTTACTTCTGTATTTGATGGCCTTTCATGAGCAGCCACTTTAGTAGCCAGGATAGAAACAGTTACATCAGGGTTAGAGGTCATAGCCATTATGGGATTTCAACTTAAAACAGTCACTGCTTTAGGGGGATCACCGTATGTTTATGATTAATTATTTTCTTTGTGAGAGTTTCTATGAACAAGATTATTATAGTAATATATAAACCATCTGGGTAACCTTTAATATCTACCTACTTTCTTGATGAAATAATAATCAAGACTTTGTGAAAAATCACTCCCTACATAACAGGATGCTACCAGAGCAACAGTGCTTTCGTTTGCCTCTTCCACGGAATTCCAAGGAAGAAAAAGTGGCTAAAAATCTACACCAAGTGCAAGTACATTTTTAACAGAACACAATTTGATGCAAATTGAAGAGCTGTATAATTTTTTAATTACATACTTCTAGCTTTTTAAACCTTTAAAAAACACACATCCAAACGAAATTCTCTGCATAAGTTGATTTTTGTACATTACTCCAGAATGTATTTTATTGAAGTCAAAACACCAAATAACATTTAAAAAAACTAATAACATTATATTTACATCTTTAAGAAATACATTCCAATTGCACACTTCAGATTCACAACACTCAAGAGACACTGAAATCACTGCTTAGAAACAGTATTTGCTGACTTCACCAGGGTAACGGTTTAATCTTTAAAGTAATCAACTTTCACCCTCTTCTTGGGTCTTTTGACTTTTAAGTTCTCACTAGTCTTTTTGAGAAAAACAGCCCTAGGAGACAGCTATTATTCTCCTCCATGGGATAGTCCACTTCATTCAGACAAGTAATATCATCTTCTGTTTACACTCATCTGAAACAAGTGCACAGGGTCACCCTCTACACTCTGATGTTTTACCAAAGCAAAAGGAAAGACTCTGCAGCGGGACACAACAGAGCTCCGAAACCCGAATAACCTGGGAAGCAGACTTTGCATGCCTATTTATTTCTTGCATTTGATCCTCTTGAAAAAAAATCCCAATATCATGTCCTCAAAGCATTTCATTTAGGCTGAAACACTGTAATAGAGAAGTCAGCTTTGGACGGTATTTCCTTTTGTCTGTTTTTAAGTCATGGGCCAGATCCTCATTTGGTGCAAACTCCACTGATCTCAGCTTGTCCTTTGACTTGAGGAACTGAGTATCATGTTTAGTAAGTACATATTAATGTTTTCAGGAGGCAAAATTATTGAAGCTGTTTAGAAGAAAAAACACAAAAAAAACCCCACAAACAACAAAACAAAACAGAACAAAACAAACAAAAAAAACCCACAATGGTTTTTTTAGCACAGTCAAAGCAGGACAGCAACTAAGTTATATGAATAAACCACAATATGGATGCAAAGCAAAAGTTCTCCACAATTAAATCCCTAGCCCTAAAATCTACTGGCTAAACAGTAAGGAAGCCAAGAGGGCTAAACAAATTACCCTGACCAAGAATCTGAAGCAATGACTCTTCCTGCAGCCTGTATCTCAGACAAACCTACTAAAACCCTGCATAATGTCCTACTTCTTTCAAAAACCTGGCTTTGGCTGCTGTGAAAAAGTATCTATGCAAAGAATTGCTTTAGCTCCAAAAGCTCTCCAGGATCAGAGCAACCACCATTTTGTAACAAATAAAACCCTCTGCCTTCCAGGAAGAAAGGCACATTTTCTTTCCTTGTGATCCACTCACTGACAGACTTTTCTGCTCTGTTCAGCCTCTGATGAGTGCTGTGGTCATCTGAAATAAGCAGGAAGCAGGCTGTGGGTGCCAGCAGCCTGTAATGAGACCTCTGAAAGCATGAAAGAGAATCACAGGTTGGTTACAAACCCCTTGGCACATGGCTAGCCCTGAAAGATATATTGAGTAGAACACACTTAAAAAACAAAAGCCTCAGTAACTTAATCACTGGCCCTAAATCTGCTGGCTGCATGGCAGTTGACCAAAAAGTTTCCAAAATATGTGTCCAGAGGATAATCTTACAACTCACTCACCCCAGCAACATACAATGAGGCTGTTAAAAGAAAACATTTTAGCTGTACACTATCACATCGTGTGACACCTCCTCTTTTACAGATCCAGTACAGAAAGCCTCGAAAATACATGTGGAGATTGTTTCTTTTTGGTAACTCTACATGTCCATTGGACACCAATATAGCATTTTTGGGGAATATTTCCACCAGACCAGCTGTTCAGGTATTTTGTCTTGCTGAAGAGAGAACATAACTTTTTCACCTAGCTAGGCAGGTGCCCTTTGCTACCGGAATGAAATCTCTGCTGTCCTTCACTGAAGAGCACAGAGTGCAGAGCCACTTGTATAACTGCTTTTTGACTCATGCCTGGGGTATGTCTGACAGCTCTAGGGATCATTTCTAGGACCACACCCAGAGGGAAAACCTTCTTTTTTTCTTGCTAGAGCCATGCTTGAATTAGGATTGCTGTTTAGCACTGCTTCTCTTAATAGGTATTAGACATTTGAATTCATTCAAATGTTGGCATCAGGCCCCCAACAGCCCATTTCCTCTATGAGATTTGACAGTATTTTCCTAAATCCCTTTGACATTTCAGCCATAGGAACTCTCTGCCTGCTGATTCCAGTGCTGTTGGCAACACACTGAAGTCCAGCTACTCAGTCAAAACTGTACAGTCATTTGGTAGCTCTAATTTCACTGAAAACACTTGGTAGGGGTGTATACTACAACACTAAACATTCTAGATCAGTGTCTTTTCCCTCTGAGATTGTCTTTTAATACATTTACAGCCAATAAAGTCCCAGGCAGGGCCGCAGTGTTAGCAACAAGCTATCCAGCCTGAGCTTGATCCTCACAGCCTCAACCCAAACATTGACACAGTGCTATTGGTACAGCAAATGCACGCTTCACTTGCTTCTCTTTAAGCCTGCTCTGGGGTGACCAGCATCATCTCTGCCATCACTCCTGGTTCCTGCATGCTAAAGCTGAGGGCAGAGTAGTTCTCCTGTGCAATAATTTCTGCCAAAAAATGGTGGCTATCTTTGAGATGTAGATGTGTAAAATAAGAGTGAGATTCTTTTCTTGGGGACATGTGTTACACCTCTATTTTTACCACTGCTGGCTAAATTACTACAGCCTATCTGGAACCAGTGAGAGTTTGACTACTTGCACCAGCTGAGGATCTGACCTTGCTTGTGAAGCTGCTCCAGCCCCTTTCCCTAACTCTTTCTAAACTAATGGATTAAACCAGGAAACTTTTTTCTGTCGATAAAGAAGATTTGCTAGGGAACAGGGGACAGAGTGTTTGTCCTTCCTGGGAGACATCCTCGCTCTTGTAGAAAGCCCTGGGACAGGGGCTGCACAGAGCTGCATGCAGGACTCGTGTCCAGCACAATGTGTGTGAGGAGTCATCACAGCCTTCTGAGCATGTCTTAAATCTGCGACACAACTTGCTGCTTGGCACAGAAACCAAATTTGCTTCTTTGCGTTACTCGGGATTGTGCACGTTACAGGGAATTAAAACATAATCCATTACTGTGATAATACATTAATACATATCCAGCAGCTGCCTCAGCATACCTCATAAACCACAAACGTCCAATGAAGTGGTACTGTAAACGCTTTACTACGTACCAAGCACTCATGGTTTTTCTCTTCCCACTCCTCCTCAGGGCTTTCCATCAAGCAGTTGTGCCCCCTCAGATCATATCCACCCTCTTGCTCATATCCTGGTTGTGTTGTCTACCTTCTGCAAAGCTTATTTTAGAAATCCTGTCACATCCTGCCCACTCCATTTTTTATCCAGCAGAGGAAGACTTGACACTCCAGTTTCTAGTAAAGCAGCGGGGGAGACCATTTGTTTCTTACCACTATATTTATTATGTTCAGCCTGCTGAGGGAGGTAGGAGGAGTGAGCAAGAGCAAGGCTTGCTCCTGTTCCCAAGCAATGTCAACTGCTTCTACTTGGCAGCTGCTAAGCCATCCTCTCTGCTGAGTATTAAAAGATCCTGCCACTTTTCTGTTGTCTCAGAAACCCCAATGAAGACTTAAAAGGTGGACATGTGTTCCTACCCTGAAGTCAGACAGAGTTTCTTCTGGTTGTAGCATTAAAATGAACCTCAAAGAAACTTTCCCAAAACTAAAGAGGGCTGTGCTCAGAGGTCTCTCTGGGGTTGAGTCAGTCACCTCCTAACACAAAGCAGGCCCAGCCGTGCAGGGCTGTCACTGCAGAAAAAGCTTCTCAGGCAGCGCAAATCTGACAGCTCTCTGCTGACTGGTGCAGGAAGGCTGACAATGCACACCAGATGGGCATTGCCCTGGAGCCTCCAAAGGCACGGCCCAAGAACATATCCTGGAAAACCTCAGCTGCTGTGAGAGCTCTCCCCTTGCTGGCCGACAGTGAGGTAACTGCCTTCCTATGCTACCGACTGAAAGTAGATAAGCAAATCTGTGAGCCCACCAGCAGCAAAGCCCCATGAGCACACAGGGAGGGCTGGGGGGAGCAGAGCCCTGTGCCCAGCAAGGTAGGAAGGAAGCTGGGGAGCTGTGCTTCGGAGAGATGAGAAACACCCTCCAGCTGCCGACACAGCAGTCTGGCTCACCGGGCACAGAGAGCTCTGCAAAGTGGGGTACCCAGGTTCGGTGTCATCTCCCCAGTTTTTCAGCCCTTCTGCACCTTAAGGCGGAGCTGCTGCCTCTTTGGCTCAGGTGACTACAGACCGTTCAAGGTCTTGCTGTGCTTGTTTAGAGAACAAACCTGTGAGGTGAACCAACTATTTATTTGGTGCCTCTCCTTCCTGCCATGGAAAATGGGCAATTCTTTACTTATTTGCACTCCACAGAAACTAGTAGGAGCAACCAACTTTCTCGCGCAGAAATCCACCTCTGACTTGACAACAAATGCAGTGCCCAAAAGAAGTTATTTCTCTTGACTTTTTTCCAATGAAATGCTCACTCTCACTTCCCTTGCCGGTGTCTTCCTCTCTGCACCTTGTAGCCATGCATGTATCAGGTGTAGTTTACAGCCAGGGTGGGTGCCTGGGGTTTTATAGGGCTGGGGTGTGACTCAGCTTCTGGTTAGCCCGGCCTTGGACCCATTGGGTGCTTTGGGTGGCAATCTCTTGTTGCTTTTGGCTAAAACCGGAGTAAATTGGAGAGGCTGCTTCTGCTTATTTCTCTTCGCAGCAGCTTAGTGCGGATTAAACACAACCATCAAGAAAGATGATGAGAAGAAGGAAATCTCTCAGATCTTCGCTGACCATGGAGGGGAGATTGTTTTGAATGTTGAAGCTGATGAAGCACATTTTCACAACAGAAATACAAGATATGTATTTTTCAGTTTTAATCAATATATTTCCTACGTACTGAAAGATGCCTATTTTAATTTTGAAATCCATCAGTCATTCTTCAATAATGTCTGTTATAAAAAAGGGGGTTGTTTCATATTTTCAAGGGGGCATAACTGGCTTGCAGCGGTAATATTATGCTGATTTTATTATGAACGTGAACATCCTGAACTTTCTTCTGTTATGAATTCTTGCGCTACTGGTTTTTCCATCCCAGTAAGAGAGATCACAGTGATTCCGTGACTGCTTGTCTGATCTTTTTTAATTCTCTTTTTCCTTTTTAACTTCTGTATTTTAGTAATAATTAACACAGAGCCATAGGAAGACATTTGATTCAAGTTCAGCAAAAGCATTTTGATTAGTCATTATGCAGTTAGACAGTCTTACTGTTGATAATCTGAATTGTTTAAGGGTGCTCCATGGCCTGACATGGTGCAGTGACAGTCTCAAGACAGACAAGATATCTGTATCATTACAAGTTCCAGACAGGAAATCCCAGAGATCACCATGGATTAAATAATAAAATTAATTATCTATTAGAAATACCTCATCAATTAATTTTAAAATTTAATTTTTCCTAAATAAAAGGTTTTAAATTTATAAATGCACATTGTTCTATGAAAACTGCAAATAGAAAAGTAGGTTTGGTTCTTCTAAGGCTGTGGGTTAAGACATTTTCAAGATCTATTAATTAGCATTACATCCAGCTGCCTGATAACTTAACTCTACTTAGGCTTCTAACCACAGCAGCAACCAGCAGAGAATGGCAGTTCTCCAAGCACTGACTAGAGGCAGCTTAAGTACACAGAAGCAATGCTGGATTTATTTGCTCAAAAACTGGAAAACTTCATAAAGGATGCATTCATTCTACTAAACCAGAGTTTATAGTCATTTAGCTGTCAAAATCTGTTGCATCTTCCACTTGAAGAAATAAAAAAAGAAAATATGAGCAAAAATCAGAGAAAGAAATGGTGAGCAATACCCGTTCGAAGGATTGCTAAGGTTATTCCTTCAGTTTAGCTTTATACTATGCTAATAAATAAACATTAAAAAAACGAAGTCAAGATAAATTCAAATCTAAAACCAGGAGAGCAGAGAGAGGACGAGAAGACCTATCTACTCAGCCAAAACTGGATATTCACAGTAACAAAACAGAGTACTTGATGATTTTCTTGTATTCCTCTAGGCTTAAGGCCCCATTTAGAATGCCACCTAAGGCTTCTCTCAGATGCCACTTAAAACAGTGCATAAGACTTAAATTTTTTGCCAGGACTCTGCCTCAGGTTGACGCTATTTTGAAAGTTTCAGCCAAAATGGGTTGGTGGTTTGTTTGAACAAGCTTATTGAAAATATAACTTAGTCAGGAGGCAGCATAAGGATCCAACTCCTTCCTATCCCTGCTCTCAGAGCGTGGTGAACAACAAGAAGGAGTTGGTGAAGGGCTTTGGCCACAGCTCAAGAGTGCTGCAGCTTCCCCAGGATGGTACAGTGCTCCACTGGTCCTCTGAACAGGGGGAAAACAAAGTTGCCGTCATGATAATAGATCATAAAGTAAAAAATCTATGCATCCGTATATTAATTTATAGCAAACTATGCTTGGAAACAAAATCAACTGCTGTGGTCATTTCGGAATAAGGTCTGTTCATGGGTTTTATGAAAAGCATAATGCATCTCAGGTTTCTGCATTATGAAAGCAGTAACTCATGAAAAGTGTGCAGATATGTGGAGGCAGCAGGGTTAGACCAAGAGACCAAAGTCAGTTAGCTTCAACTTTCAGCAGAGGAAGGATTGAACAAAATCTGACAAGATAACAAAAACTGTGTATATATTAACATAGATTTCTAACTTTTTGTATTATCTTGTTCACATTCTGGTTTTATGCATTTGCTATGTAAATGTATGTAAGAACCAAGTATTTTTAATTTGGTGTTTACAAGATGCAAAATCTAAAATGTACAAAGTATGAAAGATGCTAAAAGATTACATTAAACTGACCCAAGATGTAGTTTTTTTGATCAGTAAAAGTTCTGTTTGTTCAATGTAAAAGTAGGAAATGCATAATACAATTGATACCGGACCATGGTATAGAATGTCAAATGAAAACATGAGGGGAAATAAATCTGCCAAATCCTTGGTGGACACACACACCAAAAAATCTTTTCTGTAGCAGATATGCCTAAAAGAAAACTGTCTCTTATTATTAAATTTTTACAATGTAATTATGAGTTAGTATTAGGTAGATTAATTAAAATCACTGTTTTCTTATAACAAGTCATAATAACCTTCCTAATGAATTTGCTCTATGACTAATTATACTAGCCAAACATGACAATATAAACAAGTGGAAATGAATGGTCACCATTTATCAAACTGTAGCTGTTGTAGTACAATGATTTTTCTTTCTTACTCAGAAGGATCTGACATTTAACAGAGAAGTATTAACTAAAAGACTTTCATTTTGAAATTTCAGAATAAGTAAGCAGTATCACTCTAGTTAGGGCCTTTTTAAAGCAAAATAACAATGTGATTATTATGGTATGGCCAAAATTTACAAAGTGAAATCATGACATTTCTCCAGACTTCCCCGTGAATCAATTTGGGATCTTGTATTTACCCAGTATAACCTTTCAGCCCATTAGTTCAGCTGCAAAAGTCACATGAGAACTAATTGAATTCCAGCACAGCCTCTAACAGGTGCATTTTATAACATGTCAGATCCCACAGTCAGATGATTAAAGGACAACTCTCTACTGGGTTTCCAAGTAATAAACACCTATTTTCTATACAAAAAGCATAGAGAGGCTCTACCAGCTGAAATAACCTACGAACTAGCTCTACTTATGCTTATATATCCCAGTGGAAAGCACACAAATCAACCTGTTCGTCTCTTCCCACTGGTAGAATTCAGTGAAAAAAAAGACCAAAAGTCTCATTTCTAAGATGTTACACCCAAAACATGAAAGAATTGTCTGCTAATCAGATTAGTCTCTTGGCAAGACAAAAGCAGTTTTTGCACAGTCTTACTCACCTTTGAAACATTATCTCTCACCGCGTTATGGCTAAACCACTGTGATCTGTTGTGGGCAAAGCTCTGATCAAGATTTATTTGACCCTCTTATTTCCATGTCTGTTGAGTGCACTGTCTTAAAAGTAAAACAGGTGTAAGTACAAGCTCTTTCACAATGATCTCATCAGGTCTCACAATCACAGAACACTTGTTCAACACTAAGTAGAAAAATTAAACCATCAAAACCGATTAATAGTGTGAAATTATGATGATTTTTCATGGATTAAGAAAACTTTGTGGGAAAAAAAGTCACAATTGAAAAATGTAAACAACCATATTTTTACCTGTTTTCGAAATTATCTATTTCCCTGAAACCTTGTTCATTTTATGATGACCATTTCTGATCTGGCCTTCCTTCGGTGAATGCTGGTTCAGCATCCTCATTACATGCTTAGGTCAGGAAGAGAGCTGTAATTTTCCCCACAAACACATTTTGGTTACCTAAATTTATCATTATTTACTTTTACTATCTCATTTTGTTGTCGTGCTGAGAGGGAATAATATAATGGTAACCTTACTTGTCCCATTTTTTCTGTTGTCTTATCATCTGAAAAAAAGTAATTTTAAAAAAAGGTAAATTACACTGGGGCTTTCTCTGATTTAGGGCTCTGGTTTAATTATACCAGTTTAAGATGCCACTTTTTCCTGCTGTCCAACATAGTAGCAATCAACACCTCTAAAGCACACACATATAACTGTGCCTCAGCTGCTCTTAGCTCCTTAATCTTAAATACCAGTGAAGGTGCAGTTACTCTCAGACACTGCACCAAACTGGAGTAACAGAAATCTGTCTGTGTCCCTCCAGCAGCTGTCCTGTACCAACACAGTACAATCCCTCATATAAGAGCAAGGTACACGGATGAGAGAAGAAATATATTGAGTGGAATAGTAACATTCATCAGACAGAGATGGCAAATTTTGTGAAGCTGGGGAAAGTGATTGTTCTCTCTCGGGTTCAGTATCACCTGAAAAAAAAAAATCTATGCAATGATAAACAAGTACTGAAAGAAAGAGAAGGTCTCTTAAAGAAAAGCACCTCTGCAAGTACACACAGGTGAAACAAAGCTAATAAACAGATAATTATAAAGCACACAGGGATGATCTGACTATTTTCAGGACGCTTTGAGGGCCCAGGTTTAGCTGTGATCTCACATTGTTGCTGATAGTACCACGTATTTTCTTCTAATGCATTTGCTGATTATATTCTGGCTGTCTTCAGATCGATAATACGGACAGTACAGCCACAGTCAATTCACAGTTGCATTTTCAGTTTCACATTTCTAACTAGGTCTGTGCATTTATATCTGGGTTTAACTTACATTTCTTCTCTGAATTTAGTAGGTGCTGCCTGCACTCTTTATTAAAACAGCTACAGCTTGAAAGAAAGAGTCAAATACTTCCTCTGTGTGAAGCAGCATGCCCCAGACTCTGCTACATCAATGCCGTGGATAGTTGACAGATTGTCTCAAAACATTCAAGAACTTATGTGGCTATACTTACCCACAAGTGGAAGTCACTAGCTGTGCTAAGGGGGTCCAGGTGGGAGGATTCTCCCGCGTCCCTTGCAGAACAGCAATTCAACATTCACATCCTACATCATTCAGGCATTTCAACTGGAGAAACGAAGGTAAGATCTAATTACGTGTCACAGTAAAATCAGTTTCTACTAAGATGAGTTGGTGTATAAAGCTATTTCAGAGTCCTATTTGTCCTTCAGTGAGAACAATCTATCTTCACCCTTCACCCTGCTTTGATGGTTCCTGTCCGTGTTTCTCTCATGCTCCTACCTTTGCGCTTCATCTCAAGTCTGAAAAAAGGATATGTGAGTAACCAAACCAGTACTCCCGAGGAGCTACAAACCACAAACAAATACTATATTAAGAGAAAAGTATATTCCAGTCATTCCTGGGCTGATCAGATTCTGTAAAACTTTTCATTAACTGGGGTATGCTCTCTGCATTAATTTTTACAGCTCCTGACCTTGCAATATGTCGTGAAGGGTCCTTGTGTGCCAGTCTTTTGGTGTAAAATATAGTCTGGACCTCCACGGTCTTTCTGATTTGCAATAAAAATCACACCTTTTAGAGGAAAGAAAATCGCTTCTCTCTGTATTCGTGGTGAAATATACAATGAGTTCCTTTGAAGAAAAAAAACCCCAATTTTTCCTCATTGAATTTTTAAGGCTTTGATGATGTGGTTAGGATAGAAAATAATGACGGCTATGTTAGGTGCTGCCAGAAATTTAAGAACACCCTTTTTTTTTCCATCTACTGGAAAAATCAGCTTTCTGCATGAGAGGATGATAAAGGGTATTTTTATTTGTCAAGGAAGGCAGCCCTTTTTTTTCCCTGTCCACCAGCCCTCTGAGGTTCTTCCAGACTGTTTGCTGCTATCCTTCACACAAAACAGCATCAAAAGTAGCATTCAAAGAAAGGAAGCTGCAAAAGATAAATTACTGAAAATAAAGCCTGCTACTGGAAAATGTACTTTCAAAGTTTCTGCAAGACTTTAAAGTTTATTTCTCTAGTGATGCAAGCTTGTGAGAAAAACTGCATGGACAAACCTCTCTAGAGATTAATCTTTTTCAAAGCTATTGCATACAAACATATTTTTACGTAAATATCACCCATGCTTAAAAAAGTAACACTTTTAGAATCACTGTGTGTCTCAGAGTGGTGCTTTTTCAATGAAGATTTAATTTCAATTTATATTTATGCATATATACACACAAATAGAGTTTCAAATAATTTTCTCATTAGCAATTTTTTTTTATTTTCTTAAAAACAAACCCCAAAAATTTGTTTCACAAATTTGTTCACATGTTCACTTCTTTGTTTCTGATCTTTTGTACAGTCCTTGAATTTCATTTTGATGTTAATTTATTTATTTATGAATACTGAAATCCTAGAACTCTTCGTGTACACCCTGTCACCACTAATAAGGTACATCTACGAGTACTGTTTTATTCTAGCAGAATTACACTGTCGTTTAAGGTGGATGGCAGAACAATTTGTGTCACAAGTGCAATCTGTGGATATAAAAGAACAATAACCTCAGTCTGGCATTTTCAGAAGAAGAAACGGAAGTTATAAAAGACTTTAAAACAGACGTAGTTCAGATTTTCTCTTAGAGTAGGAATGTGGAGGTTTTTAAAAGAAAAAAGCTGAAAAGGCTGAAAAGGAACTTCCTTCTTATGTCAACTAACATGTCTGTATTTTTTATTTTATGTTATATGGTTGAATTGAAGGAAAAACAACTGCTCCTTTCAGAGGTTTTCTGCCGTGGCTTTGTCTCGCGCAGTGCTGATTGCACTGTCTGGGGCTCTCTAGATGCAACTATGTTTACATCTCTCCTGTGACCAGCCCGAGCTGGAGCCTTTTAGCCCCTTTCAAAACCATCCCGAGTGGACTTTAACGAAACCCTGTGTCACTGAGATCAGTTACTCCCAGGAGTCAATCCTGCTCAATTTCTACCTTCCACTGACGTTTTGACATAAACAGGCGAGCAGTCCTTCTGGTCTGGAGATAGGAGGGGTGAAAAAAGTGTGAATTCAAACAGCTGTTGATAAATTGCTCTACAAGGCCTTCACTATTAATTTCTGTCAGTAGACAGTAAAATGGCAATGGCTGCTCAAACTGTTCCAAAAACAACACTTCCTGTGACAGGACAGACCACACTACACTGACAGACCGGAATTGGTCTTGTGCAATTGGCTATTGAGTGCTATCTAAAATCGTACAGCTGGTGTTGAACAGGGGTATTATTCTCAATCCACGTTACAAATATAAACCCAACATAAATAAAAAAGAGGGGATCATGCCCACTTATCTGCTCACTAGAGCAGATGGGCTTTTGTAAACTACCTCTGACAACATTTGTCTTTTGGGAAAGAATTTCCATACATTTCCTTCTCTGAACCCTCCCACTGGTTTTGGCTCTCCAAGAAGGTAACACAACCTGTAGGTTTGATTTTGTACTTGAGATTGACTTGGAAGCTGTCAAAGGCAGACGGCTGGAAGTGCTGTTAGTATACAAGTGCCAATTTTTGTTTATCATTTTCTGAGGCCTCTGGATTGCCAAAAAGAAGATATAGAGAGGTAGAGTCTGAGAACAGAAAATAATTTGGTTTGGAAAGAAATGGACAAAGAGAGCTGTTCACATAGCCAGTGGATGTAGACAAAGTTGTCATGCTTCCCATCACTGACTTTAAACAAAAAAAAACCAAGATAACAGGTAGGATTGTTCTGTCTTCCTGGCCAGGTTTTGTATAGAGAGAAGACCCACCTTGCAAGCTAACTAGTGGGTATGACTAGCAGTGGTTTTAGGACACCTATTGAAATGTGTAAGATCAGTGCTGCACAGTCACAAGAAGAACCAATTCATTAAGCTATTAAAGTAGTGCTTATGATCATAGTGCTTATGATCAAAGTGCTTATTAAAGAGAGAGGATTGCAGACGGTAAGGATCGAAGTAAAAGTGATAAATAGCTCACTCGATAAGTTCAAGGAAGATTATTAGTGCTGTACTCTGACTGGGGAAATCTACCCTGCTAAGGAGTTCCATGTCGCAAAAACATCTCATGAGGATGAATCCCTCAATTATCCTTGGAGCAGCAGTGCCGTGTTACGTTTTTGGGTCTATATTGCAGTGTGTCTACAGGTTAACTCATTTTTGTGGCCCTGCCTTGAGAAGCTCTCCCTCAGACTGCACCAGATGGTATAGACATGCTCTTAATGCTCTCCTTCTAAGACTAGGTTAATATCATGCATCACTTTCAAGCAAAAGATTATAAATTATATCATAATTTTGGATATGTGCCTATCCAGACCATGAAACAGGGTGTTTTATGGAGGATGTGTTCTCTCTAAAATTCCAGCAATCAGTAGTAGGCTGCTAACTTAAGGAAACCAGTGACCTTCCCCCATATCATAAAAGTTTAATATTGCTTTGTAGGAGAGTAAGAGGAAAAAGGAACTCGTGCCAGAGATTGTGATAGCACAGTCAGTCAGCTAAACAGGCCCATTCTCAAGTCTTTCTGTGGAGCAGTTTGGCTTACCCTTGAAAAAGGCCAGGTGATGCAAGCAAAGAAATATAATGGCTGGAAATACTTGTTAGATTGAAGTATTAGATTAATAGCTGTAAAATGGAACTGACGTTTGCATGACTACTCTTTCATGCCTATGCTATTTTAACAGACTTTCCTGCAAGGGCTCTTTCATCGTGATTCCTGCAGCACTGCCATTTGGCAATTGCTGTTTAAAAATGTTGTGATACCACATGAAAATCTTCCAATAACATTCTTGGGAGACATAATTTTGTTTCGTTTCCATATACCTCTCCCAACTTGTTTCAGTGTTAGAAGCATTTGTATGGAAGTGAGACTTACCCTTTAAGGCTCTATTTTCTTAAATGTTTTGCCCCACAGTAAATTCCCTAATTTGAAAATGCAGATGCCACTGTCACACATGCAAATATAGTAACTTCGCAGGCAAAGAGCTATGGCAATTACCAGCATGTACAATTACATAATTTGCACCTACAATCATAGTGATTATACAGTTTAGCTGGGCATGTAAATGTTCATGTATAGTGAATATGCAATAGCATATCTGAGTGATATAAGATCCTCCCTTTGGAATTAATCTTTTCCTGTTGCTTATTGTGCATATAAATTAATACATGTATATGCCTGGTGAGAAAAAAATGTGGTGACTGCTGTATCCTAACAGTTATTTCCTATAAAAATTATGAAGTGGTTGAAAATCACATAATATGGGCCAGAATTATGATATCCTGGATAAATTAAGTTCTGTGATTTCAGGTGAAAACCAATTAATGGTAATTTAGCAACTCAAACAACAATAATTGCCTCAACTTCATATGTGCATTTCTAAAACAGATTTTTTAAAAAATTACGAAGACACGGGAAATATACCAATGTGGTTCTTTTGTTTTAAATCATCCAGTATAAAAAGCTAAAACTTTGGGAGCATTAGTTAGGAACGGTAATTTATATGAAAGAAAAGGGTCTATCTCAGCAGCAGTTATTTAAAAAAAATTAGGTAACAGCACTAAATTGTGTGAGAGTTTCCAGTGCCCAAAGATCAGCCCTGAACTTTTCGTAATTGCAAAAGTTTTGCTGGGACGATGAGAAAGAATCTTATGTCCATAAGGCATAGCAAGGATACATGAAATCTCCTTTTTGCTCCTGGAAAACAGGAAATGTGGAGCAGTCTTTCACTGCAAAGGTACTGTTCCCTATTGCATTACTTAAATGTACTAACAAGTGAGGATGATAAAGACACTTTTGTCACAAATTGACTAGAGAGAATAGAATATGAATTAGATACAAGAAAATGAAAGGAGCTTAGTTTGAAGGCATAAAGAGATTCAGTCTTGCTGTTTATTTCTGCTTTTTGAAAGATAAAGGAGACAGATAGCATTGCATTTCTCATGCTGTCTGTAGAAAAAAGTATAATGTTACCTTGGGATCTGAGAATTAGATAGTAGATACGCTTACAGGTCTTTAAATATCCAGTTAAATTTATAACTCTATTGCAGTTGCATACATTCGGGTAAGCAGATGAAATTTACTAAAAGAAAATGAAATTCAAAATGTTTATTGTGTCCATGATTATGACAAGCTTATTTCCTTAGTATGAAAATGTCAAAAGAAGAAACTAGAGTTAAGATCACCTGAATAACCAGTTTAAAGGTGCTCCCTGGTATTGAGCAACAGATATTCATGGTGGCTGAGCAGATGCTTGTTCCTAGCTTGAAAATTCTTGTTTAATTGACTTTCAGGAAGACAGCTATCTTGCTGGACGTGGAGAATGACATCATATTCTTCTTATCACACAAGATTTCTCATTGCTGCAGGATGCTCAGCCCTTTTGGAGGATGTAACACCAATCCTCAGTTTTGTTGAGCTCTGTTCTTTGTTGTGCAGTAGTATGAATGAAGTACAATCAGAAAAGCAGTTACTACCCTAAAAAGCAATCTTGTAGGAAAAGAAAAGAATCTTTGTGTGGAGAGTCAACAAGATCATGAATTCTCAGTTCAGGTTTTTCACTGATGTGCTCCTCTTAGTTCTTTCTGGTAATTTCAATCTTTAGAACCAGTCTGAACGAGACCCAAATAAACAAACAGAGGCTTTGGGTATTATATACCATAAGAAAAGTCATCAAGTTTGCCACCATTCATTAGAGCTGAAAGTTCACTTTCTCCAATGAGATGCCGCAGTGAGTAGGGAAACTGTAACGGACGTAATGGCACTCTGCTACTGCTACGATTAGGCCAATCACAATAAATGCTTGCCAAGTGTTTCTTTGTTTAAAAAAATATCATTACGTTGGGTCTTCTTCTGGATTTTAGGCTTTTCATCATGATTAAAGAAGGCTGGACTGGAAACAGACTACTTAGGATAACAGCATGCTGCTTTCAAGGATGAGGAGGACAGGGAGGAAGGGAGCTGACTGTGCACATACAGAATGAGCTGAATGACAAATGTTTCTTGAATCTTTCCATACATTACAATTCTAATGAAAATGCTGCTTTTTAAGTCTGTTTTATTGTAGCATTCTGCCTTACCTTATATAAATGCATATATGTATCTCACATATAAATATATACAATTGAAAATTATCAATAACAGTTTAGAGTCTTGCGTTCTGTTTCACGTTCACAAGTGAAAATAACTTAGACAAGCTCTCATAGAAAAAAAGCTGTGCTTTACCAGTCCAATTCCGTAGAACTTTCTCATTGCTTCATGTTATTGCTCATTATATACTTGCAAAACTTAACTTTGCATTTTTTTAAAACAAAAGCTGAGGATAAAATCCAAACCTGATTGAAGTTTATAGGAGTCTGGTACAAACATTGCCTCTTATGACTAATTCTTCAATAGTAGAAATTACAGTTACTGCACGACATTGTCCAGTGTGAGATGCAGTTTTCTGTGCTACAGACAGTAGTGAAAAACCCCACAAAACTATCTTGTTTCAAGCAATTTAGAAGATTGCATTGTTATGCAAAAGCATCTAAGCCTTAATTTCAACACTTTCAAAATTATTGTACCCAAACTGACACTCACTTTTGCTATTTTTAAGTTTGTAGGATTTTACAAGAATGTTCACAGGCACAGAGCAGACATCAAAACTGTCACTCAGAAGACTCAAACATGGGGAACAATATTCTGTTTATCTCTCACATACAGTAGACAAACTTTCTCTTGAACAAACCTCCTTGCAGGGAGCTATGGAGTTGCCCAATCCAGCAGTGGCATCTC
Organism: Cnemophilus loriae; assembly: GCA_013397755.1. NCBI lineage: Eukaryota > Metazoa > Chordata > Aves > Passeriformes > Corvidae > Cnemophilus > Cnemophilus loriae. The sequence continues at coordinate 334,283 of VZTF01003389.1, forward strand.
TGCAGAGCCAAGTAAGATTTGGTGAGCCCCTGAGCCGTTAAAACCACAACTGGAATGCTTCGTGGTGTATTTAATTTCTTTCCTGTCCTTTTCCTCTCTCCAGTTCTCTATTGAATTCTTACCCTCTTCCCCTCCTCTCTTTTTGTCATCTCTTCATCTGAACACCAATAGCTGTTTCTGGAAAATGTGTTCCCTGGAACTATAGGGAGAAACCTCTGGTCTCCCGGAAACAATCTCTATAACATTCTACAGTCTCCAGTAAGAATTTGCGCCAGTGTTTTTCAATTCTAGGTTCTTCTTTCTCTGTTTCTCTTGCTTCTCTTTGATTAGCTTTTCCAGTGTTCCTAAATCCTTCCTGCCAATTGCTCAGTCATACTCCCCAGTATGCTGTCTGTTCTGCACCATTTCCAGGTCAAAGTTTGAAAGTCAATGAATTAGCAGGAATAGGCTTAAATGCCACAATGTCCGTGAGAACCACAGAAGGATACAGGAGGAATGAGCCCTCAGTGAAGCAGTACCCTTCTCAAAAAGAAAAAAGAAACATTAAGCACAGTCTTCACCTAAATGCAACCAGCATGAGAACGGTATCACTTGCTAATTATAAAACTGTTCCAGAGTTCTACAAATCTCAAGACCTCACAAATTCAAGATATAACCCCAAAAATTGTTGGTCCTTGGTTTCTCTACGAGGATTGATAGCAATCGCAATATGATCTCCACAATGTGCCCCTCTTCTTACAAAAATGGGGGCTGATACTGCCCAGCACTGTACAGTTCTACCAATTGATAAATTCGTTTGCTTGGATCACTTAAAAGCAAAATCTACCTTAATATATAATCTACTGTTCAGAAGTTTTATCCCCAGGATAGCATGACTAAAGGATTGTTGTTCAGTCACATCAGATTTTCACTTTGGAAATTGTATATCTCCGATCATACCAGAAGCCTAGAAACGCAGATAACCTATGCTGTTAGGATTACATCTGTATCACCTTAGAAGTGTGAGGAAAATATGCAGATCGTAATTAAAATTTTCCATTGTTGTCTGAAAGCTATTAACATGTCGTGTGAAGCTGTATTTACTGTGTGCTGTCAAGACTTGCTTCATGAAAAGATGTGGTCCCTCTCAGTATAAAAAAATGTTTGGCACAAGGTGGAGAAAAAATATTGCATATTTGGATTTTCCTCTAATTTTAGTCTCCGTGATGCCAAAAGAGGTAAGGAATTGTTAGGCCGTCTATTTATTTTCTGCAAATTTCTTTTTTTAGTGTCATTTCTTTTTTATTTGGGTAAGTGAGGCAGGTCTAAAATTCATTGGTGATATGAAAATTTTAAAAAGCAAAAGAAAGTCTCCTGGCCTAAGTAATGGACTAAGCTCCTAGAGTTCTTCAGAAATAAGAGTAGATTTTAGGCTAGTAACCTTGAGGAGACCTTGTCTCACTTGGATGCAAAACACATCATGAATTTTTCCATGTGTGCCAAAACAGGGTTTCAAACATGTTCATTTACTTCCAGATAAGTTTGTGTTTTACTCCTGTTCACTGAGATGTTCCATTCCATAGTTTTGCAATAATCTCTCCTTCTTGCCATACTGTACAAATTTCTTCAGTTAAATGTCTATCTTCGCATGTTTTGATTAATATGGGAGGTGGATCTTCTGTAACACTGAAGAGATTTGTATTATATCCACACTCTTTTTCTGTTTTGGAGTATAACAAACCAAACAAGCGGAAAGTCAAACAAATACTCCTTCAGCTCTCCCACAGATTTTTTCCAAATGTATCTCAAGGGAAGGGCTTGAGTTTTCCAGTCCTTCACCCCTTCCTGTACTGTCTGCTTATAATCTAACTTTCTTCATAAATTGGAAAAGAAGATTAGCTGCTTCTTCAGCTAATCATGCTTTCAGCAGTGAATAACATTTCTTACTTCCTTAATGAAAATGTACAGAATTTAACAATATGCACTGGTATTTGAATACTATTCTCTGCCTCACTTTATCCTGAGCTTTGACTATAGAAGTCCTATTGTCTTATCCATGAAATGCCTCTGAAATTATTTCCAGGACGCAGTGGAAACTGCCCTGAGTCAAGAGGCAGTACTGTGACAACCAGAGATCTCTTGAAGGTCTCTTGTGCATATGTCTGTGGAAAGAAACAAAGTGTGCAGTCAAGGGCTAAGTAGGATCTTTGATTCAGTATGGCATGAAGCTCTTCCTTCCAGTTCCCTCTCATCCTAAAGTGAGGACTCTGCGTGATGAGAAAATAATTTCATCTCCTAATTAAAAAAAAAAAAAAAATGAAACCATTAAACTTGGACAGAAATCATAGAAATACGAACCTGAAAATGTGTCAAAAGCCAAAAGGCAATTCCTCTCCTTCTTCTCCTGCTCACCAAAAAAAGTCAATCTCCAGGTTTTTCAAAAACTTTGATATAGCAATAGTATGAGCAATTGTACAGAAGAATACTGTGTTTGGAGATTTCTTACGCTTAACTACATTTTTTCCTTCAGTGTTTCTTTGCAATACTTCCCCGGGGCACCTCGTTGAGACTCTCCATGAAAAGCTTTAACGTGGTCATTTGGTAAGTGAATGTTACTTGCGTATCCATACAATTCCTCTTTCTCTTGTCACTTCATTTCAGCTAGCAAGCATCTTACCTGATGTGCGAAGTGGGGTTAATCTGAGAACAACGAAGTAAACCAAAACTAGTTTAGTTTTAGCCTGGAAAAGTTAAAGGAATTGGGATTTTTATTTTACATTTTCAACTGTGTCAGACACAATTCTGAATGCTGCAACAGAAAGTGCAGACTGACTTTTTTTTTATTTTTATTATTATTTCTAGTCAGAAACTTCACTGTGATTTTTCAAACATGGATGCAGTCTTTAATCCTGAGTGACTGACTCCTCTTTAAACATTTCAGTGAACTCGCTTTCGAAAACAGACACCAATGGAATCAACACCTGAGGTTTTCCTTGTTCCTTTTTATGTCTACATAATTGTAAAATGAAAAAAAAGCAGGGGTCAGGAGAGTAAGGAATTAAAACGTCCCTTTGCCCCTGCAAGTTTTATGTTGGATTCCCTCTATCTCTTGCTCTCACTCCCTCTGCATTTCTACTGTCAGAATCAGGCTGGATGTGGACGTGAGTCTTTGCTTAGCTCATAGCAGAACAGAGGCCCAAATGACTGAAAGAGAAAGCAGAAATCTTGGCAGATTGCTAACATATCAAGTGTTAATGAATACAGTTCTCTAATTAGAAATGTCTGCGAGAACTGAGTAATAGGACCCTTTGAAAATGTGACAGTTTTTAATTTCTTTTGTTAGTAGAGTTTATAATTTTCTGAGTTAGAGCTTTTATCAAACTGGCATCAGACTTTAGGAATGACAATAATACTTGAAATACAAATAGAGTTTCTTTTGAAATCACTAGCTAAGCTAACATTTTATTGAAATTCTTAGTTTCTGGACTTTATTAGGTTAATAGATATAATTTAAGAACCTTTTTTTCGTCTTTGTTTTCTTTTGGTGTTAAAAGAAAAAAACCTAATGAATGTGAGGTTGGCTGGAATTTGCTAGCTAATTTTCAGAAACATCTTGACTTTTTTTTTCATTTAATTTCAAATGTAATACCTCCCCAGATGGCAGACTTTGTAATTTGTGGCACCAGTTCAAAAAGGTATATTAACTGCCTCTAAACTGCTCAGCATCAAGCATTTACTGGACTTAATTGTGAATTGGCTTAATATTAATTAAAATACATCCCTTCCTTAGCATGAAGTTTCAGGAGATGCAAGTGGGTTTACTTCTGTGTGACTTTACATCCCATTTTATACCAACACCCCCGCTGAAACAGAACAAAACACTGAAGACCCAGAGCAGCACATAAACATTCTGTGTCCCTTGAAGTTCTCTAAAGGAGCCTGAAAGGGATGGCTTCTTTCATTCTTGGCCAAACAGTGATAGACAAACAGGTAAAAAGGCAAGGAGAAAAATACCATTTACTCACTGTAGCAGCAGGAAATCAAGCAAAGAAAATAAACAGGGTTTGAATCCTGGGCCTTTAACCTGCTAGTCAGACAGATTTCTACAGTTTCATTCTGTGCACATTTGTGTGCTGGTAAATGATGAAGGGGAGGTAGAGGAACTGAAGGCTTGTGGGATCCCTGGGACTCCCACAGCTATGAGCACAGCTGTACAAACACACTCAAGCTTTGTTAAGGTAGGGTGGGCAATTGGCTGAAACTGCTGAGCCAATCTGACCTATAAATCCCTTGCAAAAGCTTTGCCTGAGAGAAAGCCAGAAGTTATGCGTAAATGTTTTAGCCAGCCAATTGTTTTTGGTCCTCCTCTGTATATAGATAAAACCTCTAACATCCTCCTGGATAGATAATTTTGTAAGTAGATGCTTTGAGTGTCCTGCTGAATTGCTGATTACCTGGAGCAGAGCAGGGAAGGGGGGGATCGGTGGGTGGACGGAGGAACTAATAACTCAAGAACTCATTCAAATGAATGTAGAATTTTAGAGGATACGTGATAGATCACACAAGCTGACGTAGAGCTAATGGCTACAGGAAGTCTATAAAAAAGAGAACGCGACATCCAGCAGTTTGTTTTGAGCAGAAGGATGATAGGAATTGGTCAGAGTAGTAACAGAAAGATTAGACTAATTATTTCAAATTGGACTGCAGTCTGTCCCTTCCCTTCCTCCCCCCAGCCTCCCCCAGTAGAACTCCCACTTCTCATTTGCAGATATGATCTCATGTGAGGAAACAGCATCGAAACCCTGCACTGTCCTGAGTGCATGAGGGCAAGCTGTACCAGAGCTAGTCCCCAATAACCCTTACCATGCAAATCACAAAACCATCACCACCCTCCATGAACTAAAGAAAAATAGGGGATCTTTCTCAGGTTTTTTTTTCCCCTTTCCAAACATTTCTGAACTCTGTGTGACCTTCTTTATGACTGAATCTAAGCACCTCTAAATACATAGCAAATTTAGACAGTAGAAAGCAGAGTAACACATTGCAAACAGAAAGAAGATGAAGGAAGTAATGAGAAGTGAAACAAAGAGAGCTACAGATGAAAATAAGGCAGCCTAAACCAGAGAATGTTGAAATAAAACATATGGATTAGAGTATTAAACGTAGCATGAACTGTACAACTTGCCCCCATTTTCTTGCCCTTCTCCATCCTTCCCACCACCTAAAAAGCAGTTAAACTACAGGGGGATAATATCACACTTGGGATTTATGAAACAAAATCAATGAGAGCAGTGGGAGTAACGTCACTTCTGCAAATGATCAAAATCCACCAATTACAGGGAGGTGTTAATCCTCATCAGACCTGTTTGCTGCTGTGGCAGCATTTGAAGTAAAGCTGCTCTGGAAGTGTTACAGGACCAGCTATTCTCACAGCATTTGGAAAAGTAAAAGTATTTCCACCCAGGCTTCTCAAAAGAAGTTTGAAGAGTAGGAAAGAAAGAAAAGATTAGGAGAAAGAAGGGGGTCAAGCATCACATTTTTGTTCATTTATTGGGTAGGAATAAAAAAAATCTAGGAAATGGTGGGGGATGGGCCCAAAATTCCCTGCATGAGTTGTCCTGCTAGAGCTTTTCTCCAGTCTCTTTCAAAATCTCTGGACCTTCTCAGTGCTGTGATAACTCAATAATCGCAATTGGCTGCCATTTATGCTGTATATCTTTATGCTGTGTATCTTTGTGCTGTATATCAGAGGAAATCAGAGTTGAAATATTGTTGTATCTGGTTGTATCTGTACTTACTTTAACTTGCAACTGAATTGCATTGCTAGATGAGCAGAGATTCACATCCTCTAAGCTCACATTACCAGTAAGGATCACAACTGTGGGAAGTTTGCAGTATCAAGTTCTAGAAGAAAAAATCAGTAGCAAGGCAACTGTGCAGGTGTTTGAGGGTTGTTTTATTCGGTCTTTTTTTTTTTTCCTCAAGAAATATAATTTGTACTGTTGAATGTTGACGGAATGACTGGGCTTAGTATGATATTTCTCTTTAAGGTGAGACTAGTTAGACTAATTGTGCAGTAATTCATAAATACAGAGTATGCATTGAATTGGCATTTTGGTCATGCAGAGACTGCTTTTCTCTCTCTGTGTTTTAAAGCAATAGACCCAAAACCCAAAGCTTCTCAAAAGATAGATTTTCGTCCCTTAAGGTGGACCATTTTCTGCTGTGCCACTGACTAAAGACAGAGAAAAGAGATGGGGAATGAGGGGATCTGATCTTGCCAAGGCTTCCAGCAGGACTTGGACAAGCTGCCTGAACTCGGGCTTACGAAAAGTAGGCGGTGAGGCTGTGGTCGTCCTGCCACCGTACCCTGCCTCTGGCTAAAGGCTGGAACCTGTTCCCTGGGTTAGCCCTGCATGGATTGGTGTCCTCTGGAATCATCTATGGTTACATGGGAGCTGAAAGGCAGTATTGTCTGCAGAAGCCACTGAAAGATGCCTTTTGGCGTTTCTGCAAAGCAAATGGACTCAAGTTTTGCAGGTAAAACTTACAAGTTAATAACAGGCAGCTCAGAGAGGCTGTGGAGTTCCACATTTGGGAAGATTCAAAACACCACTGGACACAGCCCCATGCAAGCTGCTGAGGCTGACCTTGCTCTGTGCAGGGGGCTGGACGAGGCCATCTCCGGCGGTGCCAGCCAGCTCCAGCCCTGCTGTGAGCCTGTCACTCTGTGAACAGCAAACTGTGTTTGCTTGGGCTTGACATGCTGCAGCGTGAGTGACAGCTTCCGCAGAAAAATGGAACAAAAATAGGGCCACTCCTTCTCCCTACAATGGCAGGGTTTCTTTGCTGCAGTACCTTTGCTTCCCCATCAGTCAGCTGCCTGCCCTGCAGGCGGCCCTGCCTAGCATTGCTCCTTGCCTGGGCCAGCAGGAGCTCCCCAAACCAGCTCGTGGGGCAGCCTGAGCTGCAGGGTCAGTCCAGACAGGCAGGACTAAGGAATCCTGAGACATCACTAGCTATGGCATGGCCTTTTTATTGCCTGTTTGCTTTCCTATAGAACGGTCACGGTGTGATCATAAAGTGCAACAAAATTTATTGATAGAAATACTTTAATATTTGTAAGAGTTTTTTCGCTATTTTTCATTTTGGTCACTGGAAAGAGAGTGTCCTTTCCAAGAGAACAAACAATGGAAATTTGTGTAGCATGGTGAGAAATCATGAAGAGCCAAACGCCCTCAGACCCTGATTGTACAAGGAATTTTGCTTTACTGAAATACTGTCCTGACTCTGGACTTCAGCAGACGGCATCTGGGCAATCACAGCTAAAACTCTCCAATAAAACTAGTAAATATTGTACTACTAATTCCTTTAGAAATGTGCCAGAGCACACAAGGCAAGAAATTAATGACGTATTGCAAATTTCCAGTTTAGTCTTTTATGCTATGTGTAATGTTTTACTGAAGTCTTAGCTTCCTGCTGTACTAACAAAATGAAAACACCCGGGGAGGTGCAACTTCATGATAACATTAGAATAGAGGGCCAGATTAAAACTGTTAACTGAAATTTCAGTTTCAGGTCTATAATGATGCTTACACTACTGACTTTCACTCATCTCTGAAAAGTGTTACCAAATGCTGCCTGACAAAGACATGTTACTTACTGATGGAAATCAGTACTTATTGCTAATCTGAAAAAACAAAGGCCAAATGAAAGTGGATTATGTTCTTTCCCCATTTACCTTCATCTATTCAACTAGAGATTCAAAAAGTCTATTTATAATACAAAATATTTTGCAGCTGGTGGATCTGAACTTGCTCTTCATACTGAGGGCAATGAGCTTCCAGATGATAAATATGTTTTCTCTGACAGAGAAAACAAGGAGTGAAATATTACTCCATCAAAAGCTAATGCAAAAAGACACTGGCTTCTCTGAAGCTAGGATTTCACACAAAATATAGCTGTAGCTCTGTTTTAAACTGTGATCAGTAGAGATGTAATAGTCTTACTCGTAGTCACTGAATATGCTCACAACATGAGAAATATCTTACTTACATACTTCACAGTCTTGGCACAAAACACTTAGCTTGCAGTTTCTGGTGCATAGTCCATGTCTAGTGGAAACTGCTCTAAACTGAGGTATCAAAGCTTTCCTTTAGAAAAAAAACACATTTTAGTTCCAAAGACGGACTCTGAGAGCTTAGGTGAAAAGCTTTTCTTTGAAGCCATTAGTAATCTTGTGCCTTGTTGAGTTCTCTTTTGAGAGCTTCCTTGTGAAGGAAAGAGCACTCATGTGAATATTCATATCAAACCTAACTGACATTGTAGATAGAGACTGTAGACCCTATCAAAAAAAAGAGTTGCTGTTTTATCTTACATGAAAATATGAAAACTTGGGGTTTGGCAGTATTTATCCAGTTGTCATGATTGAATTTTTTTCATTTTTTTTTTTCCAGCCTGGAGCAACCTATACCACTATAAATCCTACTGGTAAGAAATTTAAAATAGCAATTTGTCTTTCTAGATTCTGAGAGTAGTTCTTAAAAATGAAAGACAAAAATTCATCACTGTTTTGTAGCATGTCCCTTGGTGGGGATTTTCTCCTATTTCTTAATGTTCTTCCTTTGCTACTCTGCTACACCCATATCTATCAGCTGGCATGCTTCATTCTTCTTAAGCAATTGACTGAAGAACGGAAGTCACTTTGTTTATAGAAATGATGAGTTAGACCTCTAAAAGTGCTATAAAAAAACATATAGTGTGGGGATCATGTTAAAAATATTTTAACATTTTTCAGGGGTCAAGTTTCATATAAGGAGTATTGTTTTCCTTGGGGAACTTTAGCTGAACCAAATCATTCAAATTGTTTGAAGTTCTCTCTGAGATCCATGTGCTTGTCTACACTGTTAATCTGCTGTCTACTTTGATGTTTCACCATGACTAAGCATTTTTTAGGTGATTCTGAATGCTAATAGAAGATGATAATGAAAAATGATGTTTCAGTTGGTAGCTTGTTCAGAAAATACGCTGACAGTATGAGTGAACAAAATGTAGAGTATTAACGTTCCCACAAGTCCTATTTAAGACTGCCTTTTTTCAAGTTAGGCGCATTAATAGCCTGTATGGCTCTCCTGTATATCCCTATATTGTATGTCCATACTGTTTTATAAATATTTTTCCAAGATATTAAAAAATAAATTCAAAATATGTCAGTTTTAACTGTGTAATGCATGTCAAAATGCATGTCAAATTCTGCCTCTGCATAGTATATAAATGGAAGGGCTGTTAACATGTTTAATTAATGCTTCTGCTCAGAGATTGACCAGAACCCATTTTGGGAGCACACTGTGAACTACTGAGGTGAAAGACAGAGAAAGTTCTAATGCAGATGTCTCTTTACCAGTTTATCACATCCAAACCTTTAGGGGGAAAAATCAGAGAAAGACAGCAGGTGAAATATTCCCCTGCACTGGGGCAAGTGAAGTCAAAGGGGCTTCACTGATGAAACATTGTGAACAGAGGGAGAGGAGAGTTGAGATCTTCCAGTTTAACATAAAAGGAGCAGTAGCTGATGGGTCTTTCACAGATCTGACTGGTCAGAAAAATGACATCTGTGCAAGCTTAGCACCAAACCCTGGTACTAGCACTGCTTGATATTTACTGATTTTGCCGCCTGCAGCTCTGAAGAAAGCACCTTCAATGGAGTTCATTTTCTGAACTAAGAGAAATTATGACAGAGAACAGGGAGTCTTCCTTAAGCTATGGCTTCCAGGAAAATGCATTAAAAGATGGTTCATTGAGTTAGAAGAAAATAAAAAAGTGGCAGCAACATGAGATAGCCAAAATGTGTCACTAGAGAACCCTAAATATGCTAAGGTTATGTTTTGGAATATAACAAATACTTCCCAAATGACAGCATAGATGTTGTGAATTATCACTTATATCATTTTAGCGCTGCATAATTCCAGTCACAAGCTGGGACTCCAGCCGCTACTCCGTACATGTGCACTTAAAAGGGAGATCCTGTTCCAGGCTCCAGCTAGCTTGTAATCCATAGTTTAAAAGAGATGTTATGAAGAAAAGGAAATGAATGCATTTATGAAAATGTTACATGATTAACTCCGTCTTTGTCTCTGATGACTAAAGTTCTGGGCTGACATTCATGTCAAAGGAATGGCTTTGGTTTGAGTATCCTTGCTTATGACTCTAGCATCAATCCACAGTAAAATCAGGATACTTCAATTAATTGCTGTATTTCTGATTGACTGTTAACGGTATGATTAGTAAGCTCCGAATTATTTCTGAAAGCAAGTTTTGACCAACTGGCTCACAGTATTTCCAATTGCAGCTCCAAGGTATTTTTAATTGGCTTTTCCACTGTGTTTCAAAGTGTTAGGCTATCTGTTATAATTTACTGGCAGCTTTTAAAAGTACTCCACATACATAGGCAAAGCTTACAGCTTGAGTTAGTATTTCTCATGCATTTACTCTGCTGTTTAAACGGTACAATCTTTATGTCAGCCAGATTATTTATGAAGTACTTCGCTCAAAATCATTTAAGAATAGCTTATATTCCTATATCATGAGTTAAAGGCTTAAAGTTGACTGAAAGAGCAACTAGTCTCTTCAGTTCTTTAGGCTGCAGACAGGGTGATCTCATGGTCTTCCCCATAAAGTAGAAGGTTTTGAATGTCTGGATAAGAGAAAAAATATTTGAAGAGCTGAACTGTGCATAGGGCAAGAAATCAGGAAGATAATGCACAGATTTAACATCTGGACTCCTCATTTGGTATAATGCTTTCTTGATGCAGCAGTGGATAATCTTTCCTGGAACTGCTGGTAGCATAAGTGCCAAAAGGCAATTCCCCTGCGTTTAATTTTTAGTACAGTCATTCATTATTAAAAAACATATGCTGAACAATTGCTTAAAATTAAGTGTGAAGACTCAAATCCAGAGCATCTATGCAGAAGCAGTTATTTTACATCAAATAGAAGACTTGTGAAATGGCTTCTGGGGCAGTGAGTTCCTCCTGGAGCTCAGCATCCATGCAATTACATGGTGCAGACAACACCAGCCTGGGTCTGGAGTGCTCTGGATGGAGCTGTGGTGGCTGGCTCTCAACTCTCTCAGGAGCTCACCTGAGAGCAAGGATGGCTCAAGTTGCAGATACGAGCATTTAGATTTAACATTCTTTTTTCCCAAATTCTCATCTGGTTTTGGGGTGGAGGTTGCGGTTTTGTTTTGTTTGTTTGTTGCTGCATTTTTCTGGGGGGGATGGCAAAGTTCTCTTTTGGTGGTTGAGATGTATTTTAGGACATTTATGCAATACTGTTTCAATATGGTCAAAAATCTGACCAGTCTTGCCCAAGCATAGGTGTCTCTGAGCCAAAACTCCACTGAGCAGACACAAAGAGCAGTGCAAGTCTTTGTTTCCAATCCTCATTCCAGAAAGGACGGAATAAATGTGTGTTCTTTCTACACTGCAGCATGATTTTGCTTTTTTAAGTGTGGTATCTTGATTTATTCTGTAGCATTCAGCATGGTTATGCTGCACTGCTCTTGCCACTGTGCCCAGTTACACCTTCATCGTTTGAGGCTCAACAGTTCGGTCGCACTCATTCATTTTGCACTTTCTCCCTCTGCCATGGTGTAGGAATGGTGTTCTCCAATTCTCCCATTAAAACCACAAGCCACTGCCACTTCCCCCTGCCCCAGCTGGAGGCACAAAAGGTCAAGACCATCAGTTGAGATGAGAACAATATGATGGAAACAGCAACGTGATAACAAAATGAATAGTGACGGCAACAATAATAATAACAAAAGGTATAAGAAAAGAGAGGACTCACACGGAAACCCCATGACAACAAACAATGCCAGACAACTTCCTCACCACATTCTCTTTGTTGGAAGGAATCCCTTCTTCCCAGAAGGGAGTGAGGTGGTATAGAATAACCTCCATGTCCTGGCACACCTTCTTCTGGCTACTGCAAAAATGATCTCTGTCCTGACCCGAACCAGGAAACCCTCTCACATACCTCTTTAAAAAGTCAGAACTCTACAAATGACCCAAGGATCACAGGAAATAAAATGTTATGGGCAATTCCATTTGTTACCATTTATCTATACATAGTGCAGAGATTTTACAAGTGAAAGTGCAAATTGTCATGTGTTTTGCTTCTGCAAATTAAAAGTTCTCAAAGAAGAGTAGAATTGCAATTTCTTTATTTTCAACAGAACATGTAGAAAGTGTTTAGTCCAGGGTAAACTTTTATTTTATTTTTATTTTTTGTGTTTTTGCATCTGTCTACCTAATCCCTCCCTCTCTGCACACACACACACACCTCCTGCTGCCTTTTGCATCCCCAACTTTCTAAGAAATAGAAGAATTACATTACAAAAAGTCAAAAGGTTCAATATTGCACTGGGCTACCGAACACCAAGAGAAATGTAAATCATCTTCAGTTTGCCAGGTTTGTAAAATAGCAGGGCAAAAGTGCTGAAAGGATGGGTTGAAGTAGCCGTGTGCTGTACTAAAGAGGATGAACAAGGCCTTTAACTCCCTGGTTTTCTTTGGTGGAGTCAGTCATGCCGCACACTCACCCACTCCTGGAGATACTCACCCGCACCGTGCCTGAGTGCTGAGCTCGGCTGCTGCCCTGGAGTTCTGTTCCATCCACTGGAGTGTGAATTGCAGGGTGGGAAGCAAAGGTTCTGCGAAGTTAGGAGTGGGTACCTACAAGCAATCATACACAGTCAGAGGGAGGAGGAACTCCTCCAGACCACAATCTGTTTTCAGCCCAGGGCATTTTCTGAAGGTGATCCAGTTTGTTGTTTTGCAATTCCCTCATGCATCCAAGTGATCTAAACCTTACAAAGACCTCTGAGCTCTTTGTTGTTTGTGGGTATAGCAGTAAAATACACTTCGAATTCCAATGGTAATCTTAAAACAATTCCTCCTTTAGAAATTCTGCTGAGGTAAAATCTGGTGAAGACAACTGCAGAAAACAGTTTAAAGGTACTTTTGAAGGTCCCGTACTCTATTCTCCTATCTTACAACAACTGTCTGGAATTCCATATTCATATGCACATCAGTCTACAGCCATACATCTACTGAAACAACAGATAAGAATGGTTTCTGAATCATATTGGAAAAATAATAAATCTAAGTCTCTACCAAAACTCAGGAATAATTGTCATTGAAAAAAATAATGTCTAAGAACAGCAACACTGGAACATTACCTAAAATATGACACCTGTGGCTACTGGTCATTGCTGGGATTCTTGTGAAAGAATCTGATCCCATAAGACCATAAATAAAAAGCAATCATAATGGTGGCACCTCAACAGGGAGTTATTGTGGGAAGAAATAACTAAACTGGCCACTGGCATTCCCCTTTGACATCTGGCTTTCTAGACACAAACTTAGGTAAGCCATGTGGATACTTGTTGTCAACATTTCATCTTTTAAAATTTTTGAGTTTCATCTAGTTTGATTTTTCATTTTAATCATAGTGGATCAAATTGTTCTCCATAAACTACATTTGGTTTCTTAATAACAGTGGCTGAACAAACTAAAATTTGGAGGGACACTCTACATTGTTTCTCCAACAGCCATACTTTGTGTCCTCTTCACTGGGCTGTTTACAATGCTAAAGACTCCAACTTATCCTTGGCTCATCAGCCTATCTCCATTACAGTAAGGTTTCTGAGGCTCTGCGATGATTTGTCTAGCAAGAATATTTCAAGAATAATTGCAGAGTAGGCTTCAGCACCAGCTTGAAGAAAATTTCAGTGTCCTTCATATAAGGGGACCATGGCATGAGTGAGCAGGGCTCAGTCACAGAGTCCAGCACTTCCTTAATTCAGCAGGTGCCAAGACTGCAGCTGATCATATTGAAAATACACTTAGTAATCCTAACAATAGTAGTTATTTATTTGTGTTTGTATAGTTCACAAAAACATTCTACTTGTTATAGAAAGAAAGACCTCAATCATATTATATGACCACATTCATCAGCCTTCCACCTCCTCTCTTTTTTTTTTTTTTGAGATAGATAATTTCCTTCAGATCTAATTGCCAAAAAAAATCTGTAGGCATACAGCAGAACCATTGCTGGTTTAAATCTCCTGTATTTTTTCAACTGCTAAATGTAAGACTTTATGTTTTAGGTTTTCATACAGAAAATATACAAGAGCTTTGTGGAAAATGTGTCAGGCATGCAGTAAAGTACACTGTGCCAAAAGTATGGTATGTTTCTTCAGATAGTCTTCCTCAGGGATTTCTTTTGAGTTGATCCTGGGCTATATTAACATTGCTTTGTTAAAATATTTCCTTTTCCACGGTCATTTGACCATTTGTAGAAATACTTCTTACTGGCTAACATCTTTTTTTGTTATCACCTTCACATGAAGGTCACATTTCAGCTAACATCATCATGGGATATAATGTCAGGAGATCCATAAACCATAAGACCACTAATTCTAACACATTTTAGACAAGCTATATGTACGGCAACATAAAACAGAGTGACATGTAGTATTGCAAAAGGTGTCATAGAGCTGGTAAGTGTGTATATGACACTATTCACTATTTATCCAGATATGACAAAAACCGTCCTGGGATATATATATATATATATAGATATATACACACGGTCTGAAAAAACAGCTTAAAGCACCCTCAGAAATAAGTAAATAATAAATCCTGGCCCCTATGCAATTGTTTCATTTAACATTCTGAAGATGTGATATCATTTTTACCTAACTATAAAAGAGTGAGCTTTGAAGTAACACTTCAGAAAATACTAAGTCATTTCCTGACTCAAATATAAATTGACTTGCAAAGTTGTCATTGCTTAACTCAGCTCCGAGTGCCACTAATCTGTAAGAGAAACTCCTTATTTTAATAGATTCACAGTGGAAACAGATACAGCTACAGGGACAAAGTATTTATTTTCCATCATAATATTTTTCAAGATCTCTAACATCAAAGCAAGGATGTGTTAATGCATCTTTTGTTGAGTTGCCTCGACACAGTGAAAATTTCTTTACACCAGCTCAACCTTTTGGAGGCATATGTAGAATTTTTTTGCTTAACAATAATAAAAATACTTCGCCATTTTGTGGCACCTCTTGCTTAGTAAACACAAGGCACTTTACACACACAGTGTATACAAACACAGAATGTCTTATAAACATTGAAGGACAGTGATTTTTTTTTCTTATGTCTTAGGATCCTCTCCATGTTAAGGGGGGAAAGGACAAGCACACTAGAGCAGCTCTACAACACTATCTCTTCTTTTAACAGTGTGATGTTACCTGCTGAACGGGTATAGGATATCATCAATTGATGATGATAAAAACTTTCTTGAACTGTGACATTCACAGAGACCATGTTTAAATTCAGTGGAAGTAACCAAGTAAGTAATGTGCAAAGGCTGTGGTTGTCAGGGCAAATATATTTGAATACATTTATTGATAAAATATTTTTGTGATTGCGATAATGGCATGTGCACCAATTCTATCAGAATTGTGATACTTTGACTAAAGCAGTACTTATCTTTCCATCAGCATTCCTTACTCAGTCTAATAAATGCAAAAGTCCCTATTATCTTCTTGTCAGTCTTTCTCTTTCCTTGTCCTTGTTTTATTTTTACTTTTACTTTTTTGAACCATCCATTGAATTGACTAGCTCAGGCCCAGGGAGTCCCCAAAAGCTGACAGAGGAGCATGCAAGGAAAGTAGCACAATACATCTGTCCTGCCCTTACATTCTTCCCAAAGTTTCTGCCCTTGACTGCTCTCAGAAGTGGGGTACTGGTTGGGATGGACCTTTGTTCTGTCCCCAGAGAGCCATTTTTAATAATTGCTCTACTACTAAGCTGGCAGTCTGCTTCAATTACTGTTTCTATCTCTCTAATTATTTACTATCTGAAGGTAAACATATGTACAATACTTTTCAGGGAAGTGTGGACAACTTCCATGACTTTCTTTTCAGTCTCATAAAATGTGGTGCTTACATTAAGGCCACTATCTTGAGTCAGATTACATAAGAGCTTTGGCCTGAATTTAAAAGAAGAAGAGAAAACTTCTTGCTCACAAGACTGTGAAGAAAATTTTGAAAGTAGGGATCCCCGGGGACCAAAAAGGGAAGTCAAGTCACAAGAATAACATTCATTTCTCAGTATTTTTCAAATTATACTGGTTTTTAAAGCCAGTTTTATGATTCTGGCAGTCTTATTCATTGGTCTGATTTTAAATAGAGAAGGACCAAAACACTATCTGAAGCTCCAGAAGGCAGATTTTCATTCACCCAGTTGGTATTTGCTCGTTTTAGGTGGGCCTCTGGATCAGTGCTTCCCAAAATGTGGAGGCTTGTGGAACCACAGTAAGTGATTTGGTGTTAACTCTTTGTAACGCTTCATGCAGAGTTATCAGTGAAATTCTTGACAGTAGATGTGTTCAGTGTGACATGACAAACTGGGTAGTTTGAGAAGTACCCCTTTAGATATTTAAACCTGTCTTTACGTTTGCTGTTGACAACAATTGGCAGCAGGATTACAATATTATCCTAAACCAGTGCTACATCGTCTGCTATAATCTCTTTTAAGGATTTCCTCTAACATCTTTCGTCACACAAAAAATCCCTGATTCCTGCCTCTTGCAGTTTGCCAGGTTATATATAAATAACATCTTTCCATTGAGATCAGGAACTTACATTACTGTGCTTTGTCTTATCTCTTAGGGCAGCAAAAAGAAAGGGGGAAAAGGCAGGAAATAAAAACCCAATTATATGCTGATTTGCCAGTGTTATTTTTCAGATTAAATGCCACTTTCTGTTACAAAAACTGCAGCAGTTGAAGCTGTCAGTTTTGTGAATGCTTCCACATGAAGCCCTGTCATAGCAAACAGAACGCTGGATAGTCAGGCTCCTTAGGGGGCCAGAAAAATTTTGACAGAGGTTTAACAGCCCTTGAAATTGTATCCCCAAACCTTGGAAAGCCTGCTGGTTCAGTGGGAAAAGACATAAGCTGACCAAGTTATAAATAAACTCTTTTATCACAGGCATTGGTGTCTTGGTGACTTCAAAGGCCAAGTAAAAAGACTGATTTCTCTGAAGTCCCATAGACAGTAAGAACTTTATTGTGCTGGACAGGCAAATCTTGGTCCAGAGCTGCAACTTGATAATACTGAATTTTCTTTTTTTGTTTCCCCTTTCTTATCCTGTTTTGATATCATCATCTGAATTTCTGGTAAACTGAGATCAGAAAACTTTGGATGTACATTTGATGTTAAATTGAGAGGTATGTATTTAATGCTTTGATTTCCTGTGCAAAATTTTTCTAATCTTGGAGCCAACTCTATAAACATTTTAAATGTAATGAAAAACAAATCTACAATTACATACAGAGCTACCCAGTGTCACCATTCCTTCTGCAGGTAAAAATGAAAGTGTTCCTGGGTGCTCTTTAAACATGTTTTTCCATCTGTTCCAATGTAGACCACTGTTACATGCTAAAAAAATAGAAAATGAAAGAAAATGAAAGGCTGAACTATATTTTAACATCAGGTTTATTGAAAAACAAACCACTAAAGAGTCTTGCAAAAATGAAAATATCTTGGACCCCTTATCTTAAATGTTACCTAATATGTGATCGAAACAGGATGACAACTAGAGCATTGTCACAACTAGTGACAAAATAACGGAGGACCTAAACCCACATAATTTTTGCAAAGCGTGGCTCTGCTAAAAATACATTGCTCATGATAAAAATACGCCACTGTGGATGTTTGCCTTTTAAAGGCCTAAAGGTACATTTTTCTTTTTCTTTCCAGAAAGATTCTACTCCTAGTCATAAGTAACCTGTTCATGAGACACAACAGTAAGAAGAAAAATGTCCATTCAGTTTCAATGTGTATACACTTCCCCTTGTTTGGTGAGAAAATGGTGCTTGGTGAGGAGACACAGGCAGATAAAGTAGGACAAACTGGGAAACATCAGCATTTGAAGTGATTTGTACAGTGGTTAATGATGCACATGTGGTTTTGACAGAAGGGAGCATCTCAGTCTTCTGCCCCACTTCTTCCCACAGAATCGAAAGTTCCAGCATGGGAACAGGCACATATTTTTATCTGCCTATTTCAGAGCAAATTTTTGACTTAAACTCATTTGTGGACTTCTTTCACTATTACCCATTGCAAAATTTGTTTGTGTAAAGTCTGCAGGCAACTTGTTTTACTTACACTATTCAAACCAAAATATCGTATGCTTCTTTCTGTATGCAAGGAAAATCATGTCAGACACAGACACGCAAAGGAAACACTGAAGCACAAAATATTGTCATTGGCAAAGCCAAGGAAAGAAGTTGACCAGCTGCCAGTACTTGAGGAGATCCAGCGGAAGGGGCATTACTCCAAAGGACACACGCTTTAAACTTCAGAGATGCAACAATCTTTCATGTTGGACAAAGACACAGAAGAAATGTTCCACCTGTTTCATGTGACAGCAACAGCCTCAAATTTGTTTTTGTTTTGCATCTCGATGGTAGATAAAATTAGAGAGACTAGACAGCATGAAATTTTCTTTAGAAAACATCCCTAAGAACTGAAAAAAAACTTACATGTGTTTCAACAACGGTAGCTCAGTGACAGACTTTCACATATCTGAAACTACACAATGACTTATATACTTCTTATTTAAAAGATATGTTGCTTTTACTACCTGATCTCTTCTTTTTACTCCTGATGTTTGAATTTTCTGCATATGGCACTACAAAATGTCACAGGGACAGATTGAACTGAAGTGGAATATCATAGTCCAGCTGTGTCATTGGTACCATAGAACTGTGCAGCAGAATTTGTTTAAAATCAAACCTGCCCAACCATTAAAGTCAACCAGTGAATTATATTCTTTCTTATAAGACACATTAGAAAGTGATGACTTGCTTTAAGTCTGGCCCCTCATGTTTGATGCTCAGAGGCACCTGTTACTTCTGACAATCAGAATCAAATGGATTGAACTAGGAAAATGGTGTTTGGAGAATATCTCACTGATAGTAAAGTGTATGCTTCAGTTGTGAACTGTATGATGTATCAGTGGCAACTTTATTCACAATAGAAACCATCTGATTGTAAAATTCTGTGTATTAATATTTTCAGAGTAGATTCTCTTTTTAATGTTTTGTGAAGCTTTTGGGTGGACAGAAAAAAAATATATCAAGAATTTCTTTGAACACTTTTCTCTTCTTGTACTTTTTTGTCAAGGATATCCCGTGATCATCCTTTTGTCATTCCATCAGCATCTTGACAGTTCCTGAGCTGCAGTGCACGTTTGCTCCATCACCCGGCTAACTTCGTGTTTTCCCTTAAGACAGAGGGACCTATTTTTCCTCACACCCCTCAAAGATCACAAAAGCCAAATGCTGCTTGGGACCAGTTTATTGCATTTCTCAGCCACTTTGCTGTAAATGAACAAAGCTGATCCATGTGTGACCATGTTCAGGATACAGACTCTGACCATACATAGTCTGCCATGTATTCCTGCTGTGAACCATGATATTCCCTGGACAGATCACAGACATTAAATTACTCAGAGATAGTTTAGGGACAGTCCACAAGAGTGGAGTTCATGGAGTCAGTCAACAGATGGTAGTATGCTAAACTTGATCACTAGGTTATAATAAAAATTTATTTAGGGGGTATTTCAGGAATATTTCTTTTTATTGAAGAATGTTGTGCTGAATTGCAATTCTGAATTCTGACCTCTCACCCTCCAGTATACTAAGTTCTTCTCATGCTACCCTAATATGCTTTGGAGCTTGCTTTGGTCACCATGGCACTTACTATTTTACAGTTTTAATATTTTTATAACCTTTAGCCTAGCCTTCTGCAGTGACCCCTCTTTACCCTTTGTAACAGATCTTCCTGATACACATATGTATTTATACAAATATGTAAAGCTATTTTATTTTCAATAAATTAATATTTTCTTCTAAAATATACAGCCATGGCCATCACATTTCATTATTCTGTTAGTAATATTTAATTTTATAGTGATTAAATCTCAATATAAGCACAGAACATGAAATAAAATATAAACAAAAATACTATCATACCTCTCCCCATAATGTTCTGAATTACCATGCTAAAGTTTCAAATTCTCTTTCTCACATTATAAATCCTCCTTTAGCACTAAGAAAGTAGCATAACTATAAAAACGTATTTTTGCTGTTTCAAGCTCTTATGCTGAACTCCTGCTGACTACCTTCTGGCCCTGTGTATCCAAGGTATATTAAGGTAGAAAACGAAAAGAAACAAAGTACCTTTAAAATTCAGTATCCCAGCTTCCTGCTTGTCTTTCAGTAAAAATTGTTCTTCCCCATCTAATCTCCTTTCAACCCAATTTTACATCCTGGCTAACAGTCTCATTACTTAGTATGGTTCTAAGTTTTGCTATGTGTCTGTCTTGAACTTGGAAGACAGCACATAATCTCTTTAACACTATTAATGCCATTAAAGTCTTCTCATATTATCATACAAAGACCTGAAAGTTTAATCAAGTCTCTGTCATTATTAATTTTAAAAGCCTGTCCTGAAATATCTATGCAAACAGCTACCTGCAAATAAGGAAAGTGATTTAGTGTGAGATTATTGTAGTCTTCTCACCATCCTATGCCAATGACCGGCTTCCATGAGGTTTCACTTTCGCCTTTAGTGAACATGTTGCTATGACCCACAATCTGAATCTGTAATTAGATTTAGCTAGATCCTGGTCCAGACCTCAGAGTTCTTTCATTGACGTCTACAGATTCTGAAACAAGCAGTTGATTGCATTAGTATTAAACTGTATTGGAACCAGAATTTTCCTGCTACGGGTACATTTTACCTGCAGATTTACCCGGAGGTGGGCTATTACTAAATAGCACCACATTATAACCAATAACTGCATTATAACAAACCACTCTGAAACCTAGCAAAGGAATGAGGGGCCACTGAGAAGCACAAAGACTTCTGACACAGTAGTGGATTCCTTCATTCCTCTTTCAAGCCTCCATCAGCACTGTAGTTGACAGCTCTTTTTCACCAAGATGGTCACAGAGGGAAGGATGTTTCCAGACACAGGAAATTCAGAACTCAAAATAAACTGGAAGTAAGCTCCAAATGCATTAATTGTCCCTCCATGATCCTATGGTTACTATTTTTTTTCGGCACAAAGGATCCGGATGTTGTTAGCTCTATCTGTTGGGAATCGTCCCAGGCCTGTATCAAATTCCAGACTGGAGACCTACGACATGTTCAAGCTGAGTCTCAGGTAGCATGCATCTGAGTTGGACTGAAATATGCTAGTTTTGTTTCCTGGCAAATCCTGCAAGAGAAAGGAAGTGTTGATTTGTCCCGAAGTAGAAGACTTCAACCTGGCACACAGACATTCTGCTTTATCCTGCTAGATTGAGCCAGAACGTACACAGCTTGACTCTGGTGTAATCTGTTGACAGATCAATAGCATAATTCTTTAGAGAAGGTCTTCTGGCCTTAGGAAGACCTTGGAGAAACACAAAGCAGCCTTGCCTTTGATCTGTTGAGTCACCATGGGCAAGGCATTTTGGTGTGTTCATCAGTTTCTTGTCTTTCAGCTAAGTCTTGTAATGATTTCTACAGAAGCCTGCTCAGAAAGTGATTTAAGATTTATTTGTAGAAGTGCTGCAGAAGAAGAATGTGATATTCATCATCTCTGTTTCATTGTTGAATAAATTAGACTGCATTAAATTTATAGTTATTTTATTACGTCTCCTGTGCTAGAGAGGTCTATCCAAGCAGGGAATAAAATACTAATGTATTTTTAATACGACATCTGAACCTTTGGTCCGTGCACAGAAAGAAAGGAGGAAAAGGCAGAAGTCCTAAAACTGAGTTGATGTGAATATACAGCAAGACCTGGTTTCATGGGCCATCACCTTGCGTCAAGAGATACGAAGAGATGAGGCACCAAGCTCAGGGCTCCTGCTGCACAGGTTCCTGTCAGCAATGACAGTTCCCAGGCTTTGCTGTCCCATGGTCAGCTGGACAGAGGAAATAATATCCTGGAAGAATCATCACATTTCACTCCCTAGAAGCCTTACTTAGACTGTGTCTCTCTGCTGTGAGCTGACAATCGAGAGTCTAGAATGTAGTGTTAACTTTCAAGCCACGTGTTGTCGAAGACACCGGGAGTGTGCTCTTTCATGGCAATGTCTTTGTCTATCTCAAATATCTGCAAGATCTGCACATTGCACAGGCTTCAGCATTTTTATGCTCACTATGAGGTAGCTACCACTATCCCTGTATAAAGGGCTGGGGGAGAAGAGGGAGACTTTAGGCCAGAGAGTGTAAACAGCATGTCCAGGACCACAAAATAGGCGTGGCAGAACAAGATCTGAATGTGAGTCTCCTGAGGGCTAAGCAAGAGCATTAATCATCAGCTTTCTTAACCTCACCCACCCGTCTCACTGTTAGTTGAATTATCCTTTTCTTGCTTTCCATTCCTGTTTTCATTTAAATCTTGAGTCTGCTTAGACCTCGCTCCTTTGTTTCTAGCACGCTGCCTTATTGTTAGAGAAGTTCTTAAGAGGTTTGACTGCACACGTTCCCCCACCCCTCCCAAATTCCACACGGCCGTCATGTCTCTCAGGTCTTTCAGGAGAGGGGGTGCTCTGGCTGGAAAAGGGCTGAGGGTTGAGGCGGGGGCGGTCCTGGGCACACGTGCAGCTCTGCTTCAGGGAACACTCTGCTTCTTGGGCAATTCCTTTGATGTTTGACAATATATTTTATTCAGGGAGTCACATTTCACCTCTAATATATTTAAGTTTTGTCTGTGGTTCAAGAATCACCATTTGAGTTGTTTCTTTTTCTGCATTTTGGTCTTGGAGATCTAACAAAGCTGCAGCCAATAAAAACTGATTTTTTTCTGTTGTATGCCCAAAAAATATCATCATGTAACTAATAAATATCATATTTTGGTTACAATATCAGATGGGCAGAGCTTGTTACCTCCCAGCAGATTAACCTTTGAATCTTTACCGATTCATTAACTGTGCACATCAGTCACCCGATTTCAGTAAAATTTATTGCAATAAAGTATTGCAGTGCTGTGGAGGCTGGATAGGATTCCCCGTTATCAGTACCATTAATGGCTTTTTGAACTGTTGCCAGTTCATTCACCCCACCCAGCTTTCAATAATAAAATAATTTTGACAGAGAGCCCATGTTTCAACATTTTTAATAAAAACAAAATAAAAAAACCATCAGTAACAGAGCAGTAAAGTTTTCCCTCTCTTTCCTCTTTGCCAAAACTAACAAAAAGGAAAATGTTGATCTGGCTTGGCTCCAAAAAAGGAGGAAATTGAATGGTCTTAGTTCTTACTCTTTGACTAGTAGCATTGTGTACATAGAAGACTTGACTCTTGGGCTCATTTTGACGGATCTGAAATACAGATAAGAATGTAGAAGACTAGATTCTGTAATTTATAGCCAATGATTCTGTTTTAGATCTTTCAGTACCACATAACAAATCAATGTGATTCAGAAAATAACATGGTTTCTGCCATTGACATAAGCCATATGTGAACTGCTAAGCTACTATGTAAGCCACAGCTATAAATTTTAGTCAGCAGGAGGAGATTCTTTATGCTGTTCTGCTTGAAACTATTTAATCCATTATCAACATTTTGAATGAGTCCTTCCTAAATTGCACTCTGGTAATGTGCTGGAATGTCTCTCTTAGCCTAAGAGAGAAAAATGTCTTACACACAGTTTTATATGTAGCTCACTCACTTGAACATTTTGAAAGAGGACAAAATTATATCTCACAAGCATGTTAATAAGTTGCAATCATGTGCAGATAATAGATTAAAACCTCACCAATTATATTGTCTATGATCTGTCCAAATAATAACTACGGTCAGAAATGCAAATCCCGGTGAGTAGAAGAGCTAAGTATCTGTAGCAAGACTGAAGCAGCAGATAAGTGGCCAAACTCTTCCCTAAAGGGTTTGATGTTTCAAATTCAGTCTTAAGGTCTTTGTGAACTTCACGCCTGCTTACACTTCCCTCGCACATCTGAGATTTCTGACAGCTGGAGGACAAGAAACAAAAGAGTAAACATTTATAGGACAAAAGTGTATACTGCCCACAAAGGTAGGCTTCTTTGGGCCAGAACGGTTTCATCTGACTTTTGTGAGGTAAAATCTTCAAGTGTGTCATTACCCACCAAGAGGTAAAATCCCATTTCCACAAACAATCCTTTGCTCATACAGGTTTCCATCTGATGTATGCAAACTTAACAAGCAAGTGAGGTTTTTCTCTCATTGAGACCTCATTGAGAGTATGAGGGAGAAAATGTGAGATCAATTCCTCCCACACAATATTAGACACTTCTCTGGGTTGCTCTGCTCAGTGTCCACAGTCACTGATGTGAAACAGGTACCCTCAGAAAGTAATTTTGGTCTCAGTTTGCTTGGCTGCTACCTGGAAGCACATCTCAGGGCAAAGGATTTCCCTGCTTGAAGCTGCCTCGGGTAGCTCTTCCATGGGGTGGGATGGATCTGTGCTCACAAATCTCCACATTGTTCACTTAGAATGCAAACATGTGAAACAGTATAACTAGTCAGGGTGGGAAGGAGGCAATGGGGTCTATCTTTCCTAAGCTGATTTTCAAATACTGTGGCCTGGATGTCTCCTGAGGAACAGCCCTTACTCTCTCCCTGCTGGCTAGACACCACTGCAAGTGAAAACTACCCACGGCTTCAGAGCCCAATTCTCGGTGGATCCACATCATTAAAGTAACGCTTGAGTGTGAAATGAGTGGAATAATAAGTTTATTTGTCCCAGAGGCACCGAGTTCCTGGAACTGTGATTGCTCTTAACCTCCTTCATCTTGGTGCACCTCCTCACTGCTCTATGTTTTCATGCCAGAGAAAAATGAGGCACAGTCCATTCGCCTTTCTGCCATGCCCTAGTTTCTAAGGAAAAAAAATTCACGTGCGTAAGGTGGAGGGAGCCATGACACACTCTGCCCTGGTACCCTGGCTGGAGAACAATCCTTGCACTTTAAATGCAAAGTGGATTGTGTTATCAGGGTCATGTGCTGCTTCTGATGCAAAACTACCATACCATACCATGGAAATAGGAGAGCCCGAAGAATTATGACACAAGCTAAGCCAGGGTTTCTTGACTCCTAGCTCAGCACTTACTCAGCCTGGTTTCTACATGCCTGGTGTAGAAACACAGCTGCATGCAGCTTTCAAAAGGTGATCTGCAAATCTCTTTGTGATGTGAATAAAATAAATAGCTAGCACAAACTCAGAGTGTTTCTGGTGTGTACATTTACTTTGTTTATTAAAAAGTCCTGTGCTCTTGTAACAAAGCGCAGAGTTTGGAAGCAGATCTGGTGTAATGAAATGAGAACAGATTTCCAAAGGTGAAGGGATGCTAGGAGAGGACCTGTTATAACTCTTCAACAAACAATACCAGAGGTCAAACATTTCTTTCTCATCACTGGTCCCTGAAATAATTTTAGGAAATGTACTGATTGGGAAAGTATTTGGTCTGGCCCTGTAAAGGTGTTGCTGACCCTGGCTGTTAGCAGAATACTGGCTCTTACACTGTGGGTGTTACTTCGGCTATTAAAATATTGGTATGAGCTATTGAGTGGTAATGCTGCACAACTTCAATAGCTCGAGAAGATTAAAGGAAAATTAACATTTGTGGCACTTCTATGGATCAGGCTTTCATGAGAAGCCATTCCCGTCTCATGACACAATCAGCTCCTGGTTTTGTAAAACCAGAAAAAAACTGAGGTGAGATATTTCAACAGATTAATTAAGTAAAGAAAACATCAGTCTCTCAAAGCAATTAATTTCATAACATCTAATGCCCAGTGAAAATGGCTGACATATTTAGGGTAAGATCACAGACATAGAAACATAAAATTGTTTTGGTTGGAAGGGACCATACAGATCACCTAGTTCCAACTCTCCTACCATGGGCAGGGACATCTTTCACTAGACCAGGTTGCTCAGAGTCCCATCCAACCCGACCTTGAACACTTTCACTGATGGGGCATCCACAGGTTCTCTGAGCAACCTTTCAAAGTGTCTCACTATCCACTGAGTGCAGAATTTCTCCCTAGCATATAATGTAAATCTCTCCTCTCTTAGTTTAAAACCGTTCCCACTTGTCCTGTGACTACCTGCCCGTGTAAAAAGTCATGCCTTCTCTTCTTATAAGCCCTGTTTGTGACCTAAAAGAGATCAAGAGGCTTAAAATAGAAGAATGTACTGTAGAGAGATTTTTGAAAAAGAACTAACCTGCCTAAGTACTTCTGAAAAGCTCAGCAGGTCCTTGTTTATACGGTTCTAATTCCCATTAATTTCAGCAGAATTTAGACACTAAATAGATAGAGGTCCAAGCCACAACAGATTATTGGTATTACACCTGTGGGAAGAAGAAGAAGAAAGAGAAAAAGAATCAGTAGATAAACAATTCTGTGCATTGCAGGATTTTAGATATGAATTTTTACAATACAACGCAGAGATAAAGAAAAGGAAAGAACACTTCTGATGCTTCTACATTGTTTTTCTACTTTGCCATATTGTGTCTTTGCAGTTCCTGCTCAGAATGAACATGGGAACTGCTTATGAAGACAGCAGTACTATAAATATTATCTCAGCCTTGGCTAGGATATCAGGGAACAAAGAAACAGAGTCTTTCTTGTAAAAAAATTGTTTAAAATCCCATTTAAATCAATAGTTTTCTACAAGTTTCTATAGTAGTAGTTTTCTATAAGTTTTCTACAATAGTTCAATAATTTTTTTTATAAAGTTTACTTTGCAGGAGCTTTAGTTGCAAATGCAGAACACTTCCTCCTGCAATACTAGCTAAACATTGGAGCACAAATAAGTTCATGTCTCAAAGGTCCAGCTCTTTCAAAATTATGAATCTCTGTCCTGTACATGTATTTACTACAAGTTTTGGTTCACAGCAAAGCAGACAAATGATTCCTCTTATTGAGTATTCCACAGTCTTCATGTGATGTAACATCTGTCTTAAAGTTATAGCTTGATGTTTCAGCTTTATTCAGTACTGTGGTCTTTGGCCTCAGAACAAAACCAAAATAAATGTGAGTATTTTGGACCTTTTGCTAGAACTATGCTATGCATTCCTTTAATCTTTCTTTCTAGAGACAATGTACAATAGTTTCCTTGTTTTAGACCTTCAGCATTGCTGACATTAATGCAATTATTTCTGACAAGTTGAAAATCTTCCTGTAATTGAGTTTCTATTTGACTTTAATGTTTGCCCCATTTGGAAGGCCCTGTTAACAGATTTCAAGCTGTGATAATAATATTTCCTTCCTCTATTATCAAACTTTCTAATCTGTTTTCTTTACAGATCACCACTGCTCAAAACGGCCATGAGATATTTTTCAAAAGGTGTACAAGGTCCTCTTTTCAAAAGCTTAGGGGTTTGGCATTTTTAAATTTTTTTCCCATATCCAAATGACACTGTGGGTCTCAAACAAAGTAAGTCAGTGAGACTGGAAGCACAGAGCCAGAATTTAACACAGCGATGTTTACTTAGCATCTTTCATAAAACAGTACTATTTTTAAAAAGCAGCTTCTACCATTAATGTATCATTTATTAACTGCTATAGATACAATGAAATATAGTTTTGCTGAAAGCATGGACTCTCAGGTGTAGGTGCTATAAAATCATGTCACAATTATACCTGAAATCAATTCTTACTCTCTCCGCAAGTTGTCTTCCTTGAAACATTTTCTTTTATTTGTCTGATGTTTCTTATTTCTACACTCAAGGATACATTGAAGAATGCAAAAATTAAAGACTTCAGTCTTTACCAGTACAAATTTCCTGAACTGTCTCTCACAGAAATTATTGCCACAAACTTTCTCTTTTAAGGCACACTGACAATGAAGTTATCATTTTGGTTTCAACACGATTTTCCTTTTTCCCTGGCAGGGTTGCTTCAAGTCATTTATTCTGGGATATCCGTGCCAGAATACAGCCATGCTACTCTAACAAATAGACTGTGGGGCCTTTGTGAACAACAGACAGTTTGATTTTAAAAGTAAAATGTCAGCCTTCAACTCTGGCTGTAACCCTCTGCTTTTGGAAAGTATATCTAGGGCAAGAATGTATGGATGTTGGAGGCAAAATTATTTTTCCCTCCACTCACTATTCCAGCTGATATTTAAGGGATAAAAGACAAAGTAAGTTTGGAATAGAAATCCCAGCCAAATCAGCCAAACAAAGGGCAGTTTCGTAGACAGGAAAGATCATTTTTAAGTAGTGCCTACTCCCTACCGTTCCTGGGCTACGTCAGCTGGTGGTCATCTTTGGCAGGGATGTATATCACCCAAGGGTATATATCACTTGAAGTATCACCCAAGATGTGCATACCAGCACCCATTTAATGTATTAGTCAGATTTATTATACATTTTTGAGGGTGTATGGAAGTCAGAATCAGAGGAGAGAGGTGGTAAGGTACGATTTGAATTACTCTTTCACTGATGCAATTATTAGCAATTGCTCTGACACACCTTCTTTGCAAAATTCAAAAAATAAATCCTCTCATCATCAATGTAGAAAGCCAGAGACATAACTGCAAGGGCATAATTATTATTTTCATACTCTGTGGGAGAATGGCAACAATATGCTTATGTCACTGCTACATTTTCTTTGCCTTGTATAAAAGGCATTTCATAGGAAGGAGAAAGATCATCCTGGAAGATGTCTGGCCCAGATTTCTGTCATGGATATATAGGAATAATGATGAACCATATTAAAACCTAAGGCCACAAGAATCATTTGGAACTAGTGTGATGCTGTTTCTGGCAACGGTGCATAATCACTGCTTTTTCACATCTCTCTGTTTTGTTTGGTTCCTCAACACACTGCTCCTGGGCTGAAGCCCTACACTAGAGAGGATACTTGCCTCTGCAGGAGCTGCTGTCAATATTACAGAAAAGTCATCAACAGCCCCCAGGTTGAAGAGAAATGTAGCCATGAGACTTTTGATGAAAGGTGGAATTATAGTGTATTAAAAATCTCTTAGGCAAATGATAAAATAGTAATGCACTGTGTTTTATGCCATCTGGCTTTCATTAATAGATTATGTTATAGAACCTGTTCCATTAGCAAATGCATAAATGATTATTTTCTACATCTTATCAAATAACACAAAATCAGATTTGGAAATACACACACAAATAAATGACTCCAATTCAGTTCGACATTATTCATGGATTCATGATCCTGCTTATCACCAGATACTCAATTTCGTGCTGGTATTCATGAAGGTGCCCACCAACCACCCCAGATTTCTGAGCGTGTGCCAGAAATGCACTATTATTCATTGTTTGTTCTCTTTCTCTCATTAAAGGGGGCAATTCTTCAGATGGGGCAGCAGGAAGCATGACCCATTCCATGCTGTGACTGGAGAGCTTGAGACCTTTCAGGTCTGAAACCCGAGCGGAGAAATGAGAAGGTGCAAACCTTCACACAGCAAAATGAACCCTGTGTGACACAAGAATGTTGAGTTTCACACAGGGCTGGTGCTGGTATTTTAAACTTGTGATGAATGTGGGGTAAAAGCCTACATCTTGCAGTGCTGGTGTAAAAGATTTCATAGTTAGTATCCTGCCCTGCAAATCTGCAGCTTCTTCTTCCCTACAAACCTTCGCACTAATTGGTGTCTCAGTGTCACATTTATTGCAAAATATTCTTGGACTGAAACTTTCATTACCACTGAATCCCAGAAATCTCAAC
This sequence comes from Cnemophilus loriae, assembly GCA_013397755.1. Classification (NCBI taxonomy): domain Eukaryota; kingdom Metazoa; phylum Chordata; class Aves; order Passeriformes; family Corvidae; genus Cnemophilus; species Cnemophilus loriae. Next base: position 364,086 of record VZTF01003389.1, read on the forward strand.
TTTTTTTTTAGCAAAAAAAATTGTTTCTGAATATCTAAAGATTCTAAATATTTCAATTACCAGGAAGTTCTGCCTTATAACCTGAAATGTGCAGAAAAAGCTTTTCACAGAAGAAAAAAACCTGGCAGAACTGATAACCGCAACTGATAACCTCTATACTGCCCATTGTCTGCCTTTCCTATTGATGGAGTAAAACAGTCAATAAAAGGGAATCTATTTTGAGTAAATAAGCATATCCATGAAGAGTCTCTGGGTACAAAGTTTTGTACTCCTAGCAGCTTCTGGGCTGTGTTGTTAATATATGCAGTAAGATGCCGAAATGCTTACTGTAGTGCTCTTTGCAGCTTGGCATCATGAAGCAATTAATACTTTTGCACATTATTCCCTCTTCTTTTTCTGATTACACTTTTAACAATGCCAGTTTCAGTTAATGAACTAGAATGGGTATTCTGTACCTGATTTTTTTAACCTGCTGCTTTTATATAAATTGCCCCTCAATGTCATTATCTTCCATTGGCACCTTCTAAAACACCCGCATTTGACTTTTTGTAATTTAGGGTTCCCTGGATAAGATTCTGGTGGTGAAAAACATTTATTTTAGCATTAGGAAAGATGAGAGCTACGAAGTTATTCCAAGGCCTTAGCAATAGGAAGGATAACTTCTTGATTTTCAAAGATGTAAAAGAATTCTGAAATACCAAATGCTGGGCAAATCAAGCAAAACTGCACCATTGAGTAAAAAAGAAGGCAACTCCTCAAGCAGACTGCAGGTGAGCATATTTGACCACCTAAAAAGGCATAATATGGGCATGAGCTTGCTTGGATACATTTTTATATTGTATTCTCTGGATGCATGAACATACCAAGAATATAAAGAGTGACAGTATTGCTAAATAAAGCAGATATTTCTGTACATTCTGCTGAATTACATGTTAGGCAATGCTGCACAGGAACGAAGGAAGGAAGGAAGGAAGGAAGGAAGGAAGGAAGGAAGGAAGGAAGGAAGGAAGGTAAAATTAATTACAAAGCTTCATATCCCTTTAATATTTACAAAATTCCAGTGTGCTATGCCTCTAAAGCCTCTGATGCTTAGCATGAAATATTCTGCATTTTGAATTCCTTGTTAAGTAGCAAAGTCTTGAGATCTGAGATTGATGGTCAAGTGCAGCCAGTGAAATGGCCATATGTCCTTTAGTTCTGATGTCCACTTCAGAGTTCTCTTTCCCATACTTTTAACAGGTTAAGTAGCCATATACAGTTTCTAGATTGCAAAAGTCAAGCAAAGTTGAAGAAACACTGGTGAAATGAGTAAGGCCCATGCTAGCTGACACAGGGATTTTGGTTCACGATTACGAGAGGAGTCTGTCTGTGAAGCATCTTTGGGAGTTTCTGAGAAATGTCATTTCCTGTTAAATGTTAAATGCATATGTGCTAAATTTAGCTCTGTTGCTTGTCTCTGGTGTGACACGTTTCATAATAGCATAATTCATTGCAAGACAACCATTTTTTAACCAGCTGGATGTGCCCAATTCTAGGAGTGATTTTCTCAAAGTAGTGGTGATATCAACCCTATAATAAATGTCTTTACTCTTAAAATAGGCAAAGGCAATGCTCTGAAGACCTTTCTGCCTCTCTACTTTGTCCTAGTGCCCAGAAAATCACTGCAGCTATTATGATTTATATGCACTCTCTGAGGTAAGATATTATAAGTGTGGATGGGAATGCCCTTGATCCTTGCAATTTATTATATATAGGTTTATTAGACAGAAATTTAAAACGTATTTCATATGTTTCTTTCTATGAATACGATAACTTTTAACTTTGAAAAGGAAAACAGAAGGAAGCTTTCAGTTTCAATTTTCCCTCTTTGTTTGAAAGACCAAACATGACTCAGAGGTTTTTTGGGGTTTTTTTTCCATTGTGTACATGGGGGGACCAAGAACACAACTCATTTGAGGTGGTGACAAGGGTGCCTCATGTTAGACAGTGAAATGCCCCCACCCCAAACACACATTTTCAAATTGTAAATTAAAGATTAACTGACATGAAATGCACTTTAAATATGCAGTGTTTATGCTGTCCCTAGTAATCACACGTCACCATAATGACTACGAGTCCAAGCGGTACTCAAGAGTTATTTTTAGCAAACAGCTGACAGTGACTCACAACTCGAAGGGAATTCTAGCAGTAGAGCACAAAGGAGGACATTGCTAATATTCATGTTTTCCCACTGATAAACTCAACATCTTGCACAGTGATAGACTGCACGTAAGGATGCCTCATACCCGGGTGCTGAGGTGGTTTTCCTGCAAAACAAAGACTGGCTAAAACACTATGCAGATCCTTGAAAATCAAAGGCGTCTGGCTTTACAAGTCCAATTTACAGCCTGATTTTAAGTTCTCATTTTCAATGCCAGACAGGTTCAAAAAGAATGTCTGTTTTCATTTCAGCTGGGCTAATCCATACATAACATCCTTTCCCACTATTTACTAGACTACAGCTATCAAAAGAAGATATGATGTCTGTGTTTGGGTTAGTTGGTTTAAATTCTAATGACCATGATGTAATCACTATAATCAAGCAAAGCTTGTCTGTCTTTGGGTTTGGGTCTCTTTGCCATAGGCCCAGTGTTTCTAGCTGTGTCATTTAAACTAACCCTAATGCTGCCTAATTTTCAATTAACAGTGAGATTGCTATACAAAGTTGTGTGGCCCTAATTTAAAGGCTGCTTTCCAAGGCTCTTTGTTCTTTTTTAACAGTTTACTAATATTTAGATAAGCAACCTCAATTTGGAGTTAAGCTTTGCAGTTAATGCTTTGTTAAACTGAACTTTCCTTATTTTTTTGTCAGCAGTCATCGTGAGTGGTTTTTTTTTCCAAATGTACTCATTAACTCTCTTCACATCCAGTATAGATAGGACTTTTGGGCAGGGTTACTCAGGAAGAGTTTTATTTAAATCAGTTCTGAAAATCTGTAAGAAAAAATAAATTAAATTATGTTCCTTTAATGTCCTAGTTCCTATGTGTATTTACCTTTTTTTAGGGAAAATTTTAGGTTGTATATGCCTTGCTTTTTTCAGAAGAAAAGGTGGGAACTCTGGATAGATTTTAATGCTGAAGCAATGAAGGGAAGAGAAAGAAACAGGATTCAGACTGTTGCTTTGTTTAGCTTCATTTGACTTCATCTCCACTCTGTCTGAAAGTTTGGTTCCTTGCCTTCGAAAGTAAAATATCTGCATTTTTTACATCATTTCTCAATATGTGAAAATTTAATCTAAGGAAATAGTAAGCCCAAATGCATTGGGTTTGACAGAACTGCCCTTGCAAGAAGAACTTAAAAATTACTGAAGATGAAAAGAATGAGAGAGGAAACACCCATACACACAATAAGCACTAATTAGTTAGGACTAAAATATGAATTTATGCTAAGTATCAGGAACAAATCCCTGCCAATTAGATGTTTTTAAGGAATAATCGGCTCAAGGAAACATATTTGGGATTTTAAAACTTTATAGGAAGCAAATGCCACTGAACAATTCTTCACTGGGATAAGATGGGCTGATGCTCCATGTCATCCTGCTTGAAAATCTCAGATGTGTTGTGTTGTCTTACATTAGGGCATAGGATTCATGTTAGTTTATCCCCATGGTATGTCTGCTCCAGTACCCTGTTTCTGACAGGAATCCATTGCAGATGTTTAAGGGTGTATGTAAAAAGAAGGCATATTTAAATAATTTCATTAAGACTTCATAAAATTAGATAAATATAAATAGTATGGAAGCCACATATGATTTCTTTTTATTGCCACTTATTTAGGAAATCCTGGCTGACGAGTAAATGCAATCTTCAAACATTCTTTATTTCAACTTCATGCAGCATGAATTCCCTTCTAGGGGAGAGGAAATTTTTTGGACATAAATCAGCCAAGCTGTGGTTCACTCTGTCTAGGGTGAGTTTCTTATGACCAACCCCAATAAAGGGCTTACTGTGGTTTTGATTGTCACGTCTAGGTGTCCTACAACAGCCCACATGCAAGTGAGGGTCTTTCCTGGTAGCAGAAGATTGCTCAGCCTGATATTCACTTGGTATTTACACTTTTAGTAAAACCTCTCTAATTTTTAGCTAGAAATTTCCCTCTAAGGAATTGAAAATCTTTGCATATTAAAATAAAGCCATTTGTGACTATATTACTTTTTTTTTTTTTTACGCAGTCTTCATAGAATCATAGAATCATCAAGGTTGGCAGAGACCTTTAAGATCATCAAGTCCAACTGTCAACCCAGCACTACCACTGTAACCCCTAAACCACTAAACTACATCACACAGAAATCTTGAGACTGATTTTTAGCATAGCAAACCATAATGAAAATTAAATTTGTGAACAGCTACACTGAAATTTTGTTTCCACGCAAGTGTATGCAACAAAAGCAGTATCACTTATGTCAGAAATTGCTCATTTCTGATTCCCTTATTTTGCAGACCATTGTTCAGAAAATTGTTAGTGTGAGGCTGGAACAAGATATGTTGAAATGAAGTGTGAAGAGATCTTCTTGTTGCACCTGCTGTAGTGAAGCAGCCTGCTTTAATCTTTTTTCTCTGATTTTGAGACTATTTAAACTCCAAGGCCTACGCTGCAGAACCTAATAAAATCTTTGCACAGACAGGCAGGCAGTGATCCAGCTCCGCAAACATGGTGATGGAAAAGGTCGGAAGAAACTAACCTAAACTGAAAGGAATAAAAAAAAGCAGAAGGCACTCATCTGGAGTCGAGTTCTGCCCATTAACATGGTGCAGCCATGACTCACTGGGCACTTCTTAACAGCAGCTCCCAATGAACAGAGCGTTTGTAATGTCCCCAAGGGCCACAGTGAAATTCTTGTCACTGACTTCTCTATTTCCAGGCCCAGAGCGAAGTGTGAAGTTTGCAGCCAGCCAGCCAACAAAGAAAGTCTATCTTCCATATTTCCCCATGCCCAATTCACACTTAAAATACCAGTCTAGCCAGCAGTAATTCCCTTTTTTCTGGTACTCCCACCTGGAAAGCAGTGAACATGGATGTCAGGCTAGCCAAATTTGAAGTGCTTGCGCTCGTTGAAAAATGCTTTCCAAGCTGTCCAAACCCCTCTGAACTGACCAGACTACTTCTCTGGCTATCTTAATCCTAATATTCTACAGTTGTCAGAGACCTGGGGAATGGTCACAGATATCTGTGATCTCATCTGTGTAATTTGGGAGCAGAGCTGGCTGCACACAACAAACTCCCCTCAGTTTGATTGTTGTTTCCCATACACTGGTTTATGTTAATTTCCATCCTGCTGGCACATTCCCAAAAACTCTTCCCTCATGGCATGCGCCAATATTTTACTTTTTAATTTGTTGTTGGACCAGCTTGGAACTGATCATCAAAACCTTATTTTAGCACCTAAAAGCTGTCAAATCATATGGTCTGTCAGCTCTCCCATATAATTCAAGGGAGGAAGTAGATGCATATGAATGAGCATTTATCCCACCTGTCTTCAAAACTCTTTCTTAAAATTGGACAATTTGTTCTTAGAAGAAGCTTTTTAGTATTTCCCAGCTATCAAGGGACAAAATCAGAAGATGAGAAACCAGCTCTGATCGAGGATTGAGGAGCAAACAGTGAAGCAGCTGAACCTCTGTGTGCTCTGTCACGTAACCAGACACACAGAACCACCAGCTGAAAACTTCTGGCCCCAAAAGCTGCCAGTGGGTTGTTGTTGCAGTTTTAGAGGAAGAGAAATAATGCACAATGGCTTAGTGTCTGAGACAAGAGTAATAGGCAGTAAAAGTAATGGAAGGAAGTGGGAATTACTGTTGCTTACCATGAGGATATTAGCAATTGCAGGAGTTACCACTAGACTGACTTTAGAGGTTTGGGAAGTATTGAGAGCATCAGCAGACTACTTCTGTGCTGCATAAATCTTACGATGTGGCTGAAATATGGCGTCTGACATTTTTCAGATAAGAATATCTTTAAGAAATAATTTCATGTTTTGCAAAACACCTACATGTATACATCTATTTCAGTGCATAAAGATACATAAATATCTGGAGAATATCCCTCTCTTATTAAAATTTAGTTTTCTGATTACCTACATATCTACCTGCTCCAAGAGACTATGACAGCTGGGTTGTATCCCCTTTCAGGACACAGGTAAGCTCCTTTTTGGACAGAGCAACAGTGGGAGCAACCCAAGCTCGAGTACTCAGTCCCCAGTGCCTCACAGGGAAGCAGCAGAAATCTTGCTCTAGGCAGGTATGGAATCACTGGCCCCAAAAGGATGATGAGGTGTTTTTCATTTCTTATCTTAACAACTATTTATTAGAACTAAATATATCTCACTGGTTTCCCTCTGCCAGCCCTCATGAGACATGACCATTGGTTGCTGCAGCAGCTTCTAAGAATTAATGGATGTTTATATTCTTCCAGCTCCGTGAGTCCAAGTGCTAACCTGAGCAGCCTTCCACAAAGTTGAAATAACTTAATGGGAATGATGTAATGCTGTGTAAGTGTGTTCAGGTTCTTACACGCCAGTGTCCTGCAACAGCGTTTCCTCTCAAAGAATAAATTATAGATGATGAAGTCTGCTGCAAACCACCCACCCACACTTAGCCTTTCTCTCCTCCCCCAAAATTATTTTTCAACTAAATTGATCAGAAAATAGCCCATGTTTTCATTGCTTCAGTCAACAACAGTGTCTGCATTATTACTTGCATTTGACAAGCAAAGGACACTTCAAGCAGAACTGCTAGGCCAGATATTTGTACATTGCTTTTGAGGGTTTTTTTAACTATAAATCCACATGCTAAATGTGGTTTACTTAACATGCTTTATTCAAGCTTCATTCACCTGTAGACATCTGTGTTATATGGCACAGTATAACTGTAAGCAAAACCAAGATGAAGTGGAACATATTCATCCGTGTAAGTTTCTTTTTTTTTTTTTTAGAAGCAAGGAAATACTTACAATTTTTCTCAGTATTAGAGCCAACAGCTTAAAACCCCAAAACATACAGATGTTGAATCAAAAACTGTGATGTTTATGAAGAGTAGCAACTATTGAATGAAGATAAAAATAGAAAAGAGCAACGTTTAAAGGCTTTTTTGGTTCTTATTTTAGAAGATGACTACACAAAGCAAACCTAAAGAGTGGAATAGGATTTCATGTTTTATTGGCATTTGGGGAAACTTTATACTCTGTCTCTGGAAAATCAGAAAGGGAAGTGGCTGCAAAGAATCCACATAATAATGTATGGGAAAGCCAGCTAGAATTTACAAGGGAGTGGACATTGCTGGTAAATCAAAAGGTTGCCAGATCGCATGGTTCACAATTAATAATAGTGGGGTGTTGCACCAGCAAGCAGTTTCTCCATTTTCTTTTCCTTTATTACCATTTTATTCCCACTAAGCCACTAAATTATTTTTCTTAACTATTGATGCAAAATAGATGTTATTAGTAAAAACATATCAGGTATATAATGAGAAGCAAATAAGCCTATTACAGTTTCATAGAATACCATGAAAATTCCGAACTGTAGGGTGTTTTGTTTTGTTTTTTCTTGCTGAGAAATAAGCTTTTATGGCCAAATGTTATGAGAACCAAGTATTCACAAAAACCAGAGTTTCAATGCTCAGTTTGGAGGCTCATTTTTAGCTACATAGTACAGTCTGCACTCTTGACTTGGTGCCAGTCCAGCTACAGTCCCAGAAGTGGATGTTTAGAGACAGCTACTGACAGGATCTAGCTAATATTGGGAAATATTTTTTGTTGCATTTCACAACAGCAAATATCACAAATGTCACCCTTCTGTGCCACCACATGGTTTTTGAGGAGCTAAGTAAGCAGTATCACTAAAAAAACACGCTGCCTTATAAAGTGAAAAGAAATTCCATCTGCCTATGTAATCCTAGTTCTCGAAAAGGTTTTGCCCAAAACCCAAACTATTTTGATGTATTATTCATGTCTCACATTCATTTATAGTATTGCAGAGAAACAGGTAAATGGCACTTCACAAAGTTTCCTCTGAAGTACAGGAGGAGGAAACACAAGAAATTGGGTTTCCTAGGAATCATCCTTGGAAATAGGCATCTTCTCCTCAAGTAGAATCTGTCTGTCAAGCCACTCAGTTTTACATGGCTCAAAGTGCTTCTAATTGACCACAATTGGTACGTGGTTATGGCTCCTTTGCCTTAGTTTTAAGTAAGAACTAAGCTCTAATGAAGACAGATTCTGGTTTCAGAGTTCCTGATGTAAAGAACCTAAAAACACTCTTGCAAATATTAGCAATCAAAATTTCAAAGCAAAAGTCAACAGCAATTTTGTCTGTTTTGGGCTCTTTGTTCCCAGGTAAACGTATGGTGGTTTGCTCCCAGAAAGGAATATATAATTTGTCAGAACTCATCCCTGTTTTACTAAAAAGGTCTTTAAGTGTAATGGATACAATCAATTCTGAATATATTTCTAATCAAAATTGAGCTAAATTATTCTTAGAATTTGAGAAGTGAAGTATTTCCCCAAAGTTCTCAGATCTGTCCATAAAGACAAAAATCCCTTTGACACTGAATGCAATGGAGGGGAGTCTGACATCAGACATTTCTGTAAAGATTTATGCGTACTTTCAGTTCTCTAAACCTTGTTATACATTGTATGAAAGACAGTATGCCATATGGTATAAGTAATTTCAGTGTACATTTTCAGTGAGTCCATAACACCCCTAGCTCAGACTTAGTACTGGTGTTAAATTAATATATACTGACAACTTCAAACCTAACTCAAACACACTAATGCCTGCTAGTATGGCCACTATACTCAGGAATTTTTGGGGTAATTTAGGCCTAAGATTTGAAATCAAATTAAGTTGTGCTGACTACACTTGACCTTGCGTACATTATGTTCACAGCTAAAGCTGACAGGAGTGTACAGAACTAACATGAAGGCTCAGTTTGGGCCTACATGAGGATCAGAGAGCTTCGTAGAGTGCTGCCATTGGTTTTGGGATCAGCTCTGGAAGAAACAAGGAGCTAAGTTTTGACCTGTCAGAATTGAGGAAAGACTAAAGGACTAATTTTATGGTTTTAGCCAGAAAGTCTGATCAACTAAATTTTTGTCCAATTAATATCTGAACTGGCACTAGTAATCCACCTCCATAGATAAAGTTATGAGATCAGATTTGTCATGGAGTAAATTGGGGTAAGGAATAAACTACAGACCACATCAGGGGATGTGGCATTTGACCTTGTAAAAGTACTTGGCACATTGGGAAAATATTTAGAGAGAGCAAGCAGATTTTTCAGAGGCATAGCCACAAAGAGAAGGAAACTGTGCTCATTTCTTCTTTTGGAGCATTTCAAAACTTCCTCCAAGATGAGACAGGGTCATAGTCTTATCTCTCCAGGCAGATGTGATACCAACATTAATTCAGCAAAGCTTAAGAGATAAAACTGGAACAGCTCATACTTCTCAGTTGCTTACAGTAGAAGCAACAATGGGAATGTTCTTTTATAAGGAGTGCAAGAAAAGGCAGTTCAAATTCAGAAGCTCTTCAGAAACCAAAGGAAACCAAACGTAGCCTTTCATTTCTAGACAAGCCAGAATTTGGCTTTCTCTAAGTGAATATTTTTTGTGTTTGCATCATCACTTCTTCCATAATAGGCTTTTGATTGACAGATGATTGCGGGAATATCTAAGAATATGACTGCTAACACACGGTTTTGTAATAGCAGGCTGCAATCAGAGCCTGAGCTCAAGCTTGAGTCATTGTTGTTTGTGAATGTGAGCCAGAAGCACTGGAATCCTTATTTAAGAGATCGAGATTTTGCGGCATCCTTCTGGCAACAATAGAGCTTCAGAGGTTCACCTTCAAGACCACGTTGGCAAACACGTTGTGACATTTGTGGTAGACACTTGACAATGGAAAACCTTAGGATGAATTTTCAGCTCATAAATAAAACAAGAAGGGCTCATGCTTACATGATCATGGCTGTTGAACCTGGCCATCTGTATAATGTTCCCACTTGCAACGACCTTCCTTAAGATGAGCAATCCATCATTATAGAGCAAGCACATAATTATGGTTACAGACTTGTTTTGACAATATTTCCAACATTATTGCAACCTGCTCCAGACTCTCTTTATATCAGCAGATCTCAGGCGCTTCACAAGTGACTTGTTTTCCAAACGAAATAAGTGGCTCCCTTTTCTCAAAAATAAGAGTGGGCCAGTGTCATTTAGTAGAGTTACTAGAAATAGATTTTAAACCAGTTTTGTTGTTCACTAGAAGCAAGGTTAGTGGTTGAAGTCTAGCAGACAGAAGATTTCCAGTCTCACACATTTTGTGAATAGTGACAAATCTATGAAAGACATTAATACACTAATTATTCAGGGTACTCAATTCACTGTTTGGCTAATTAAGTAGCTGACATGAATTAAGTTCATGTAATTAAGTTCACTATCTGAAGAATTACATGTATTTGAAGTGCAAAGGGAGGTTTTTTGCCTTGTAGGAATAGAAGTAAGACCTTTAAATTGGTTTGAGAGGAAAATTCTCATTCCCCATAGCAAGCAGTACATAGTTCAGTTCTGGAATGAAAAATATGCATTTTAAAACCTTCTGAAGACATGAATTTTTATGACATCATATGGATTCTTTATAATGACTTACAGGAATTAAGACACATTTCAGTAGAAAAATAGACCAAAGAATACTTTTAGAGATGTTTATATATTTGCAAAATATTTTTTCTCTAGGGTAAGTGACAGGCAAAGTATTTGACAATGTGTTATAGTTTAAGAATCTTGTTGTACTTGCTACGAGTGAGTCAATCCCGATTTTTTTACTCATGAATTCATTCCAGACTCACACGGCCGTTCCAAACCCTATTACTTAGATCAACAGTACTTATCTTCCGTGTATTAGGATGTGCATTTGTTATAATCCTTTCTCATTGGTAATGTCTTGCTCTTTTCATTATGTGTATGTACATCTATGTACAAGAAATCCGTGCCCAGGAGATATGCGTACTTTGTATAAATACATCCCTGTCTTTGTGCTCCCTTTCTTATATCCGAGAATGATAGCAATCATTTTAGCATTTTTTTTTTTTTTTTTTACGTTAGCTTTTAATATCAAAAACTGCTGTGCAAGAGCATTAAGGAGATCTGGAAGTGCACTTCTTAAAGATACACATGAATACAGGCCAGGTAATTTAAAAGTTGGTGTAGTAGCCGCTAGTAAATATTGGCTTTTTTATAGCAATGAGAAATGTATCTGTTTTATTTTTAGCTATTCCTGGTGTAATCTTACAGCTTTCATTCATGAACTTTTGGATTGTAACACTTCAAGTTATTTCCTTATTGTACAGTGGACCTCCAAATTTATTTCCTGACATAAAATTCATGGTGTTTTCTTATTATTTTTTAATTAAGTAACCTCAGCAGTCATCAAATTTTCGGACAACAGTCCAAGAAGTGTGAAATTCCAAATTTAAGCATCTCCTGGGTGGAACCAGGAACTGTTTTCCAGTTGTAATGCCTTTTTTCATAATCAGGATCATTTTATTTTCAGCAGGAACTAAAGCATCCAGCTCTGCTTAGATCTTATTGTAGCTGATGACTTGTGATGTGGTTATACCAATTTGCCAAGCCATCACTTGACCTTCTGTCCTTTTGCAAGGCAAATTCCAGCTTTTATTGTTAACACGTTACTCTAATTAAAGATGGCCGTGCAGGCAGCCTTTACGAAAGAGAGGGTTATCCATTTGACTGACTGAGGTTTCTGCTAGTAAAATACACTTACTTTTGGATCTATTTCCTGAAGGGTCTCCCACAAATATTAAACTGATGTAAGTAGTGCTGCTAGGAATGTTACCGTTGAGGAAATAGCACGCTCTTAAATATCATGTAGTTTTGAACATGATTTTGTTCAAATTGGACAATATTTAATTCTGGCCACCAGGATTTTCTTTGCTGTAGGTCTTTCAACTAGTCATTCTACCAGAAAGAGTAACCTTGGATATCAAAGTCCTAGAATGTATCTTCACCTTCACATGAGCAGAAATTTACTTCTTAACTTATTAAGTGCTCCCTTAAAATATCCATTATTTAAAAAAATAACTCAATAGAATACATATCTCATGATCTGATGAGTAAGCCTATCACTGGTGCATGAAGATGTGCCATTCAGATCATGTCATGTGGGAATATATTGGCCTTTATAATAAAAGAGATAAAAAAGGTATTTTAAGCACATTTAATTTTAAAATAGTCTAATTTAAAACTCAAGACATTTTAAGTCATTACAGATACATTGAAAACTAGAAAATAGTCTTGTTTTCATGCAGTACCTCCTGAACTAGACACATCCCTTCTATGTCATTACTGAAGCTTTTGCTAGTTTATTGTTTGAAACACAAGAATACAGTCACACAAAGGCTTCAGTCATGTCACCTGAGCTTATTGTTTCAATTACCAAAACAACATAGTTGTTGCTCTGTACTTACCTCGGGAGAGCCTGGTGAAGATTCTGTTGCTGTCTGTTCGGTTTTAAGAACATATGGTTCTATTATAATTTCACCTAAGTGACTGATTCTTGGTTGTTGTTGCTCCTACAGAGTTGCATCTGTATGGCTCTTTATCATCTGTCTTGATGACACTCTTTCATCTGTGTGCTCTGTATGCTCCAGCACAGCTTTCCAGGGTCATGGAATTGTTATAAGTGGTTATCTGCTAAACACAGACATAGCTCTTCTCTACGGCAAAGTCCTATTAAGGCTGTATAAAGAACCTTCTATTTTTTATTTCTTGGTCATTTACTTCATACCCTGTTGATGGTTGGCTACTCCTATCCAAATGTTTTTAGACGTGGATGGTATAATGTATTGATTTATATTTCTTTTTTAAACCTGGATAGTTTCCCCGATCCACCTTACAGTGCAGCCCACAAGCCAGTGAACTAGCAGGGTGAAATGGGCAGTAATCCAAGGAGTTGGGACATATAAGAAAGGACAACAGAGGAAACCTCTTAAACTGGCTTACCTGCACGAGAAAATGCTAGTGGATCTAAATCACAAGATTTAAAACTTTCCTTGTCAACCTGCAGGGCTAATGCTGTAATAAGAATAATTGTTTGTACTTATCTTGGTTAAAAAGTAAAGACTGTAAGCTCCGCACTCACCTTTAAATACATGTTTTAGAGGTAAACCCTTACAAAATATCTGAAGAACATCAGCATTTCAAATGTATCTTAAAAAGTCAAGAAAATGTTAGATGATGTCAGGTAACAGTCCTGAGTGAGGTAGAATTTGTTGAGGACTGATTTCTGAGGTACTATATAATTAGCTTGCAGAGCTCACCTGCAGAGTAAGACTTCAGACCAGACTCATAAAAGAACCTTGCAAGACAACACGAATGAAAGGCAAGCTTGCCCTCAGACTGATGTCTTATGCAGGAGAAGGAAAAATGTGAAGACAGAAGTCCATTCAAAGTTTGGATCCCATACTATGGCTGACAGCCTAACAATTGTTTAATTGAATGAAACTCTTTCCTTAGAAATGATGAACGGATGTGTCTCAAGATTGGATTTTTAGGTATTTCTTTCAGAACATAAGAACAATCTCTACATTTTGTCGCTTATAAAATATATTTCTATTTCTTATTATTTCCATATAACAGTAAACAAGTTATTTGAAGACATCTAACAGATTTTCCAAAACTCTTCTTCAAGTCTTTTTGTAGCATGCAAAGTCCTCAAACAGGATCAAGCTACTGAAGAATTTTTCAAAACAATCCTTTGCTAAGCTGCCAAGGCAAGTGTGTGATGGACTGGTGTGAAATGAAAAAATTAGGACAGGTCCTGGGTCCTAAGGCACTTAAATGAGAATCTCCTCTGAACTGGAACCCACCCACCTACTCTGCTCCTGTCTTTTATGTCTTCTCTTTCATATTATTTTTTATTCACTGTATCACTTGAATGTCACCTAAGGCAAGAAGAATTAAACGTGCAAGATTGGAAGTTTGTTGGATCATTGAAGGAAAGAAGAGGAGTAGAACATGTCCCACGGAAAGTTCCAATAAAGACCAGTGAGAAAATATATGCTATGAACACCACATATTAATCAGGAGAAAGTGTGTGAATGTTTTAAGGGACAGATGGGAAGGAGTATATGTGGAAAAAAGGAAACGGTGAGGCAGCTGTAAAGTGATGTAACTGAGGTTCAGTGAACACATCTGGCCAAAGCAGATGGCAGAGCAGTTTCTGTAACACGTGGCATTCTTCTGACTAGGACATTATCAGAAGCATGACGTAACATAATGCAGTCCTGTGTAGGCCTGGGGAGGAAGCAGGGACTCGCTCAGCCTTGGTAGCATTACACCTTGCCTCACAGTGTTCCATTACAAGAAAGAGTGGAAATTCATTAAAACACACGGTGGTCCAGAATGTGCACAGAAGGCAGTCACAGAAAGAGTTACTTTTATTAGGAGTAAAACTTTCTGTGTAATATAATATTTCCCAGCTTCACTACCAAAAGGGCAAGAGGAATCTAAATGGAAAATGTAACTGCATTCAGTGTGCCACACTTGTGTGCACATGCGCACAGACACTCACTCATTACATACCCAGAAAAGGGGGGAAAAAGGTTAACACATGGGAAATGTATAAAAAGCCTATTAGCAAGGGCTATTAAACATCTGTGGAAAAGTTGACAAATTCTGTAATAACTGTTCTATTTTATTAAGATTTTTTTATTTGAAAGCAGTTCCTTGGGTTTACTTAACAGCATAAAAGAGTCATTGCACTGGAGATTATAAATATTTCAAAACAGGGGCTATAATAGAAGACAGAAATTATAAGGGGTTGCATCCTGGACATACTCATTTTAGTATGTACATTCTTACTGGCTTCTGCCATGGCAGTTTTGACTACACAAATATCTACTCTTCACACTGAATTAGTGAGTCTTTTATCCTCTCTAGTTCATTTTACTCCCACATTGACAAAATTGGCTCACAAGCAACAGGTTGTGGGACTACAATCTTGGCAATCATGGCTCCATGCTGTTCAATATGATCCCTACAATGTTTCCACTGCGGCATCATTTGCAATATCTGTAGATATCTGATTGATCATCACAACCCATTTTTACCATTTCTGTGTCAAGTTATGTTTGGCAGCTGCATCATTCCACCAGCGGTTTTCTGAGTCCTGAAGTATCCTGTTCGTTTCTTTAATTAATAGGGCTTTTATTCCATTCAAATCATTTGCATGGAAAATCTATGGTAGAATTAATAAAATTGAATACTTATAAGGCAGTGGAAGAGATTGTTAATCATGTTTTTCAGTATATGCTTCTTTAGTTTTGCCTTTTTGTTTTTCAAGTGACTAGGATATACGCTGGCAATTAAAAATCTTACATAGATTGCTCAGCATTCGTCCCACATCCTCAAAAGCAAATAATTAATCTGAGCAGCAAACCACATAGCTTTAATGCAACTCTGCTATTGCTGGAAAGAGAATTTTGCAGTGAACTGATTTACTGTTTCATAAACTCCCAGAAGATTCCCAGGTATATGTGTGCTTCATTGTTCACAGAACTTTTTCTTTGACAGATTTGACTGGTAATGCAGTTTTCTGTAGGTTCAGGGTTGCTTTTCAGTTCATGTTTGCAAATCTGCAGCCTAGCCTTTATTAGTAGATTTACGATAAGCTTTTGTCCTGCATAAATGTAATATTCAAGTGTGCATATTTTTATATAGCAATGACTGTACTAGTTTAGCAGACACGTTTTCTTTGGATTTTATCTGTCATTCACCCATATATCCCATAATGCTCTGCTTTCCACCAAAACTGTGTTTAATGTTTCATTGAGATACCTTTATGTGTCGGAATCTTTGCTGAGAGACTCTTTTGGAGAGTTTCAGGCCAGTCATCAGTGAAAGCCCTGCAGAAATATTGCCTTGGTGCAGGACATATTTCAAGTGTCTGATCTATAGTGTTCCATTGCTGAAAGTGATCCTGTCTCCTTATTGGTTTGTTTCTGTTTTGCTGTCTTCCTGAGGAAAGGATAAAAATCCTTTATATTCGCTGGTGGCAAGGACGGCAGAAAGGGAAGTGCAAAATACAATAGCTCAATTGGCATCAATACAGAGACATGGCAGTTTTGAATTAGCAGAGTGCAGAAGCCTGAAGGCTCTTCTTTCAGGGTCCATTGTGGCAGCTGGAAGAAAATTAAAATTCATATCTTCTCTCATCAAAGTCAAAAGACTACTTACTTGTAAAGTTCTCTGTTATAAGAACTACACCGCACCTGACTGCCTACTCTAAGACAGCAAAAAAAAGTCTTTTATGTAAAGAGAATATCTGAAATATGAACAGACCTGCTGTCTGCCTTTACAAATAAAGCAAACAACTTTTCTGTGCTAAGAAAAGTAATATCGTGACCATCACAAATTGTAGAATGAACTGTACATAGGTGTGTCAAAATTGTCAAATTGGAGGATTTGATTGCTACCTTCTACCAGACAGTTAACTTCTACAACACTGAAATTAGAGGACATGAAACTAAACCTTAGCATATATGAGAAGACATAATTCAGACTTGAGTTTACCCATTTCCTGTTTTTCAAGTGATTTATATTACCCACCTAATGGCCCTTCAGCTGTGTTTGAGGATAGTAATATATTTACCTAAAGAGGCAAGCAAGAACATTCCAAAATAGTACTGAATTCCTGAATAGTACTTTGCACAAAGTCTGTATTTCCTATTGAAAAATCCTCTATTTCCACAGGAATTCTAACTTTAATGAGTTCTATTTCAATACATTTATTCTTGTAAGACATTTATACTGTATTATGAGCCCATTTCTCACCTTAGAAATTTTGCAAAACATGTTTGCAAGTTCTTTTGTAGTTTCTTGAGGGATGAAATGAAGCAAGATGAATTTAATTCTTCTTTTGGGTCATACTTCATCAGTGGGATAAAAGTAGGTATGGCTAATGAATATATGATAGCTTTTGGGTTCTTATAAACCCTTTTTGTCAGATTCCTCTGCACATGCCTGAAAGAAATGGAAAAAAAAATCCTTTCATATTTAAATTCAATTTAAATTCAATGGAGGTCATATTTAGCTAACCAGTTAATGCATAAAAAGTAGATATTCTGAGACAGTGATCCCATATAAATCTTTCACATTGGATTACTTTTATATCTTTCTTCGCCTTGGATATTCTAAATATTAATGTCAATTTCCACATATAATTCATTCCTCTTCATATAATTCTCAATATTTTCTGTCATCATGTATTTTAGGCCAAGACTTTTTAAAGCACTCTGGTTTGCAGTCCTGAATATTGCCCTCCAACACTGCATTTCCAAGAATCTTTCCTTTGGTTATTTTCTACAGATAAACTTATTAACTTTTCATTCTTTGGACCCACGATTCTAAGCATCATCCCTCAGAGACTCTTTAGAAAGGTTTGAGTGTTGCACACATGCTTAAAGGATTAAATGGCCAAATAATGGTAAGGTTTCGAAGGGTAGATTTTTGACCAGAAAATGTGAAGAATTTTGCTACTCTGAAGAAGGAGTTCTCTGCATAGATAACATCACCTCAGATATGGGCAGTCTGTCTACACACTTCTCCAAAGCTGCACACTCACTGATCCTTAGAGACAACCTGATGGATTAACTGAGGAGCAGGGTGAAAACACAAGCAGGAGGAGTATCATTATGCCTGGTCATGAAAAGTTTTTCACAGGAGGAGAAATGTTAGGATAAAGCATCCTCCTCCTGTGAAGTTTGTTACTTCAAAGACTTTATATTTAAAACTGAGATGTCTGTTCATATTCCACCTTATTTGGGTGTGAGCCCGAATAGTTTCAAGTACATGTCTCACACTTACCTGCCAGGTTCCTGAAAGCAGGGTTCATCAGCCACTCTTCCTATAGGAAGGATTCTCCCATAGAATTCAGGATTCACAGCATCACCTACAAGCAGTGTGACTGAGTAGTTTAATTTTTAAGGTTTTTCTCTGGCAGGCAGAGTCTTCAGCTCTGGTACTTTCTCTCAATATTATGTATTTTGTGCAACGATTTTTTCACAAATCAGCAGCATTTTTCCCGTGACCACTCAGAAAAAAACCTATCTTTTCTGAGGCAATGTGTGATAAATGTAATGCTTAGCTCTGGCTTCTTGATTCCGCTATGGAAATTGCCTAAAGTTAACAGCAACAGTCTCTGCTGCGTAATACCAAAGTCTTTCAATGAAATCTTAACCTAAGTTAGGCGTTAGCTGCCTCACTGAAATCATCTCAGCCTGATGGTAAATTATTAACTCCTTGAATGTTTAGGAAGTGTTTTTATGCGGAATGGGCTGGATCACACTCTGCTGTGGGAGTTTTCGTATAGTGCCATGTCCATAGGAAATGAGTACACTTGTACCTTAACAATGCAAGGCTGGATAAAGAGCAGGGGCAACAGAGCCTGCTCTCTCCCCTTTTGACCACTGTCATTCAGATATGGGATGAACTGGTAGGAGGAGGCTGCCCCCAACAAAGGGGCACCGACTCCTGTCCTCTCCAACATGCCCAGAGGCTGTCTCAGTTCAGGGCCTTCCAAGGTTGGATTAGATCAGCTCCCCCTTGTGCAGGCTGTGCCTTCACTACTAGTCCTAGTCTTAACACTTTGGCTCTGGACAGAAACTTCAGTGTAGAGAGGTCAGAACTAAGCCAATTTGAATTTGAAACCAAATATTTAAATCCTGAGGGGATTCAGGGGTGAGGAGGGGGGGCAACGGATTGAAATGACTGCTGTTGTATAAATACATGAAAACCCGTAAAAATATTTACAAGACACATCTAATCTCAAGATAACATTCTTCTGGCCATTGTAAAACTGACTCATCGATATAATGGAGTATATTTTTGGTTACTTTATTTTAACTTTCTTTTTTACAGTTAATATTTACCAAGTCTCTGGGGACTAAAATTACCTCACCCTTTTGCTTCAGGTCTACAGCTGCAGTCTCTTGCCTCACCATAGAAACGCCTGGAATGCAGGGTTGTGTTTCCTTTTCTGTTAGAAAAATAAGAGAAGCCAAAGTAGCAACTACCACCAAGACAGATAAATGCTTTTACAAATTACTGATTAATAACTTAAAGCCACATTACTGAGTGGAATATAGGTGACTTTTAGGTACTTCAATACTCCAACAGGCAGAGTCAGCCTCAGTACCTGGTGTACCTTACTTGTCCTCAGAATATAAGTTCATCTGGGTGTATCAGATCAAAAACAGCTAAAATTAATTTTTCATAATTAATCTAGAGAAGAACCATTTGGCTTTTCAAAGCAGCCAGTGATTATATGGAGATTTCATTTGAAAGTTCAACACAAAACTTATAGAGCATTTGAATTTCAACTAGTTAAGTTGAGCCCCCAGACACTAAGGCATGGAAAATCTGCAGTTCTTTTAGAAAATCTTGGCCCCTTTTTCTTTCAAGAATTCTTAAGCAGAGTGAAAGCCGCATCTCTCTGAGCCAAGAACTATATCTTTTGAGCCACGCCAAGAAATGAGGTAGAAAAAGATGAAAAAACTTGTAGTCCCAGAGTTGATAGGAATTGGCTTTGAAATAGCCTCTGTGATCCTTCCCATTAGAGTGCCATATGACTGGAAGGAACTACAAATACTGATATCTTTCCATGGTGCACAATGACATCTTTTTGTTGCTTCTGTTACTGTACATGAAAATCACAGCAACCAAAATGTCATATTCTGTATTTCTTGGATAAGGATTATTTTTATACTTTGCATTTGAATGCAGAAGTGTTACTGATTGCTATTTGCCTTTTGGCAACATTGCTATAACTTAAGGCTGACAAAGTATTACTCAGCTATGAAGACAAAACTTGGACGCATAGTGAGTGTTGATATCAGAGCATAGTACCATGGAAAATGAGTTTCCTAGGAACATAAAACACTGCTCATTATTTACCTAGTCTCAGAGTTGAATATAGGGAAATGACATATATTACTGTATTAGATAATCTGTAACTGTTTTAATAGACTATTCTTACGAGGGTTGCTTGAAGCAAAAAAATAGGGAAAATTATATTATCTATCCATGGCATTATTTCACCCTAGTTAGAATTGGGCCTGTGCTTCTCTCCTGAGCATACAAACTACAATCCTCAAAGCTGTAGGTCACTCAAATTGAAGAAGCACTGCAAATGATATTTGCTTTAGAGCTGTATATCTTACCTTAGTCATAGCAGGGTTCTTCCCTCAGTGTGCAATGCACAGAACAGTCGTGCAACTAAAGGTGTCCTGCTGTTCCCCTTACCTGTCGGATGAATATCGCTGTCAATGAACAAAGAACATCTGCTCTTCTTGTGATTCTGCTTTTGAACCGCTGTAAATTTCTAAGCCAGTATATGAAGATAAACAGCAATTGAAGGCAGACTGGGCTGGCAATTGCGGGGGTCCAAGAGCTGGTTCACATTCTTGTCTCAAAAGCAGCAACATCTGTATAGATGGAGCAAGATAGACAGCTGCAGGCAGCAAGTAATTCTAAAGTTAATCTACTACCTCATGCCTGTTGGAGTATTTTTTTTTAAAATTATTTATTTATATTCTAGGCAGAGTCTGTCTTTGGCTTTACTTTTGATTCATTTTAATCAAAGGCAACTCCAATAAAGCAAATTCCTCTTTATTTTAGTGGTGGTAACTGTGGAGCAGTGAAGAAATGCATAATGGCTTGTTATGAAAACTCTGTACCATGGAAACCTTCAAGGTCAGGTTGGATGGAGCTGCGAGAAACCCAATGTAGTTGAAGATATCTCTTCTCCTTGCCAGAGATTTGGACTAGATGACCTTTAAAGGTCCCTTCCAATACAAACTAATCCATGATTCCATGAATATTAGAAGTCTTTTCAATAAATATGTATCCCTGAGCCACAATTGTCAATGGGACCATACTATTGGTCCTCCTTTTCATCCACCATAAAAGACAGCACAGGACAGTGGTTTCACGGGACAACAGACTGGATCTCAACTTTTCATTGACAGAAGGAATAGTATGGAGTTGCTTTAGCACATTAACCTACTTAATATGTTATATTTTTATTCCATTGGCTGGGGCAGGTAGAAGAGGAAGGAAGAACCAAAACACACATATTTACAGTACCAAACCAGGATCTCCCACATAACATCAGCACAGTAACTTTATGTTTGCAAAGCAAATCAGAATAATGTCAAGGAGGGATTGTTTTAAGTTAACAATTTAATGGTGAGAAATATCTCATTGCTTAAAGATAATAGTAAAAATGTAGGATCAACAAAGTGGAAGAGAATTTACTGTCCCTACTGTTCAAAACTTCGAATGTTTGCAAACACATGTCAACAAATAAAGAGGTAAAGCAAGCACTCATATCAACTTCTAGTTCAGCTGGATCAGATCACTGTTTGCAGTCTGTAATAAACATCTCACATTGAACTTAACTACCTCTGAAACCGACAGTACTGCCAACTACCCTGTAACTCACGTCACTTGCCATGGCTTGCTTGCCAAAACTGTTAGAGCATTTCTTTTGTAATGTACCATATTTTAGCCTGGGGGAGGGCGTAAAGACATCACACTATATGAAATAATACATCTTATTTTTACACAGTCCTGGACATTCTTATTTTGGACATAAAGCATATGATCTTATTTCAAGTGGAGCTGAAAGAAAAGAACAAAACTAAACTAAACTAAACTATTCTGATTTCAATTCAAGCAGAACCTAATTTATACTTGATGCACATGTCTATAAATAGATATCTGCTGACTGAAGCTTTGTCTCATGTTATAATTCACCAGCTAATCTTGATTTTCAAAATTCCATACAATCATTCATTCCCATCACACCTCTCTATGGTGCTTTTGTCTAATTATTTTTAGCTAACACAAATGTCAGATATCAGAAAAATTTACCCAAATAATTCAGAGGAAATGGAAAAGCCAAACACTGGAATAATATGGAGCTGTGTAAAGCCACCATATTGTTCAAGACTTGCACTGGACTGAATTCTTCTCATCACCAAACAGAAAATAAAAGCATCACCTATTTCTTAATGCATCTTGCTGTTTGGAAAACTCAGCACTAACTACTCTTAGCCAAACTCCCAGATTAGATCCTTAGTCCCAAAAGGGATTCTTACATATTTTCAGTTTCACTGATGGCTGTACAGCACCTTCCTTGTCCAAACCCTTCTTTTTTACTGATGTGTTTAGATCACAAAAATGCACTGCTGGAATAGGTCTGGGATGTAAAAAGACTAACCCTATTTGTCTCTCTGATCTACATTACATTGCACACTTATCTTTATCCCTTGTGTCTCAGAATTACGATAGAGGCTTTGGTTACATGACCATTTAGCACTGAGCAATAGGTAATATTTATCTTACAAATATGAGTTAATTAGACCAGGAGCACAGACAGGTTTCCTATACTGATTTTGGTAAGTTATCAGATTGTACAGGTAAACTGACATCCAGGAATTTCCCTATCAGAAAGTCCTATCTTAATTCATTTTCACAAGGGAGCCAAGATAAGGGTGATGTGGGAAGAAAGATGCAAGAACACTGTTGAGAGGAGATCAAGGAAGGGGACTAAGATTAAAGAAATCATATCTCTGAATTTCTTGACCTCTTCTGACTTAGACTCCATTCTGCATATTTCATGTTTGTAGAATTTGGGGCTCAGCATCCTCCTTTTTGCCTTCTCTTCAATAAAATAATATAAATAAAATAAATAGATAGATTAGAGGAAAAAAGATGAAAAGGTGCACAAGGCAGAGAAAGACAAGTTGCTGTAATGAAGTAACGAGACCAGGATGGATGCGGCCCTGCTCATGGCAGGGGAAATGGAATAAGGTGACACGTAAGGTCCCTTGCAACCCAAACCATTCTAGGATTCTATTCTATGAAATAGAAAGGTGGTAACTTTCTCCAGGTCCATCTCTAATTGATTTATGAGTTTCCTGTATAACTTACAGTCCTTTCTTTTTTTTCACGTTTTCTTGCCTTACGGAATTACTCACAATGTATGTTAATAGATGTATAATAAGGATAAAGGAATAAAAGCAAATCCTACTGCACCAGATGCCCAAGACGTAACTGATTTCAATGAGTACTGAGTTTAATTAACATGACACTAAACGTGACATCTTTTAAATTTGCAAGTTTCGTGCCTTTGTCTAGCTACCATGAAAAAAAATGGTACATCAAACACGTTGCAAGGTGAAAAATTACATGATTATTGGCCTGATAAGGTTAAGTATAGTAGTCTGTAGAAAATACAGGACCATGCTGGTTGGGCCTTTCCCTGGGAATGGCTAACAGGTCTCCTGCAGGTGACACTTGCACCCTGTAACTTCACCTCCACCCACACTCTTCAGCAAAATTTCAGGCAAGTTGCTTCAAAAAGATGACACAGTAAGAAAATGTCAAATCCGGGTTTGTTCTTAACGGTCAGACCACCACTGTTACGTCTGCAACCACCAAACAGGACATCCTCACTCCTCATGTGGCACCTGGTCACTTGAGACCAAGGGGCATCACACAATAACAGCCAGTAAGCAGGTTTGAGGCACCCCAAATTTAGTTCCCCTCCTGAATTTTTTGATTAGAAGTTTTCTCAAATCTACCACATAATACTTTGGGTAATATATCCATAACATGGTGTACTCACCATCTTGGGGAAGATGAGGGTTACAATCTGAAATGCTTTGATTTAGAACAAGGAAACTCCCTTAATTTCAGTGCAATTAACAGCTGCCTGCCAATCATCAAACCTTAGACTTTATAAAGTTTCCCATTTTATAGGGAAGCAAAAAGCATATAGCTCTTTTGGCCTTACTGAGGTTTGTAGGAGCATCTCAAAACCATGAAACAGCTGTGCCCTGGCAGCCAAAACGGACCCAATAATCCTTGTGGGTCCTTTCCAACTCGGGATATTCTATGATTTTTTGAAGTGAATAAAAATTCATTATCAAGCACTTAAGTATTTTTGTTAGCTACCGAGCTACTTTGTTATACAGCACCCACTTGATTATCTCAGTCTATTGAGATAAAGGATAAGCTTGTAGTTCTTTAATAATCATGACCTGCAGTCCAAAGGTTTTAGCCTCATGCACCAAAAATAGAAAGCTAAAAAAGTTTTGAACACAGCTTAAAATAACAGAGAAAGCAGTAAGGCCTGTTTAACACAGCAAAACATCCTTCCTCAAGAGAAGTGGAGAAGGGTTAAAAGTTTTCTTGATGCAAAGGAATTTGAGTGTAACCAATCACTTTATATCAGTGGAGAATATGGTCCCGTTAAAGTCAAACAAATAGAACCTGATATGGAGAAAATCACTATACTTATGTACTGCAGAATGTCCAAGAAAAAGCTTTTACAGAGTAGGCAGTAAAAATCCAGCTGATGCAATGAGCAGGAAACACTGGGTAGCAGAAAGTTGATTAAGTACATGTAAATTGGAAGACCTTTCCTTGGGCATTCAGTCACACACAGAGTCCTGGGGAAAGTCCAAAACAGGAGATCTTCATGTGAATTGCCAGGAAGGGGGAAAATGTGCCCCTTCCTGGAAGGCACATTGTCAAAGAGTGCCAGAACTACTAGAAAACGTAATAAAAGAGACAAAAATAAAGAAGGAGGGGAAAGAAAAATTGCAAACAAATGTATTGTAGAGCATTTTGAATGTGTAGGTATAAGAATCGTAGAATGATACAGGTGTGATTGGTTTTAACAAACCATTTATAAAAAGAGAACAAAATAGGGCCACTCAGGAAAGTTCATGTGGGTGAGAAATGACATAAGTTACACTATGTCTACACTGGTATTTAATTCAAATTAAACAATCTACTTGAATGAAATATGAACTTGAGTTAGCTTTACTGAAAGATGTTATGTAGGCAAGACCTAACACAAATACACCAAAGGAGAAGAGCCAAGAGGAGAAGAACAGCATTATCATAGCAAAAAAACTACTGAGTCAGTTGGCTTTTAGGCCAAAACTTCATATTACAAAAAGCCAGTGTTGAAATACTGAAAAACAGGTAAGTTTGCAGAAGTCAGTTCTGGAAATGACAGGAATGCCATGGCTTAATGTGTGTATCCTTCCCCTCTCAGAGCAAATGGGATCTCCCTGTGTGCTTTTTGCTGTCTGTGAAGTGCAAGTACACGACATCTTTCAGGCAGACAGAGCCATCAGACAGCACACAGCTGTCACAGAGATGCTGAAAGAATAGCTACTATCCACAGAGCAGAGAGTGCCTGATTTCCATACTGTGCACTCCAGCTCTGTGCATTCCAGCCAAAAGGAGATTATATAGTACATGTCAGTGGACATCTATTTATTTTGCGTCCTCTACAGTGCTAATCACCAAGGGGCACATTCACTACTCAGACTTTCTGCCAATGTATCCAGCATAAAAATTCTTTAAGACTGTCTTCACTAAAAAAGCATAACCTGGATCTCCTGGTAAAATCAGCTAAACATTGAGATTGTCTCTTGAGTCTCAAAATGTGTACTAGTTTTCTTAAAGACCCTACGCTTGACAGCACATGAGAAAGTGAGAATTTCATTCTGGTCCTTTGTGGTTCTAGAAAAAAAATCTTGAATGTCGTACACCAACTTGTTGGGAAGAGTCCAGTCTACAGAGGCAAATGAAAAAAATCCCAAAATACATTATGATGTTCTCAAATTTTTGAGAGGCTGATATGGAAAACAGTAACAAGCTTGTCATCTCCAGAAAAGAAAAGAAAACCATACTGAGGCAAAACAGAACTAAAAATTTGTAGGTTTTACTAACAATCTATAATTTATCCTGCAAAAAATAAGCCTCAAACTGCTTCTGCTCATTCTCTAGAGAAAATATTTTGTAACTTTATTAACGTGAAGATGCACTTACTCAGGCAAGTATTTGGTGGAACTAGGTGCACCTTTCCATTTAGCATACTGACATTATTATCTATCCCTTAGAATAACGCAGTCTTGGGGACTTTACCTCTCAATTCTATCAGGAAGGAGGAAAGAGTTGTAAGCTGTGAAACAGGAAAAGATGAAACTTCATCCTTAATACTTTCCTATCCTTTCCCTCAGACTTATAACCAGAAAGTTCACACTTATAATCTTCTAAAGAATAATAATGATTAAAGGTGAATGGACTGAAATTTTTGCAGCGTGTATTAGTGAAGCAATGGCTGAATATTTGTGAAATTGTTCCTATAAGTCTAACTTTTACAGAAATGTTTGTACTTGGAAAAGCGTCCCTGTGTAGTTTATTCTTTTCTTTTTGGAAGTGTACTACACAAAATATTTCAGTCATCTCTTTCAGAGAGTTGTAACTGCTCTTAACCCATCCAGCTTGCCAAAACTGTAGTACATCCTATGTAAAGATGTACCATTATCAATCTGTACATTATTACCCCAAATATCTGCTCTAGTATGTAGTCTACCTGAAATTATATTCATCACTGATACATTTTTTTTTTACTTCTGGTAAAGAATGGAGTAAAAAATTAAAAGAAGATAGGAAACAGTGTCTGTCCTTCAGTGTCGCGAAAAAAGAGCTTCCATGTAAGAACGGATAGATGGTGAATTATCATCTGGGCCTGGAGGCAGACCTAACAGAAATGGCAAAATGAAAAGCTGGATCATCAGTTCTTGAGTTGCTCTTCCAATTTTTTAATGTTTTTATTAATGAATTTAGTGTTTTCATTTCAGTAAAAAAAATTAAATGTTGAGTAAGTGCTGATGAGAAAGAAAGAAAGAAAGAAAGAAAGAAAGAAAGAAAGAAAGAAAGAAAGAAAGAAAGAAAGAAAGAAAGAAAGAGTGAGTTTGTGAGGCAGAATAATGAAGGACCAATAATAAAATATATGTCTTCATTTTCAGACTAAAGCAAAATTTAAGGTACCAGAAATTTCTATGGGATGACAGAATTCCTGTCTTCAGTTAACATGCTATCTACAAGAACTTGGCACCTCCAGCATTCCCACAGACTTCTGGTCAAATCGCTCTATTCATAACTGTAAGTTCCATGCTAATTTTTAATCAAATATAATTAGAATAGTTTTAATTTACAATGGCACTTCGAAGATTCAGGATCAATTAACTTGACATAAAGTGCATGCCATTTCCTGAAGACACTGGAAGTTTGCCTGGTCCCCATAATAGTGAATATTATTCACCATGTTTAATCCTTTATCAATAACTGTCTGGTGAATCTGTTATTTAGCCACCACTCAGCAGACATTGGCCTTTGAATGTGCTAAAAGGCAAGCACTATTTCATCAATAATGCCAATCAGTGAGTTAAAAGTTCCACTCTTTGTTTTTGTTGAAGGAAAGCCTCAAAGAATTCAGTACAAATTATAGCTAAATATTCCCATGGCTCACTCTCTCCTAGTGCTTAGCAACAAAAACATGGTGCCCCACATAGTTGCAGGGCCATCATGCCAATATACATAAAGAGTTAGGGGTGGGAGGGTTAAAGGAAAGATGTCAGTCATATTTTAGAGAAAAAATTATAGTAGTGGCTCACCAGAAAGTGTTATGGCTGACAGTCTCCATCATTATCTTATTTCTTTGTATCATAGTCTGTAATTAGAGGCAGCTGATGTGCTGAGAAATATGTTTTCCACTAGTTACAGAAAATAGGGAAGAACTTATTCAAAGCCTAGTCAGGTTTCCAAATCTTTTAAGTCCCGTGCAAATGTTCCCAAATATTTTATATTAAGAAAAATGGATAGGATTCTAACTGAATCCTATTTCTATGTTAAAAATAAATTTCTATTTCCATGCTTATATTTATCAGTCTCAAAAAAGCATATAGATGCCACTTGACAAGAAACATTGTGCTCATTTTATGAAATCCTGAAACCGCTGAGGTACAACAATAAATTTATTTTATGTGGTACACTATTGAAAATTACTTACTTGACTTAGAATTATAAACATCTATTTTATGCTCCAGCTAGCTACAAGGTTACATCTTAGTTGGGGTTTTTCTTCATTCACTTTTAGGCATCACTTTTGCTAGCACACCGTTCTTATTTATATGGGCATAATGTCAGAACTGAAGCAACAGAAAAAGCTAGCCCAAGACACCTCAAAATCCCTTCTGCTATAACAGATGAGATTTATAGTTCCAGGGTGAGCTCACATAAACGCAATTACCATTTGAACTGTCTGAGATGTAGATAGCATTGCCTAGGGCAATTATCAAGGGCCTCCTTACCTTTTCTTTATCATGTCCCCTACTGTATCATGTCTCACAAATAATGAGACCACAGCAATCCCTGCAGAGCCATTGAGACAAGAAAATAATACAAGCAGAAAGGATTGGTTAATCTCTTCTGTAAGTTAAAAGTTTTGCAATTTGGCACAGACTTTACAGGCAATGATATTATGAATTTTGTACTTACATGATACATGATCTAAAAGGAAGTCCAAAAATTAAGAGCATACATCTTTTGGGAGTCAGGTTTAAATTCCCAGGACTTCCAAGGAATGAAGAGTGAACAGCCTGACTACTGAAATATGAAACTAAGCATTATCATCATGCATATCCATCACTTTTGTTTGTTAACCTATCTGGACTGAGAGCATTTGGAGGGAGAGCCGTGGTGAGCATCTGGCATGTACTAGAGTAGCTGAGATATCTTCAAAAGGACCATATTTTAAAAAGTTCATTCCAACAAAGATGAACTAGAATGGACTCCCTTCAAATATAATTCAATCATTAAGTGACTAATTTAACAAAACATGTGGAATCTGTTTATGCCCTCCAAGAAGCACTGATTTTATTATACCAAGGTTTAAACAAAGTTCTGAGCCATGAGGACTCAATATATCAGATCAACCATTTAACAGCTGGAAGTTGACGCATGCAAATTTTTATCAGCTGAAGAGCTTTTCCAGTAAATTTGGGTTTGGGTCCATGAGTTGCTCTTCATCTTTTGAGGGCCAGTTAATGCTCACAGAAGTCACTAGGAACCGAGAACACACATGCCATGCACGACCTCACTGTCTTTCAGTCATTCACCGACCTATTGATGCTGTTCATATACGCAACAATGCCCTTTGAACACCCACAGAGGCCATTTATTCAGTGGGGTCAGTTACTCAACGGAGTAGAAATCACTTCATATTGTAAAGGATCAACTTACAGATGAGTTAAACCCCAGTTAAACAAATTGCACCCAGTTCACGTGGTCTTCACAATAAACCAATAAAACCTTCATTTTTAAACGGAACTAAGTAACTGCATAGGCAAAGGAACATGTGTGGGGAAACTTTGACATAGAATGAACAGCCTTACCCCTTCAGCCCTCAGGGCTCCAGATCTGCCATTCTATTAGACAGATGTCGTGTTGCAAATCTCTTTTCACCCTATGGCTCTCCTCTTGGGGTCAGCTCACGTGTAGGAACATAAAAGATCTTGTCTTGCCACAGGACTTATTCCTAGAAATTGTTGCTCGCATCCTCCACAAGGATATCATGAGAGGTCCAAACAACCATACCAATGATTCATATGTCAAAACTCTTGTCACAGACTTTTGAAATAAATCTCCTGAGAGAACCATTCAGTGACTACATTACCAGTGTTTTTAGTGAAGTATTATACACTGCCTATTTGAGGCAACACAATTTTTTGTGTAGTCTTTTATGAATAACAGTTATCCCTCTTTAGCTTGCTGACTGGAGACCCATAAAAAATCCATATGGGGGATTTAAGTTAACTCCAAACCAAAAGTTTGCAACATTTTCTGACTAATCAGACAAATTAAAATATTTAATTTGGAGTTGGAAAAAAGGAGGCAGGACTAAATCATATGGCCAAGTTCTGCCCAACTCCAGATTCTCATTTCAACCAGGCCTCTTTAAATAAAAATGCAGGATTGGATTCATCTGTAGCACTAAGGAAGTCATTGCTGCTCTGCTTACTCAGTGAAACAGCAACACTACAACACCACAGTCTTGGAAGACTCACTACCTTTGCATTTCATAGGAAAGGGTGCAGCAAATTAAAACATCTGCTGTTTCTGAATTCCTCAAGTTGTCGAAAAGGAACTGCTAATATTTAAAATTATAAACATATGAACATAACGCTACCCACTTTTAAGGCAAGAAAAGTCAAACTGAAGTTTTTAAATCTACATTCTCCAAATACAACATTTCATTAGTTACATCAGTATTATTAGCCGAAGCCAGCTGCTTGTCAATGAGTGCTGATCCAACTGAGAAGGAATGTCACTGCATCTGTTTAGGACAATAAATTAGAATCAAAAATAAAAAGAAATCTTACAGAATACATCAGCAAAGAGTTCATAAATGGTCAGTTGGACAAGAGAATACAGAAATCAGTGTTCGTTTGACTATTAGGAGGAATGACTGTAACCATTTATATTGAAAGGAAAAGCACCAACAGGGCAAGGACAAGGGTGCTAATACACTGATGAACAGAACCAGGGCTAAGGGAAAGGATAGAGATGTCAAGTATGTCTGAGCAAGGTAGGCTGCTGCTACTCAGGACATACTGCCAGTACAGGTGAGCAGGTGTCACTTGTAGGGGACCTAAAGAAAAGAGGGATACCTGCAGAGTGAGGGGAGAATGCGTGTACATGTGGAGAGAGAGAGCACTACAGGTGCTATGCCTTGTCTGGGAACGCTACTGGATGTTGGAAAGAGTTACCTGTTAATCCTAAAATAATATTTCTCTTATTCACTGGAGTGGCGCAAATATGACATGAGTTTTAATGTAGCATTTTTATTTTAGCTACTCCTGAAGGCACAATTTGAGCCTAGCTGCCTGGAGGCGCTGAACAAAACACTTAAAAAATGGCCTTTGTCTCAGGAAACATAAAGCCTGTTAAAGCTTGCTGTTCTTGGATAATATTCTGAGGAATGACAAATAGCATTGTGATCAAAATGTTGGTTTCTTAAAAGTCTGTATGTCCTTTCTGAATACAAGCAAACCTTTTATGAAATTTCAGTCCACCACAATTATAACCACTTTTTCAAAGAATCCTCACAGAACCACAGTTCTGTCAGCGGATATACAACTCATCCAAGTACATGCAAAGAGAGAAGCATAGTGGAACAGAAGAAATCACTCAGTAAAAGTCCTTGTATTAACACTGGGACAAGAATTTATTCAAATGCTAGGAAATTGTAACTCTATCTCCAAAATTTTCTTAACTAAATTAGAAATCAAAGTCTTCAGCTTCTTTATTAGTTATGCGGTAGCAATGAAAGGAAAATCGCAGCCTCTACCGAAGTTAAAATTCATCTTCAAAACCCTAGTGAAATTAAGCTTTTCTTTCTAGGCTTCCTCCTTGGCTGCTTCTTATGATCAGCCCTGAAAATTTCTAGAGTCCTGGTTATCTTTCCTGGGTTTAATCCAATCCTGATGGAGGCTGAGAGGAGTCTTTGTCCCGTTCCTCCCCGGCATCCTATCCCAAGGGACTTTTCTAACCCGGACTCAAGCTAAGCTACACCAATGCAAGCCATTGACAGAAGTTCTTCTATACCTGAATTGAAATTACCTACTCTGTGCAGTGCATCATGATGAGCACTTTGCAAATATGTTAAGGAACCAGAGCCAGAGAAATTCTCAGCCTAAATACATTAACTATATTTGTCTCGGATGGATTAACTGTACAGAAGAGGAGGTGGTTGTCTCTCTCTCACGTACCAGTTGGCTTTCTCTCTGCTTTGAGTGGTAGGCATAAGGCTTCATCAGCGGTCCATGTGACCATAAAATATTGACTAGAAATAACAACGGATGTGCAGGATCTCTTTCATTCTGGCAGTGGAGCTATATCAGCATGGTACATGTTCTCCCTTTTCTTCTTCTCACATTCTCACACAAGACCAGCAGAGGTTTTTTACAAAGTACTTATCTAGAACAAATTTTCACAGATATATCAGCAAAGGGAATATAATTGACCTTCACTGGTTATACAAAGCAATGCCTTTTAGAATTTTGCACTGAAATAGCTGAAAGACAAAATCTTGGTAAAAAGTCAAGTGTTTTTTCCTGTTTATAGAACATTTTTTTTTGCATGGAGTTTTATCTTGAACAATAATTCTGCATTCAAGGTCTGATGTGACTTTTCTACATGTAATCATATTATCTTCCCACCACAGAAAGTAAGAATGTAAATATGACAGAGCTATGGGGCTTTTATTTAGAAACCATGCATTTTGTTGTTTGAGTTCCTGAATTGTCTTGAACCTAACCCAGCTTGTTATGAGCATTAGAAAAGAAATCCATCTGGGCAAAAACCTTGTTGTACAGTAGTATGGGGTCATATTCCCAGAAACTCAGTTCATCTAGTCAGTACTCCGCTTTTGAAAGGGTGATTGCATGCCTTTCAAGGATAAGCATTTAGAAGTTTAATTATTCAGTCTATAGCAACAGGTTCTGTAGAGAGCTTGTAATTCATGCAGCTGTTACCTCTGGCAAGATCCTCCCTGATATTTGGTAAACCATGCACACATTTCAATCTACCTGGCTTACTTGAAGGCAGCTAATAACATCCCGTCTTTCTTAGGTGGATAGTGAATGTGACTATATATGCTTATATTCTTGGCTGTGCACAATAAAAACTCTCATGTGCCCCTAATGATTCATCTTGACTAGATGAATTTATAATGTTTGTGCTTTCTAAATGCTCAGGCCAGGACTTGCATTTATGCCAGTCACCTGCAATGCCTGGTATCCATATGACCAGCTTCTCCAGTGTCACCCTGTTGTAAATCGTGGAAATAACAGAAAGCATTTCATATTACTTCCTTAGCCAATACTAAAAATCTGGCCTACTGTTTTCAATAGCTATAGCAACTGAAACTATTCCTCCTGTAAAGAAGTAATTCTATTCTTGTTTTGTCTTACCTTTCCCCAGAATATTCTTATTAAATTCATATAAGCATCTCTTTGTAACAGGCTGATTAAAAGAGAACTGCATTTCATCCTGAGCTCATGCGCAAATATTTCCTCAGTT
This sequence comes from Cnemophilus loriae, assembly GCA_013397755.1. Taxonomy (NCBI): domain Eukaryota; kingdom Metazoa; phylum Chordata; class Aves; order Passeriformes; family Corvidae; genus Cnemophilus; species Cnemophilus loriae. The sequence goes on from VZTF01003389.1 coordinate 397,150, forward strand.
AACACATCTCTCCATTCCCAGTAGGATTAGATCATTGTACGTCTAATATTTCATAAGAATTTGCTGCTGGTTTGATAAATTGAAAAGATGGCATCTTCTTTACCACAAAGTCCTTTGCCTCACCAAAAAAAAAGGGCCATACTGTAATAAATAATAAATATACAGTACAGCTTCCTAAAACAGATTCCAAGAATTTTATGTGCTGTAATTTAATCCTTAGAAAACCAGAGGATATTAAATGAACTAAACTGTCTTAGCCAGAAATCTCTGATTTGGGCTGCTCTTTGATGTTTATATCTGAAAGTCTTTGATGTCTTAAAATTGTTTCAGAAATTAGAAAAAAATCTTGACTTTGTAAATCATTTCGTGATTACATAAATGACAATATGATGATGAATGGCACAGAATTTACAAAAATGAATCATTTCTCTGAATATTAAGTTAATCAAAAAGCCAAGACTGTCTAGTATGAGCTCCCAGTGCTTTAAAGATCCTTTGGCATTCCAGATGCACAATGAAACAAAAATAGTGTAGCCTTATTATGAGCACCTTTCCACATCTGCAATCCTGTTATACAATAAACTCTTGTTCTTTTGTAGCGAGATTGCACTGGTTCCTTTTTTCTTTCTTTTTTATTATTAATTTGAAACATGTGGGGAGAGGGTAATCCAGTAAGCCATAGGCATTTCATATCAGGGCTTTCATGCAATCACATGTAACGTCAACCATCTGGGTGGAAGGATAGATAGAACTTGCTTTATATCAATAGACTGTGAATGATAGCAAGGAGCAGAAAGAGTAGAGTTCTAATGAATATTATATATTTACTTCCACAAACATAGGCCCATTGATGGAATAAACTGGTTTTGCTATTAAATAAAATACAAAGCACTAGGCAATGTTTGTTGCGTTTACAACATTTCAAATGTATAACATTGTAAGTGGATGCAAATGGGTACATGCGAAAAATAAAAGAGAACAAGTCGCATGCATGTATATGTGTAAAAAGAGAGATTTCTGCCAGCAATGCATTTTTCTGATTGGTAAATAAATGCCTTTTTGAAATTTACCAAACCTAGTGATTAGGTAGACAATTAAAAGATAATAATTTAGAAACCAGATGTCTGCTTTCATTTTGCACAAACAGAAAACATTTTCTCTGAAAACACATTCATTTATTGTTTATTTTCAAAGTGAACTTTAAAATTAAATTACAGTGCTTGGAAGAAAAAAAGATTAAATAGACATCTGAAAGAAATAGAATCTATTTATAATTTTACCTTTTTGATGTCAGAAGATATCCTAGAGGAAAGCCTTAGGGATATAAATTCTTCTCAGACTTATAGTAAAGGCATGCAATTTTTTAAGATGCATTATCCTGTATCAAAGTTTTTTGAAAGCCTGATAAAAATTTAAGAGTTCATGCATCTAAAAGATTAAAACCAACAACCAATGCAAACAGTTAAAATTATTTACAGTCCTGTGAAATCCAAACTGCACACATGTGGAGTACTCTGTATGTTGTAAAAACTGCAGTTCAGTCTGGAATTCTGTACAATAGAAGTGGAGAGAAAAATATATGACACATAATATCTTTGCCTGTACAGTACAAATTAGTGAGTTTCTACTCTGTGTTTAGGTAACATATTGTCTAATCATTAAGACAAATCTACGCTGATGTTTTCTTTTAATAAAGAATTCCAGGTGTTTATTCTCTGTTCTCTACAAATGACAGAATAGGAACAAATTCCAAGGTAAGAAACTGAACACTGAAATTATGCTCTGTTTGCATGAATAGTTTTGTAAATAAGATATTAAAAGGCTAATCTTCCAGATTAGTTTTTTAGATAGTTAATAGTTTGACTGACTGTTTATTGTTGCTGCTGCTCGCGCGTGAGTAGTGAGCATTCTACACAGCTCCCAGGCATTCAATACTTCATTTTAAAGAAGAACCAAAGCCGTAAACCAGCAAATCACTTTATAACTTAATAAGTTCTCATCACACTTGAAGTGAATGGCATTACTTCTGTATGGATATCTATGAACACAAATAAGTGGTTTGCCTTTTTGGTACTAAAAATCTCAGACCTATTGCATTAAAATATTCTGCTGTGTTTCATGGATATTTTCTCAGATTCCATGAACTCAAATACATTCAAGAGCTTTTATTTTAACTGAAATACATTCTTCTGTGGAAACTTTTTCAGAAACTGAGGACAAGGGGACATGCCTTATACTTCTGTGGGGAAGAAGTATGCTCTTTCAAAGGAAAAAGACAATGGGGTTCAGAACTCCAGATTCCAAGGATCAGAATCGTAGAAATGCTGTTTGCAGGGGATATTTAGAGGTCTCTCCCACACAAGTTTACTTTTGCTAGCTAGCACTAGTTCAGGCAAGACATATCTTAGTGCTACCCTGCCTAGGAAGCTCACAATTGAAGACTCCCTATCCTCTTTGGGCAGCCTCTTTCAGTGTTGTACTACCTGTCTGCCACAATTAAGATGTTTTTGTCATCTTTGTATCTCCCCTTCTACTAGTTGCAGGTTGCTAGGTTGCCCCCATGCCCGCCTAATATAGTCCAATACATGGTCTACCTTCTTTGCAGTTTGCAGTACTGGTTTACATTCCACCTGTAGTCCATCATAACCTTGTCATTTCCCAACCTGTATGGGTACAGGAGGTTGTTCTGACCCAGATTCAGAATTCTTATGACGTTTATGTTGGTCCAGTTCTCAAGAATCCTTCGAATTAAAGTTAACACTTCATGTTAATCATTCTTCCTTATTAGTAATATCTGCAGATTTACCTGAGGACATATTCTGTGTCGGCATCTAAGCTGTTGATGGAAATGCTGAACTATATCAGCCCCAGTACCAAACCACAGGGTACTTTACTTATTACTAACTGGAACTCAAAGCGTTGATTCTACTACACTTTTACGGTGGTGGTAGAACCAATTTGCGATGCATTTAACAAATTGTTCTGTCAGTCCATACTTCCTCCGCTTCCACAGAGAATCCTTTTAGGGACAGTGCCAAAAGCCATCCTGAAGACTGGGCATCTGTTGTTTTCCTCCTGCATGCTCAACGTGCCATCTCATGACAGCAGGCAACGAAGCTGGTCAAGTCTGAACTAGTTATTCCTGATTACTTTCATGTGTTTGAGGATGGATTCCAAAGGGATGTGCTTTGCAGTCTTTAAAGGGATTGATATGCCCTAAAATTCCCCAAGTCCTCCTTTCATTTTTCCTAAAGATACACATGGTGTTAGCCATTTTTGGTTGCAAGAGATTCCCCTGATAACCACAGGGTTTTTTCAGAGACTGTAACATTGCAATCTCAGCAGCCGGCTCTTCCAGTGGCTTTGGATGAATGCCATCCATCCCCACTATCTTTAAATTTCTGTCAGCAATACTTATCCTGTTTCTACTGCATTATTTGGTTTCCATCTCTTCACCAAATTACATTGGTCAACAAGAGGTGTGAGCTCAAGCGTTGCCTGTGAAAACCAAGACAAAACCCACAAAGTCTACTTCAGCTTCTTCTGTATCATTTCTCAGTAGCTTTTCTACCTCAACAAACTCACATTTTTCCTTAACTTTACTTTGCAACTAACTTCAGAGTCCTGTTCTATCACCTTTTATGTCCCTACCTACTTTTAGCTCAGACTAGATATTGGTCTTCACATTGTCTCTAGATACAAAAGAAATGTACTATAAATGTGCTTTTTCATTTGTTTTCTTTCCACTTCTTGCATGTTCTCATTTCATTTCAATTAATCAGAAAGATTCCCATTTAGCTAAAAGAAAAGCTAGTAAGAGGTCTTAGACCAGTCAAGTGGCTGCATTGTGTGTGCATTGTTCCTGATGTTCCAATCATCACTTTCTGACTTGTGAAGCTGAAATGAAAAAGGATTTCCATAGGCTGACGGACAAAATTGGCTTCTATGTCTTCTTGGTGATTTTCTGTAAGCAATCTGCTCAGGAAACATGAAAAGTAAAATGGGAAACAGTGGCAGACAAAATCTGAAAAGTCCAGGTTCCAGAAGGGACCCACTCAGTTCTTTTGTCTTGTTTTCTCAGTCAGCGTTTGAGAATTTCTCTCAGCTGGGGGAAAAAAAAATGCGTTTTTTTTTTAAATCTTTGACTTCTAGACCTTTTCAAGCTCTTATTTTTCTAAGAATTTTCTGTCAACCTCAAGATCAACTACATAGCAATATCACTAACTGAAAACAGCACCTGTAATTGTAGCTGCAGAACAGTATTGCAAATTTCTTGTTTTTCACCCCTCTGAGAATTATTTTGTGAGAGTTCTAACATGCCTATATATGGCTAGTGAGAAATTTTGCTGAATCCATTGTCACTGAAGAGAGCACTGGGTTAAGTATGTCTCTCAGTAACTGTATGCTGCTACCTAGATCTGCAGTTGGTTTCATCCAATTCTTAATTTTAATTTTTGGTAAGATAATGATTTTGAATATTAAAAGGCTATTAGCTAGAACTCCCTGCCCTCCCAACTTCTTAAAGTCATTGTTTCTATGTTTGTCTTTGAATAATAAATCTAATAATACCAACTCTATGAAAAATACACTATCCAGTTAAAACACATGGTTTAAAATATTCTGGAGAAATTAACTGCATTACTAAATAGCAAATGAAAAAAAAAAAAGAAAGAAGAAAATATGTGGTTGCTTCAGAATGCATTAAGAAACTCCCTTTCAACACGGGCTCAGAGGAATGAATCAAGAAATCCTGGAAAAAAATCTCTCATAGCAATAAAGACGAAACCAAAACCACCATGTCTAATCTTCGACATCCTAGGACACTCCTTCTGGCTGACTACTGTGCACTAAGGTATATCAAGTTTTTAATTCACAATGCTGATTTTCTACCTGAGCTAAATTAAATGAGATTATATGTCCTATTTTGCTTCTGAAAAATAAGAAAGAAAATAGATTCGCTCGATTAGTCAATATTTCTGGAACTAAAGATGAAATGGATTGATCCATTCCTAACTTATTTTCTCTGGATCTGGTCTTACAAATGAGATAATCCCAGAGAGGTTTAGCTTTGAAAGCAAAAGCAAGTGATTTGACTTTCCCCGAGTTTGTGAGCCAGGATTACCTACCAATTAAAGAATTAAGCTAGTAGACCACAGACAGTGGGTTTTTTCTTAGCTTTGCAACTAATGTATTTTGATAACCCAATGTGAATAATTGACCCTGCTTCTCTTCAGTTTATCCTTTCACAAGGTGATATACTCACACGTTTTGCAGGGGTAGTATTTAGATGACTTTACTTGCAATTTAGACCCTTTCTACCAATGTTTGAATAGAAGCAAACATGAAAAAACAGACTAACAGAATAATATTACTTTTGACAACTCACTTACTCTAGTGTTAGCAGAACATGCCATAGCCAGGACCCTGTATTTATGTGGGCAGCAGAAAATTTCTGCAGGTCTTTCTTTATGTGTTTACATAATTGCACTTGTGGTCTGGGGATGTTTTAAATGCAAGGATGGAGTTGCCCATGACTCACAAAGCCCTTCGTGCAAATGAATTGACGCTGTTGTTTGTCATTGTTAGCCTGGGTGAAATCCCCAGTGGGGAGTGAGACTTCATTATTTAGTAATTCTCTGAAGTTGGGCAAATCTGAAGCAAAGATGATCTGGGACAGGACATGAAGAAATTGCGTTTACATCAGTGAGTTCATAGAATAGGTGGACTATGAGTTCTCATTCCTTCCTCTCTAGCTTTTAACATACACTTGGATGCATTTTTTTATCTACTATTTGCTTTCAAAATTTACTACTTATGTATAGTTTTATTTGCTATTGTGCCCTCAGATCATGGTGTCTGTGAGTAGCACTACAATAGTTGCTATGGCTTTTAGGTTCAGCCTTTCTATGTTATATTTTCCCTTCACTGGACAGAATCTGGAATTTGAAAAATTAAAAACATTTTCAATGACAATATCTTTGAGCTTCATCTGTGTGTGGTAGCCTTGCCAGAGCCAGCTCTACCCTCCTACTAAACCTCCAACCTGCTGGTGCGGTAGGAAAGGGTCCACCTTCCCTCCACACCACTGCCATCAAGGTAGCATAGACTCACAACTCCTCCTTGCTCTTCTCCAGCTAGGCTACAGCTCTGTTGAGCTCTTTCTCCTTTTAAAATACGCTCTTTTTTTGGTCATGAAATGCATGAAAATTAATCTTCGTCTCATTCTCTGTTAATGCTAAAGTGTCCAGTAATGTCTGAGCTTTCCCTCTTACTAGTCACAGAAGAAATATGAAGGAAGATTCAGCCCTTGCCTGGAAGATCTTCTAATCTAATATGTGATGCAAAGCAACACGTTTGTCATAAATCAGAAGGCATAGTAGAGGAAAGTCTCCCCTTCCTCGTCATGATGGGGTGGGAATGGGAGGAACACTTCACCTCCACAAAAGTCATGTCTGGTCTTCCTTGATACTCAGGGCCAGGGTAGCACTTTCACAGGTATTAATATACTCAACTGATCCTTATTTAGTTCCAAAAACCTTTTACTCATTCATGACAATTATTGCCTTTTAACTACTGATAAGCACCAAACTCTGTGCTATACCAATATTTCACTTTTGCCATAACCTAAAATAGAAAATAGGAGGAAGGATAAAAAGCAATGGAATGACCCACCTACAAGGAGGAGAAAAGACAGTTTTAGTGTAGCTGTTCAAAAAAAAACTGGTATCTTGACTCATTTTATATTTCTAATAACCTCAAAAGATTAATATGTTATTTACTTTTACCCAAAATAAATAAAATAGTAGACACTGGTATCCACGTGTCAATGTGTCTATGGCACAACTACGTGCAAATTTCTTTTTTTTAATGAATAGCACAAACAGGTTTCTGAAAATGAGATATTATTTTGTATACTAATGAGAATAAACAAAGGCAGCTCAAATAATTTTTAAAACCTACATGCAAATTCTCCAGCATGTAGTGAATCATGTACTCGAAAAAGACAACCTTACACAAGATTTTGAAGTAGCCGAATGCTTACCTTGCCCAAGATTTTTCTGTCAAAATGGTAGATTCTCTCACCTCAGTTGGTAGTGAGCAACATCTTTCACCACCTTTGAAACATTTTCTAAAGAAAGTGCAGATTCAGGAACATTCGAAACATTTAATCTCATACTTATGAAAAATATTAAAAGTAAAAAGAAGACAAATTAGTGTTTTCTATGGCACAGATTATTAAAGATGTAGTAGACTGGCAAAGTTTTTACTGTGAGCTGAGCATGAAAGGTATTATAAAAACATTTAGGTTAGTTTCTTTCCCTACACACATACACATGAATCAAACAAATGGGTTAAAAAACATATGATTTAAGAAAATGGCTTTGGGCTTCTTTACCTTCTAATGTTAAATCTATAGAAAGAATATATATAACTAATGCCAGTTCAAGTAACTTTAATATTGCTGTTAATATTTTTTTTAACTAATAACAACTTGTGTTGTACACATCAATTACGTTGACATCGATGATCCCTTTTTATTCTGTAATCCAGTCAAAATTATTGTATGTAAACAAAGCAATTGGGAATGAACTGATTTCCTCATCCTTCAAAATACTGAAAATTGCATATTTTTCATAGGAGTATACTTTTAAATACCTCATTTAAGACCTACCCTTCTAGAGCAGACTACAAATTATATGGCTTCAAATATTCTAGATTGCTTATACCTTCCTATTAATATTGCCAAATTTCTTAGTGGTTCTACTCATGCTTGACCATGGTAAATTAGTGCAGCCCTGAGCTGTTGTGCCCGGGGTTGGATAGCCCCAATAGCAAGTGAAAATGGGCTCAGTGGTTAGATAGAGAGACAAAGAGGGCAGATAGAGCAGTGAGAACGAGGAGTTTGGGGAAAAGACTGATGAACCTCAAGAGGTGAGAGGACTGAAGCCCAGGAAGGTAAAACTAAACCATGTTCCACATGGAAAGTAAGGTAACCAGCCTCTTTTTCTCAGTCTCAGAAGTAAGACCAGTTTTCTCCAGCTCCCCGAGCCTCTGAGCTGGAGGACAAGGATAGGGAGCAGAATGAAGACCCCATAACCCAAGGGGAAATGGTCAGCAACCTGCTGCATCACTTAGCCACACACAAGGCTGTGGGGCTGGCTGGGATCCACCCAGGGGTACTACCAGAGCCGGCAGAAGTGCTCACTGTGCCACTTCTCATCATTTACCAGCAGCTCTGGCTAACCAGGGAGGTCCCAGGTGACTGGCGGTCATCAAATGTGAGGACCATCTACAAGAAGGGTCGGAAGGAGGATATAGGGAAGTACAGGCCCGTCAGCCTGACCTTATTCTGGGAAAGGCCATGGAGCAGATCATCTTGAGTGCCATCGCATGGCATGTACAGGACAGCAAGGGGGATCAGGCCCACCCAGCAGGAGTTTATGAGCGATGCTGCCAGCAAGTATCTGTGAAATCTTCTGGCAAAGCACATTACCTTCCCCCAGAACCTGATGGCAGAGGGAGGAGAAGATTTGGCTGCATAATTTTAAAGACAGTAAGCAGCACAACGGACCTAAAGATTTCAGCCCTGCCACTGACACACATGGGAATAATGTGATGGAACATAGGATGGAAACTTTCATTTTACAGCTCAATTTAAAAAAAATCTGGCAAATAGCAGTAACACTGGAATATATTTTTTAAATTACATTTGCAGAATCAAACCTTTTAGATTAGTAAGCAATCAAGGCTTACTTCACATTGTTAATAAAAACAAGTTCCAGATATATATTAATAAATCACTTGATGAACATATATTACATATAATTAATATAAAAATCATATGTCATCCATGGACGGACTAGGTCCTCACAGCTGAATACTTTAATGGGATCTTCCTAAGGTTAAAAATCTCTATAACACAAAAGGTTCCAGAAGTTAAATTCTAGATAATTCAAATTGGAGCTCTCAGTTCCAATTTACCTTATTGTTCTATTTGATTTAATTCTTCTATTACTGTTTAACATTTGTTCTGTTCCTTCCTGCTTTCCATTTGCAAACAGGAACAATACTTATTCAATCCACATCTACCAAGCATATAAATATGGCAGCTGCTAAAGCATGTGAAATGTTTTCAAAAGCGAGATTTTAAACCTTATTTTTAATCATGACTTATTTACCACAGAAAAAAGAAAAAGGGTCAATCACTAAGCAAAAACAAGCAAACACTATTCATAATATTAGCTGCTTCCAATGTGTTGAATGGAAATTAAATGAAAATTCAGTCGGAAAGATATTATGTGATACTGTAATTGTGGGCTATTGTCATAGATATGCACAAAGACACAAGCTGTTAAGAGCTGTTAAGAGGGACTATGAAGAAAAGCAATTCCATACCCTCATGAGAATACCATAGCCAGAAGCTAGCAAGGCAAGGCTGGGAAGCTTGGCAAAGGAGACCTGTTTTCTGGAGATGAGTTTCAGTTCAGTCTCCTTTCTAGTTGCAGGAGATACACCTGTGAACTATAAAAAAATCTGTAAATTCCAGAAAAAAATAGGGAAAAAAAGGAAAAGCATGAATCTTGGTCTGCCATCAAACATACATTTATTCTGTTGATATATAAGTAAAATCTAAATAATTGTAATAAAGATCTGGAAAAAATCTAGACTTCTAGGTTAAGAATACATATTTTATTGCATTCCATTTCAACAAAAAATATTTATATAACAAAATCAAGATTAAAGAAGCCATGTTTGAATAACATTACATTTTTTCATGCATGCTGACAAAAAGCCAGGAAATTCAAAGTTAAGTTTGACATTCCAACCTTAATGCATGTCCTGTTCTCAATCCCTCCCACCCCTAAGGTTATGATTAAGGGAAAAAGTATCATTCTTAAAACTTTGCAAGCATGATGAATCCCATCACACCCTAACCGCAGCTGTTCATTTCATTTGTCTATGATTTACCCAAGATTACAGTTTCAAACTTTTTCTTCATCATTTGGTCCCGTATGGGAGAATATCAACAGTTGCTTCTTTAAACTCTTCAAATGGTGTGTAATACCACTGTAAATAAAAATGAACTGCATTTTACCAGCAGCACATACCTAGTTTTATTAGGTTTTGCCCAAAATATTGATTTTTCCTAATGATTTCCTGTGTCACGGAATAATGATGTTACTGAATGTCACATTTTTGTCTGAGAGAGCCAAGTTGTGAAATCTGATCTTTGTAAGTAGGTGTTTTTATTCAAATTGGAGTCCTGTTAAAGGCAGGCTGTGACACAGGAATGCATTTATACAGTCAGATGCACGTAGGATCAGTGCCTGAAGTTACTGATAGGATCAGACTGTAAAGCTTTGGTTCACTAGATATATTCTGGTTTTCAGAACAGAACTAGTCCATCTGCTGAACTAGTTAGCTGGACTTCACCTGCTTTGTGAGCAAGGATTTCATACATCGATCATCAACATAAGCAATAAAGTTAATTCTTAAACTCTCTATACAGGTAAACTATTCAGAAAAACAATTTGCAGAGAATTCTTACAGATTCAAACTCTAGTCACTGCACCAAATACACCCAGCTGTGTTTGCCTACATACTCTGGATATACATCTAACTGGATTTTTTTCAGTCTTTATTCCTATACTGCTAATTCTAGAGCTAAGGCTCATCCTACAGAACTGAAGCCGGTATCTCCAACCTTCTCAGACTGTCCATCAGGAGAGACAGATGTCAAGTGGACCACGATGTTCACTACAGGTGCTCCTATCTCTGCGAGAATCAGAATGTCTTCATGATAACTTGATGCTTGGGTAAGATCCAGCAGTTAGATAATATGAGTTCATTTCTAGTATCCATATTATCTTTCTTAACTAATGGGATTGACCAATTCTTTCCACAAATGAGATCTAGGGAAGTCAGACTGAGGTAACTTTGTCCTCATTTCCGTACACTTCACCTGTCTCTAGCGTACCAAAGGCTTTCCCAGCTGCTTAGGCCAGCAAAGCACTGGTTCCTATCATCTGTATTAGCTTTGACCTTGACTTCATCAGCCTCCTCCTTTCTGGTTTTGTTGCAAGGCACAGAAAAAGTACTGACCAATTCACAGACTCCATCTGTTTCTGTTATTCAGGCCAGAGTTTGAAAACGACAGCAACTGTCCAGCTATTAATGAATCAGTTAAAGGAGAGAAGATTTTTTTTCCATTCTACAAGGAAAGTGTAGACATTTTTTTTCATATCTAACTTTTTGTGGTTTCCAAAGCAGACAGTATCTTTCAGGTCCTTGCTTAATGAGTCGTATCTGATGGAGAGTACCTACATATTTCCGCATCTCGGGATCACCACTGACTTCCAGTGAATTTTCCAGTAAAGTCCAGGTCACTGTTAAAATCTATAGCATCTCATTTAATAATTCCAAGTTATCAGAGAGGCTGTATTTTCCTGTGTGACACTGTGGGCAGTTATCAGCACAGGTACACAGCACACGAGGTGATAAAAGGAGTAAAGCTATTCCCATAAAAGTGCACTGAGTTAAAATACTTGTTCCTGCTAGTACAAAGGATATTTGAGTTGTTATATGTGGAGACTTGTTAAGAGAAAATGATTTTCAAAACTGTTGACGACTGGAACATAATTAGGGCTTGGCAGAAAAGCATATGTATGTTTTTCTGATCAGGCTAATAGATCAGAAAAGTTGTTGTGGCTTGAGTTTTAAACACAAACCTTACATGAGTGTCAAGAATCATGTTACAGATATTTCTGAAGAATAATTTTGGAAATAGCTGCACAGTGGTTTGAATTTGTAGCCATCAGTTCTCAGCATCTTTAAGCATCTTGCAAGCAAATTTTTAATTGATAAACTAGTGAAATGAAAAGATGGGATAAGAGAGGGATGAAGGAAGGTGGGAGTCATAGAGCAAACTACATTCATATTTAAAACAAACCTAGAACACACTTTAGGTCACCTAATCTGGTCTGAGAAGATTTTGGAGTAACAAAGCAGACTCTTACAAGAGTTCTTTCTGCTTCTCTGACATCCTTACTTTGTCTAGGCACCAAAAACCTGTGTTTTGCAGCATTGCATATTCATTATACATTTCCTCAACTCCATGCTTTCCCCAAAGTGACAAAAATCACTAAATAAAAAAGTGCCACATATCAGTGGTATCACAGTTCATTGAGTTTATTCCATATAATCTAAAATAGTTAACATAAGAGAAAAATCAATATTTTAGCAAAAAAATAAGAAGGAATAAAAAAGGATAAAAAGTAGAAAAAAAAAAAGTTTGACAAGAGGATTCACCTTTGTGAGAAGTCTTCATTTTCTGCTAGGACCTCCTGGTCCTGTCTGTTCTGTCTTTATTGCTTCCTTTAGGAAGCATCAATCTTTTATGGTTTATGTTATATGACTTTGTCATATGTTATATGTTATATTATTAGCTCGAAAAGGTTCTCCCTTTACGTTCTTGCGATTTAAAACTCTTTCAGCTCTGGTTGTCTTTGTGTCCTTCAAAAATCTGCAACTAGAGAGGTGAGTAAGAGCTTCTTTCTGAAGACACCTTGGTGAAGGGCAGGTCTGTCTTCTACTAAATGCTAGTTTCCTACCAGATGGCAAATTCTTGTGAAATTTGACACAGAGGTGATGAATTCACACTTCTGCATTATTTTATTTCATTATCTGAAGCAATTATAGTTCCACAATAATTTTGAATTCTGTAGTGACATATCTTTCCTGGCATCTGTCCTTGATTTATACCTCCGTGTCTTTAAATGAAATGCTTGTCACCTCACCTAAAAGGAGCCCAAATAAGTCACGGTCCTTTGTGGGTCAGTCACAAATCTAGATCTGATCTTTCTTCCACCGAATGTTTTTATATAACACAACATTTACAGCTTTTCAACTTACTTTTGGATGCTCTCTAGGCAACACCTCTCTCAACAGATGATTTACACCTTTTCCTTGCCCCGTTGCTTCATTCACCAGGTGTTTTATTGAACCATGTTTGCTACAAATAAGCAATCCTCTGAGCGGCTCTCTCCTTGCTCGCTAAGCCCTAGTAAGAATGAGGGCAGTCCCCCTGTTCTTCGCTATTTACCCAGCCTTATCCAGGCAGTCGAAGCAGCCGCGGTGCCGCCCATCGCAGCAGCGGCGGTGGTGACGGCGGAGCAGGATGGGGAGAGGTTGGTTGTCGGCCTGGAAGAGAGGGTGGTGGCGATGTCCCCCTCCGGTACCTGCAGTGCTGCCACGGCCACGGGGTCCGGCTGCCCCTGTCTGGAGCTGTCCAACGTACCTGCGCTCCCGCGCATCTTCCGCAGACCGCGCACCCCGTTCGCCCCCGCCCCTGGGGAAAAGGGGACGGAAAGTGACTTTCCCGCTGCATCTTTCCCAAGAAACGGGATGCGTAGTTCGCTCGCTGAGTTGTCAATGACGGCAAATCCCGGTACGCGGCGGGAAATGTTTGCGGTCCTGTAGGCAAACAGGAAGTATTTTCGAGGAGAGGGATGCTTCGGCCTCCCCCATCCACCTCCTTTGATCTCATGGGCTTTGAAATCCCCTTAGAAATTTGAGGCTAATTAGCTCCAAAGCGAGAGTGACAACAATGCATGACAAAGACGACGATTAGGTTTTAAGAAGGCAGCTCAGGAGTGATGGGCAGCCACTCCCGAGAGAGCTGTGTGTACAAATCGTGTGCCAAAGAAAATCGATCCGATTCAACCGCGGTGTATCTGACACTGCCAGGGGTTGCCAGGGCCGGGCTGTTTATTTAGGCAGCGACTATGGTGCGGCAGGGTGAAGACACAGCCCCTCTTCCAGTCTCCCAAGACAAAAGCAAAACAATCCCTAGCGTCTGTCCTCAAGGAAACCCTGATCAAAGAAAGGTATTTAGCGGTGTCGGACGTGTGGGTGGGTGTGTTCATGTGCATTTCACGGTATTTTGCGCTGCATATCCAGCCTTATCAGTGCGTGCGCTCGAGTCGATTCCTTGTGCTCTGCCGGTGACCGAGACGGCTCTACCGAAGGTGTAAGAGCAACCGCTGCCCTGAGTAGGACCAGCTTATCTTCCTCTCACGGGCAGGAGGAAGGAGTTTCAAAACAAGTGCTGTGAGATTGCGTGAACCGAAATGAGCTTTACGAAGCAGCTTTTACTGGAAAGATGTTTGAACCCTGATTGAAGGGGATTTAGGGGGAATGGAGAGACGATTCCAACAGTTACTACTGGGAATGTAATATCGGGTCCCCTACAATGCTTACTTAGGCTAATGGAGGTCCTGTCATTCAGTTCCCATTGCGCTGGGATACAGGGTAAACATTCCCCGGTGACCCTCTGCGTGCAGGTCCCCTCTTCAGGACATCATTAAAAGCATACATGCAGTTGCCTGACATCAGTTGTCAGGCTGGCTCTCAGGGTTCAGAGATCCCGACAGAAAGCAGGAAAACAAGTCTAGTGGATAGCCGGCTCTGCGTTTGGGGACTTAAAGGAGGCTGAAAATCGTTTGGTTGCGGGTGTGTAAGAAGAGACAAAAGTGCTCAGCAGGTAAGAGCGGAGGGTTTTGCCAAGAAGGAACTGTCCTTGATCGCTGTGACAGGATTCACTCGCTGGGGACTCCTCTCTAGGGAGCGTCCACGCGTCCCCGAGGGCATTGCCTGTCTGCTCTCATCAGCATCACTGCGAGAAATTTTACAGCCGCTCCTTCTAGTCCTGCTAATCCTGTTATCCGGGGGGTTATAAATATTAACGTCGCTGGGGCTGGGGATGGGGGACCAAAATAAGCCCTCTCTGAAGTAAGATGTCAGCCAGCCTTATCCCAGCCCACCAGCTCCCGGGGCTGCTGGATGAGCTGCACGGCAGAACCCCGCAAGTGCCCTGCCCGGAGGGGTTGCTGGGCACCTCGGTGCTGGATTTCGTGGCCGACCTCTCCCTGGGCAACCCCCAGGGAGTCCCCGGGGCCGGAGCGGGCCTGGGGCTTTGCGAGATCACCGCCGGTCCTCCTTTCGGGGACAGAGTCCTGTCGCTTCGGGAGGGGATGGCCCGAGGTTTGCCCCTGGCTGCCTTCGGAAATGGAGATCCCGAAGACGAAGAAGAAGAGGAAGAGGAAAGGATGCGCAGCGCTTCCCTCCTGGACAGACCCAGGAGAAAGCGAGTCATCACCTACGCCCAGCGCCAGGCTGCCAACATACGGGAGAGGAAGAGGATGTTCAACCTCAACGAGGCGTTTGATCAGCTGAGGAAGAAGGTGCCCACCTTCGCTTACGAGAAGAGGCTCTCTCGGATAGAGACCTTGCGCCTGGCCATAGTGTACATATCCTTCATGACTGAGCTCCTGGACGGATGCAACAGGCAGGACGCGAGCTAGGGAGCGCCCGGGCCCGGCGGGATGCGGCTGGGGCCGAGCATCACCCGCGGCAGCGAGCAGGTGGCCTCGGCGCCTCCTTCCTGGGGAAGCAGAGCCATGGCTCCTGCCTCGGCTTCTCACACCGCAGCCACGACCGTGTAGGTGTGGGATGCAAGACCAGGAGTGTTTGGAGAAGCGTGCGCTCAGGTCGGGAGGAGATGGGGAGAAGATGGATGGAGAGGTCCAGTGTTGCAGATTTGTTAATATTTATAATTTTTATAAACGGAAGGGGGTGAAAAAACGAAGGCTCGAGGCCCTTTGGTTTGTGTTATGCTGCCCACTTGCTTTAAAATCTTTCCAATTTGTTGCTGTGGAGGAAGACTGGACCGGGGCAGTGGAGCCCTTCCAACGTGCGGAACGGGTTTCCAGCGGGTTCGGTTCCTGCCCAGCTGCCTGCCAGGGAAATCTCGGCCTGTGCATTTTAACCCAGCGCTTTCTGCCTTTTAAAAAATAAACAACAACTCCCTTTTCTTTGAAATCCTGTCTGCCAAGTCCACGCCGTGTGTCACGGGGCCAGGGAAGCCGAACATCTGGACACAAACGCTTGTTGTCACGATTTTCTTCCCGGGAACGGCTCTGTCCTTGCGTGTGGGCGGCCAGCGCCGTCGCTCGCAGGAGCGCCCCGCCCGGCCCGGCTCGGCCCAGCCCGGCGGGGCGAGGTGCGGCCGGCCGGGATGCTCCGCAGCCTCCCCGGCAGCGGGGGGGCCGACCTGGGAAGCCTTCTGCGCCCTCCTGAGAGAGAAAACTTGTGAGTTTGTGGGCTTTGGTTTAGGGGACGTCAAGAGGAGATGTTTTCTTTCTAACGGCACATCCCTCTACACACACACACCCCCACACCCACACCCCCACACCACGTTTCATCTCTGCAAGGAATAAAAATAATGAAATACATTCTGAAAAGCCGGAGCGGGAGGAAAGGGGGAAGACCTAAGGGGGCATACCGCGGGGATGTGGACAGGGTCCACCCCGGGGATCCCTTTTTAGCATTACCTACTGATGCCTCGCAGGCATCTCTGAAAGGGTGCGAGATGCCGGGAGAGAGGCAGCGGCCGTGGGCGGCCCTGACCGGGCTGGGAGTGGGGCCCAGGGTCTCCCCTAGAAGCCTCTCCGACTCATCTTGATGTGTCTCTGCCCTCCCTTCCCGCTACCCTCCCCACTTCTCCCTGCTGCTGGCACCTTCCTTTGCTGCTGCTGGGAAAGACTTGGATTTCTCCCCGTGATCGCAGCAGGCAGGCGGCAACCATCCTGCTCAGAGCCCGGTCCACCCGCATTAAACTGCCCTTTCAGGGCAGTGGTTATGCGTGGCTTCATAGGACAGCTTTTATCTCCACTATATAAAATTATCGTGATACTAGTAAAATCAAGATTTACCCTGGATTCAGGCTAGTATAGCCAGGATCCTATGTCTCTTTTATTTCTTCTCTCAAGCTTTGTCAGCTCTGCGGTGATTCTTCTTCTTTTTCTCATTCTGTTCACTTTAATATTATCATGAGAGATCTAATATCCTGTATTAATACTCTAATATTCCTTCTCTTTTCACTTGTTTCCTTGATTTATTTTTCTACTTGTTTTTGTTGACCTCCCTGACTCCACACATTGCATCTGCTCTCCATTTGTCAGAATGCTTTTTTTTCCAAGAGGCAGTTGGATACTTAGCGCAGCTGGATCCTTTCTAGGAACTGGGGGGTTTCACCTCCTCAGATGGTTTTGTGCTGTTTTGGGGTTTGTTTTCTTTCTTTTTTTTTCCTAAAAATAAAACTAGAAAAGGAACTACGAATGAACAATGTTCCAAAATCAACAATTGTTCACATAACCCAATCTCATTTTAGTTACCATCGTCTCAAGCAAAATGATGAAGACAAAATCTTTAAGAACAATGAAATATGCAATTTAATATTCATTTCTTACCACTGTTACTCTGTGATCTCTCACAGTATGATTATATAACTTTTCATAATTTTTCTCGTCCATGTTATTAATATTATTAGATAAAATTACAACTTTATAGCACATAGAGTCTTAAGTTAGGAGATTCACAATGTAAACATGTCCGTAACAGATAATTCAAAAATTATTGGTTTTCTCTTCTTGGTTTAATAACAAAACACTGGAATTTGTTCAAGATCCAAGGTTTTTTCATACTTGTGTTAGACACTAGAGAAAAGTAGAAAGATATGAATATATTTTATTTTTAAATACAGATGGATCTTGCATTGTGAATCCTGATTTCTAATGGATCACTGGAAATTTTGCAGCGATACAAACAGTAGTAGCATTCTTCTATGAGCTATTGACACTGAAAACATCAGAAATTAAAAATGCAGTTGTGGCATAAGCCAATGAACACAATATGTAAACAACACAGATAAAATACCAAGATGCATTTTGAGCTGCCCCTGGGCCACATATTGATTTATACGACCTGAGAACCTGATGAAATTGGCTTTTTTTTTGTTTGTTTGTTTCATGCTTTTCCAAAACTGATGAAGATTTACCAAAAAAAGCAGTCTAAATGCAATTTTTTCCAAGGAACCAATGTTAAAACTAAAGCATGTCCTTACACCCATGAAGAGCTCAGTGAAACAGCAAGATGCCATTCTGACCCATCCCTTCGCCTCTGTGGATGTGTTGAAATCCTGCAAGCTCAGTCCGGTAAGAATATAAACCAATTATGGAAACATTGCAGACAAGCTTTTTGCTGGAGTGCAATCGCAGCTCCTTGAAATAACAAAACTGTGGGGTCCTTTCTCCCCTAATCCTTTTCTCAGTCCAAGATAGCTGCATTGTACTCTGTGGAGTCAGTACGGTAAAACAGCCTGTCAGGCTTGGGAGGACAGTGAAATCCCGACCCTAACGGAGTGCAAATGTGCTGCTAACTTCAGCAAGGCTTGGATTTCACTCGCTGGAGTGAAAGGCCTTTCCCTTGCTCAGAATCCCTGCTGCCACCAAGGCTGCGTCCAGCTCCTCGGTCTCCCCAAAGCACAGTGCCATTATCACCGCATTAAGAACAAAAACTGACAGTGTCAATTACTTCTGGGAAAAGATAATAAGGGGCTTTTTAAAGCCTTAGAGCTGTTTGATCATAGCCCATTTTTAGATCCTGGTCTGAGGCTGGTTTGTTTATGTTCTCTTTGGCCACTGAAGACTGATTTTCGGTAGAAATCTGAGTTCCCTTGAAGCTATCATGTTACAATTAGTATTCAGACATGTAAACCAAAAAAATAAGACTAAATGAAATCATATTTGAGAGACACTTCGAAGCTTTCAAAGAGAAGAATAAATAATCAAATGATTTTTCAGTCTCTAGTTAGATCGATCTTGTTTTACAACTGCTGAACCTGAAAGGAGGTTTAAGCAAATTAGTGCTGGAAACAGAACAAAATATTATGATAGCACTACAAACTTCTGCATCCACTCTCTGATCAGCTACCATGGCCCCATGATTGGTGTTTATTATCGCATTTGTCAGCGTTTCCATTATAAACACTCAAGTGTGGAAGGTTTATAACTCAGCTATAAAAATTCTCTCTAGGATGAAACTTGATAAGCGAAGTTTTAGTCCAACAACACTTTTCTTTTTTTCCTTTTGCAAACTTTGAAATAAATTAGTTTTTGAAGTCATGGAGATACTAAGCAGAAGTAATGGAAAAGTGGCTTTGATTTCTTTTTCAGATCAGTGATTCTTCTAAAAGAGAATTTCTACATGACCCTACCGGTTCTTTCAGTTAACTTGGACTTCTGTTTCTTGGTGGGATTTTTTTTTTTTCCATTAAAAATAGCTAAAATACTGAAGTCTAAATTTGACTGCTGTGCATGCTGAGTCCCTGTTTTCACAGGAATTTGTTGTTTTACTGGGTTTGAATGCTACTAATCTGTAACAATGACAGCCAAGCTTTTCCTAGTAATACAGGAGAATAGTTGCAGGGATGGATAGGTGTGCTGGCTATGCCCTTTTTGTAGTACAGTAAATTGTTGCTTTTTCTAGAAACTTGCTAAATATAATCAGTTCAGATTATCTGCTCTTCAAATCTGCTCCCAAAAAATGCTTGTTTTAGATTGTCAGATGAACATTCATCACAGCAATGTACCCAGAATAAAAGAACTGACAGAATAACAATATTCAAGTGTAATTGCCTAGAATTTTAGCTTTTTAAGAAGTGTAGCTCAGATATTATTTTAAAAATTGTTTCATCCAAATTTTGCTTTTCTTCTTTTCTATCCTAGTTTCAGTGGTTACCTTTTGTCTGTCTGCCACTAAAGTTTAAGCCTTTGAATTTTTTGCAGCTACTACTCACTCTGCTGATCACCAGCTACAGCCCAGTTCAGTGGTCCTTACATACCTGAAATTCCTATTTCTTAAAGAAGTCAAAATAGGGGAGTAATTCTGTTATCTTTACTTTTGTAGTACAGTTTTTCACAGTAATATATACTTATAAACACTGGAACATTTTCAAATTGTTGTGTGCATTACATTATCTTAGTGTGGCTTTTACTGCTCTCGAAGGCTTCTGTGCTACAACGGTGACTCAGACCATGTCCTCCCGTGCCGAGGGGTTTTGAATGGTTCCCACACAGAGTTGTTGCACCACAGAAGGACGGGTATTGTCACACACGGCTTTATTTTAAACAAGTAATCAAACACACTGAGATTCCAGACCTGTTTATGTTTTCGACATACTTCTGCCATAATTTCAAAAAGAGAGATAAAGAGTATCCTGTTGGTTTAACTGTCTCTCCTCTGAAAGCAGAAGAAAGATAATAAATGTCCCTGTGAGTTCCAGTTCCATCTTCTTCTCTTGTCCCAAGCCTTACAGGGGATCAAGGACAAATAGTACATTTTATGATTTTCTACACAGCAAAGAGGCAATCTATGAATGAAGAGTCTTCAACATAAACGCATGCACTGAGAGAAGAAGATAATATAGATGCTGATATTTCTTTTTATTTCTGGCATTGTTTACTTACTATGCAGTCTTGTACCTTGTTAATGATTCTAACTTTTGAAACTTACGGTTATCAGAGGGAAGAGTGGTGGGTATAGAAAAAAGGGTACAGGAATAGATATATCACAGCAACCATCATTACTGCTTGAACTTTTCATATTCATGTGGGATAGGTGTTGTCTCTTATCTTGCTGAAAGGTAGTTTAGCAAAGATTTTCAAAGCAACCAATGGTTTATGACTATTCATTATCTTGTGTGGCCAAGATGAGATATCATATAAAGATCCTGATGTCACTGCTGAAACAAAAGTTGTGACCTGAAGCCACAGCTGTTATTTTGGTGTTTGATGGTGAAATGGAGGTGTGCAGCTTCACTAGCCCTTTCCTCTTCAGCTGTGAGTAGTGATTACAGTGTTGCTGGGAAACTATATTACATTTTACAATGCCCTGGGTTTCCTACTCAAGCTTTTAGGGGCTTGGCAGGTCTGCTTCCATGTGGAAATGTGTGTAAAGCAGGCACTGGTCCTTGCTCCAAGAGCCCTGCAGTGAGAAGGTGCCATGCTGTCTCCAAGGGGTGTTTCTGGGTAAAGTGCCATCTGCACCCTAAAAAATATACCAAGAGACTAGAGAGATAAAGAAAATTTTCAATAAAAAGAAACTTCTTCAAGTGTAAGGGAAGACTCAGCAAAGCCTTGGCACCCTGCTCCAACCCTAGACCTGGTGGCTCTTTGAATTTGCCTTTTAACCCTCCACTGCTCTGCTCCACTCCCTCCTGGCAAACAGAAGGCCCTTATACTACAAAGAATGTCTCCTTTAGAACACATTTATTTGGGAAAAGAATGTAAAATCTGATAGAGCTAGATCCAGCCACAGCTCAGCAGATTTCATGTTGCAAGTGTGCTATATTTTCTATGAAAGCTGGCGCCAGCGATCACTTTCTGCCATTCAGTCCACTTTGTGTGGTTGTATATTTTCTTAATGAGGATCTGAAATCAGCCTCTTTCACTTAACTGACAGTCTGCCAGAATTATGCCATCTTTCCAAATGCAGAGATCATATGATCCATCTGTTGTCTGCAGCCATGCAGGGGAAATGTTTTCCAAAGAGAGATGTGGGTTGGCCCCAAAAGTATGTAATTATCCAAATGCTGAAGTGTTTCAGATGTTTCAAGGTGCACTTGGACCTGATCTTGGCCATTGAAGCTCCTATGAAGTCTTTTAGAATAATGTACATAACTAAGTCATTGAGTTGCCAGGAAATATTCGGAGTACAGGAGTAATTTTTAAGTTATTTTAAATAACTTCGAGCTGAATCAGATATTTAGGCCTCAGCAACATCATCTGGGGACATTTGTGAGTGCTTGCGATCTTAAGTAGTTCACATTTTTGTTGTTAATATTATCGTATATGATACAAAATATAAAGAGCATTAAGTGAATATGCAGAAAGATGTTTTAAGCTATTTTAACAATTATTTAATTATATGCTAGAACACAGCAGTAACTCTGCAACGTCACTGACTCTCATAACTCTGCAAACTACCAGATACAAAAGAAGTTGTAGGATGATGAATAATAGTAATGGGGAAAAAAAAAGGGCACAGATGATTGAGAGACTGTAAAATGAAGGGCTATCTCGGATATTTCTCTGCCTTACATGAAGGCGCGTGGAATTCATTTCGTATTACATCTGACTCAGTTTAAATTTTCTTTGCAGATATCTTGAATGTTGCCAAATATGATTAAACTGACAGTATAGGCTCTCATCAGGTGCCGCCTCCTTGACATACAGAACCCAAATTTTAATCATGAGCAAATGGAACTTTCTCTGAAGTACTGATAACTGTGCTCGAATACTAAACCAGTCCTTGGTAAGACGGACTTTAAGTCCTACAGCTGCAAACACCTTTACCAGCCCCAAGATATTACATTTGGAAACATGCACCTATTCATTGCTTTATTCTGTCAGCTGTACTTGGGTTGACAGGAGCATAAGTCAGTTCTCACTGTTATATATTTCAGACATACAGGAACAAAATGATTTCAGCATCCCCTCTCAGATCACAATTGCCATACCTATGGACTGAACCACATCATGCTGAGGAAGCCCTGTGATGTTAGTAGCATGGGGTTTGCCCTTGGAGACAAATTAGTTCTTCCAAAGCTATAATGAGAAGACACAACATTTCTCATATTTTAAAAATTTAAAATGTGCAGGCGTATCTCCTGAAATACATAAACCAAACCAAACAAAAAAACCCAAACAAACAAACAAAACAAAACCAAAACAAAACCAGATAAATTTCTCATTTCTCTTGTTTTTGAGAGTAGTAGAAACATGAATCTTTAGCGTACCATTGGCCAAATTATTTGAAGGATCCAATGCATAAGCCAAATATTTTACTGGAGAGTATTTTGGTGTATAAGACCTGTGGTTTTGGCCTTCAAGCTGAAAAGACATGCTAGATACCTGCGAAGGACACAGCAAAGGAAAAGTTCTTATGACATCTACTTCAATCCTGCTTCCCCCTACAAAACACAGTTCTTGTGAAGCTATGGGTCATTAGAAATATTTATTGTGAGGGTTTCTGAATCACTTCCATAAACACCAAATATCACCCCAAAGACACAGTGTGACCTCAGAGATGGAAAGAGAAGACTTTATGCCTAAAGTATTTTCTTTTGCTGAAAACATCCAGTGGCACATTTTCAAATGACAGAAAGTCTACACAGGGGTTGGTAATGATCGCCTTGCAGTGGCATGGTAGAAATGCAAATGACACCGTGGAGGTCTTTCAGTGAAAACCTAGGGAAAACACAAACCAGTATCTGCTGTGGTTCCTTTCCCCTCCATGTATAATGCTGCTACTGCCTGCATGGCGCTGCTCTCCTGCGTCTGTACTGCAAATGGGGTGATGCTTATCTGCATCATCTGTGGTGCCACAGCTGTTACTGAGGAGCTGCTAATCCATTCCCTTCAGTCTTGATGCCCTTACAGTAGCACCTGTTCCAGCATGGATTTCACATGCCGTTTTCAAATGCTCTTGAGAAAAGTTTGATGGCAACATTTTGTCATATAATAGTTCACTAACTTCTATGACTTAAGGAGCAGCAGAAATCCTTTTTCCCCCAGTGAACAGTTTGGGAGGGATATGTGTGAAGAAATACAATGCCTCCCATTCCCATAACCACAAGGAATGAAAAAGCATCTTCTACCTCTGTATAGCAGTGTAACTTGTTTCTGATATACGTTAGGTCTGTGGGAATATGAAGGGCTGTTTCTTGCAGTAATAGCTGAGTGACTGTATTGCCTTTTTTTCTCCTCTCTATATGTCTTTGGGTTGGCCCCTTACCCTTAATGTGAGCAATTATGAAGTGCTTCCTATCATACATCTGATTTAGCATTAAGAACTTAATTTCCCAACAGTGCATCTAATCTTTAAAGATGGTTATTTTTCTTCTTTTTTGGATGAAATTTCCTACCCACAGCGAATTCTGTGAGGAAATGGTAGGACTTAGACAGTTAACCTGCCAGCTACACTAACAAATCAGATAGTTTGACATCTAGACCAGACTATTAGTTCCTGCAACGAACTGACAACATGAAACCACAGATGGAAGGATTTGGTGTTGCAAAATTTTACCTGCCAAATTGGAGGCTATGTTGTCCTCTCGGAAGAAACAGCCCATTCTGGGATGCATCCTCAAGAAGGAGAATGTGGCAGCTGTTTCACTTTTTACAGAAACATGACACAGTGTTATAGGAAAGAAAATACAGAGAGTTATCTTAGTTGATTGAAATTAAGCCAAATGACAGTGTGCCATACCACAGCCACTCAATTACATACATTGAATGCAGATAAAGTTGTAGTTACCCATAATGGACTTTGGCCAAAAGACAACATCATGAATCTTTCCACAACACTAAAGGATTTTCACTGACCAAAACTTTAACATGTTGGCAGATAACAGCTAGGTTGAAGGCCATTTGGGGATAACAAAAATAGATCATAAATGTCACTGTAGATATCATATGGCTGTAAGCCACTGAAATATAATTGATCAAACCTCTATCTGTTTGGAAGGAATGATGACCATTTTACTGTCAAATAATCCAGATTCAGCAAAAATTCCTGCAGACATATGTCATTCAAATTACTCAAACCACTGATACAATGATTACAAAGAAGCAGTGCAGTAAGGTCTGTGAGGCTGCAGCTTGTTTTAATACTGGTTTCTTTTTTATTAAAATGGATGCTCTAAACACTATGCATTGTTGCTGAAGGTATAAAGTTCACTGTTTTGAATTAAAGCCCTTGCTATAATGCATTGCACATCCTCTACCTTTAAATTAATTACAGCATCTGCTGTTGCAAAGAGCTGCATTAGTCCTTTTGCAAAGTGTGAAAAACAAAGCCTAACATTAGATCAGACAACAGAAAATGTCATAAATTGCTCAAATATGAAGTAAGACATACATCTGAAGATATTTTAGAGTCAGGAGAGTGTTTTGGAAACAGGTCTCTGCTCTGACTTTGAAAATCTGGGCCGTATCTTACTGCTTAAGGTCCAGTCCATATATGTCCTGCTGAGCTCAAAGCATCCTTGCACTGACTAGATCAGCAACCACGTTTTTACTATACAGCAAAATGTGGATGTTTTGAAGACTGAAAATTAATTACAACCTTTTTGAAAAGGATTATTATTTTAATAATGGAAAATTCCACAAGTTCAGCTAAATATTAGAGATCAGTGACTGATGCTTTACTCCAAAGGCAGCCTTTCTTACATGTCTCTTATACTCTTAGGCTGGACCCATTATAATTTTTATTTTATTTAAAGTTTAATTGACCCTTTTTAAGACTTGATCCTAAGCCCACTGAAACAGTCTCCTTGACATCAAAGGATTTTGGACCAAGTCCTTAATGAATGTAAGCACAAATGTTCTAAAAGGAGAAACAAATATTTCTCTGCTTCTGACATGAACTATTTTTAGTGCTGCAAGGTCAGATAGTAGATTTTGGCATGAGAATGTTTGATATAGATACTTTTCAAGGCAGAAGCAGAACAGTATTTTGCATAAATACAAGTACAGATGCTTGTTTGGAGGTCAGAGTTCATAAATAGTCAAGTATTTACACAGATACGTGAACGGTGAATGTGGTAATTTACTTTAACATATTAATAAACTACTACCTCTCTGTAAAATTGCCTTTGGAATTTGGTAACCAAGATTTGTGCTCTAGATCAGGTGCATTGTTGACCTGCTGTATGATCTTTGGTCAGAAAATAAAGCCAGGATGTGGATCTACGGACAGATCAGTGCTTTGTCAGCAAGGTAACTGAACCATAATCCTATATTCTGGGAGAAGGAAAATGAGATTGGGGCTGTAAAATGAGGAGTAATAATGGATAGCAGATCTTTAGGCATCATAGCTGATAGCCCATACCACAAAACAATTATAATCTCCACAAGTAGAAAGGAGCGTGTAAACTTTGATCCATGCTGACTGCCTTTTCTGAAAGGAAATACAACCTGGCAGAGAAGGAAATAAACCCCTGCTCCCTCAAAATTTCTTCTAGCACTAGGTAGGTGTCCTTAGAAGTAAGGTAATTGAAGGAAGAATGGGATGGGTGTTCATTTCTGTGAACCTTTCCCCTCCAGTCTTACCTCCTCTGCATGGCTACAGTCAGCCCCAGTGTGGTCTAGGGCCAGGAGGAGAAGATGGATGGGTTCCAACTGGTAGACCAGGCATTCAATCAGCCTACTATTCAAAAAAAACCCAACACTTCCTTTGCCCAGAAAAGCAGATGTGTATGTTGGGATGACTTCCATGCTCTTTCCCTCACACCAGAATTTGCTGCCCGCTTCAGATGTAAAAGACAGCCTATTATTCTGTCTATGGAACTTCTATGTTCATTATGAGTTATGGTTGCTTCTCACATGACCTCTTTTTCATTTTCGTCTGTGAGATTCCAGGAGCACCTGAAAGCCTAAAGGAGACCACATATAGTAGGAAGCACAGGGGGGATCTTTCCCAGAGTTGCAGACATGGCTAACAGGAAAAAAAGCCCACTTCCATGCTGAAATTCTGGCTCTATGGCTCTGATTCTAATTGCTTGAGCTGTAGGGAATTTGACTTCACCAATAAGAAGAAGGCTTTATAGAATGCTTTATCCATCATCCATGCTGGGGGTGCACCCTCCCCTGTCTTGGAAGAAAAAAGCAGAATTTGTGGCTAAAAGGGCCTGAAGTTTAATGGAGTTTCCACGGGCCAAGTGTACTGAGAGATTGAACATATAGATTTGAGTAATATGTGGGAGCAGGAAGAATACAAGAAAAAAATATATTTATATAGTTCAGGAAACATGGAAGAGATGGGAAACAAAAAAAAATCAAAGGAGCTGAAATAGCCAATCAGCTCCATTATTAATAAAAATAACTATTATCCCCTGGAGTGCAGATAAGGTTGTTTTACTAAGCGGTCTTTTCAGATTTAGATGTGAAACTGCATAAACAAGAACCAGAGCCATAATCAGGGGCAGAGCTCCACCACAGCATTAGATATGTTGATCATATGATATGTGATGCGAAGGACTGGTCTTGTCTAGGATACGTAAGAGGATAACACTCAGGCTTCCACCAATGCACTTAGGATCTGCTTAAACAGCCTCATCCACTGCCGTGAATTATTTCTGGAGCTGAATAAAAGATTTGACATAAAAACACGTGTTGTAAATAATTTCACATCTTAATTTATTGGGAGACCTGTCTCCTATGCGGGATTGCTAGTTTGCCAATAGGATATAGGTATTTCTCGGCCTTGCACGGAATCGAGAGCTGGGAAGAGAGGATGGATGCAGGAGATGCCGAAGGCCGGTGCGCGGGGGGCGCAGCGCTCCCTGCCGCCGGCCCAGAGGAGGGAAGGATGTGCCACGGTACCGGCCGCGCACTGGGGACACTGGGAGCACCGGGAACAACGCTGTCACATCCTTTCGTGGCAGCAAGCTGCTAGGACTTTTACATGAACGACCACATGACAACGACCTTAAAAATTAAATAAAAATCACTGTAGCAATTTTGACGATGAAACTAGCTCATTAGAGGAACTCCGCGTTATCCATCTGTTTTCCAGAGTTTCCGAGCGAAGCGAGTGTTAAAGCGCCAGCAGCTAGAACCACGCCGGTGGGAAGTGTCCGTATGTCCGCGGGATATCCGTGTGCCGGACCTGTCCCCAGGACCCAGAACGGCGGCCCCCCGGATGGGCAGCGGCTCTGCAGCCCCATGGGGCCATGTCAGCGAGAAAAAGCACTCGGGGCTTGCTGAAACACGAGCGAACAGACCCGGGAGCGTGCGGGCAGCACCTCACGTCCCCGAAANCGGCGGAGCCGAGCCACACCGCGCCCACCCACGCCGGGCATAGGTAAGGAGGACGAATGACAGGAGATTCTTGTCAGCTTTTCCGCGTCCTTGGTCGTATGAGCTGCCGCGGCGATAGGAAGAAAAAAAGAGGTGAAAGAAGACGAGAAACGGGTCCCGCTCTTATACCCTTTGTATATTCGTTCTGTTCGTTTGCTGTTGCTGAGCAGAAATTCGTACCGGGGCACAGTGAGAATTCTCTGCCTGTTTCCCAGTGTGCTTTCTACACGGAGCAAATTGCAGCATAAACACCAGTGGAGAAAGTTGCTAGGTGCTCTCTCGTCCCTTTTGAAGGGATATGGTCCCGACCAGGCTTTCACCTAGAATCCAAAGGAATTTAAATACCTGGCCACAGAAACTAGCAGGGAAACTTCAATTGATTTCAGTAGTCTTTGCTACATAAAGATAAAACCTCTGAGGAAACATCCGACTGAAGACTTCGACATCAAAAACACGCAGGCAGACTGTCTCTAGGTGTGCATGCATGCAACACATTGCTCAATATTCCAAGGAATCACCAGCAGCAAGAGTTTTACCACAGCAAACAGCCTTCGTGAGCTAAATTACATGTGTATATGCTTGTTGTTTGGGGAATACAGAACGGTCTTATTGCAATCCAGCTGCAATTTGTGTGTATGCACAATGTGTATAACACATTGATGATGGGCAACATTGTAGTTGCAACCAGCAGATCTTGAGCACGTTAGTTTTTAAACTTCTGCAGCGATTTATAAACAGGCAGACAAAATCAGATTTCATTCATTCTTAGAAATCAAGGAAAGAACCATGCTTTTGACCTACTCCTCCCAAAAGCTGTGATGTTTCTGCCTGGCTAAGGCAGATACTGCTCATCCCACCCTGTGAGTGTCTCAGCAGTTAATGGGTGCCTACAGAAGGGATAGAATAAAGTTGAGGAGATCCTTTACAGCTATTTCCCTGTGATCAACCATGACCACAATGATCATCACAGACCAACTTACTCCTAATTTCTTCCTCCCAGGAGTTTGTCATTTGTCATTTATTTAGCTCTGTGTTCACAGCCGTACCTGCAAATCTATATGGTTGCTTTACCAGCGTTATACCTTACTGAACAGGTGACAAAATACTGGAGTGCTCTGGATCCTGCCAGTGTTCCATGTAAGAGTTCATTCCACAACACGTATTTTCCTGAGCTGAGGCCCAGGGAAGCTTGCAGGAATTGACCTGGAAGTATCTCTAGGAAGGTCCTGGATCTGTCTGCAGTTTTGCTTGCTACCACCAAAAAGTGAAACACGGTTGAAATTCTGCCCAAGGAGCCAGGAGAGTTCTTACCCAAGCCATGCCTATGCATAGAGGAAAACAGGACACTATATCCTTTATCCCATGCTCTAAAGTGGTCTGCAGAACTAGCTTAGTGGCTTACTGGAGGTTCAAAACAGATGGTTTAACACTGCATAACTAAAATACAATTATTATTTTAATGTGAAACACAAAGGGTCCACCTCAATCCCAGCCAGAACTGTAGATTTCAACATAAACCAGAATTTAATTGATTTTTTTTTTTTAATCTCTGCATAGACTTCGCTCACCTTTCCTCCTGACACATAAATGTGTTCACACTACAAAAGATCAAAAGTACATGCATGGACTCACAAAAACATCCTCACATATAAACACATCAGTATGTCTTTCTCTCTCATACAGATCCCCAGACACAACTCTCTGACACATTCACCCTTCTCCCAGCACAGCTCCACACACCCCAGCACTAGGCCAGGTTGCTGCCTGCCAGCAGGCCTGGGGGATCCAGGCAGGCTCCCACAGCCAGCCCAGCGCAGGTCCCCTGGGACAGATCGTTGCCACCACAGCTCGTCTGGCCCCTGCGCTCTGATGGGGGTCTTGACAGTAACATCATGGGCTTAGCTGCCTTAGCTCCTTAGCCCATAACTTGTGAGTCAGAGATAAAACAAAAGCCAAAATGAAGATGATGGGGGAGCGGGAGTGCAGTCCTGGTTCATATAGCAGTGTGCAGGTCACAGGCAGTACCACATGAGTCCTGCTAAACACTGCTGGTTGCTTTTGCTGCAGTTTACATAACGAGTAGCTGAGACTAAGCCCAGCCATCTACTATGGTCTACTAGTCCTCTGTCCTCGACTCCCTCCCTGCATTTCTCCGTGTTTTCTATTTTCACAAACCATGTAATACTACTTCTCCACCTGTCCTTTACTCCTCCATACACCCTGTTCTACACACCCTATCCTGCTCCATGACAAGCAGGTGATGTCGTTCATCCCATTCAAAGTTCAGGTGACCCAGAAAAGTTGTGCTTCCTGCCAAATCAGCTCAGGAGGTGATGCCCCTGCCTCCTTTCAGGTGGCATCATGTTCCCAGCAAGGTAATAGCTATCCAGGTTTGGGTTTGCTCCTTGGAGAAGGAAGGAAGGAAGGAAGGAAGGAAGGAAGGAAGGAAGGAAGGAAGGCCACTAGAGCCACCTACAGGTGCTCATCACTACTGTTTCCCACGTTTCTTCTGTAGTGACACTGCTCAGCACCCCAGAGGATCAGTGAGGCTCTGGATACAGACAAAATTATTGGTGAGAGGGAGGTGAAAGGAGAGCCAGCTCTTCTTACCTTGGGATCAGCAGCTGCTACCAACACAAGGGAACCCCTGAAGCTCTCCGGACAAGCTGTGGTGTTAAGCTGAGTGAAGAGGCCTGGGGTCTCAGAAGACACAGCAGGGACAAGCCGAAAGCCCGGAAAGCTGTGCAGGCTCACTGTGGGTCTGTGTGCCGGCGTGCCTTCTCTTGCTGGCTAACGCGGTCCTTGTTTCCTCCCCGGTCCCGTTTCCCAAAAGAGAAGGTTTAGGGCGGATTGCGATGTGCTCGCACCTCGGGATGGAAGACCCGAGAAGGAGAGCTCGCCGAGAGGGGCAGCGAACGAAGAAGCATCGGGACAGCTCCGACGGCGGCGGGCGCCCGCCGGGCACTGTGGCGGGGCCGGGGCCAGCGGCCATGGCCGGCCGGCTGCCCCTCGGCGGCGGCCGCGCAGGGTCCTGGCCCCTGGCAGCTCCCGGGATGAGACGCCTCCGCCCAGAGGAAAGGGAGTCGGACCCCAGGCAGAGGGAAGAGAGGACTCTTTTCCCTGGAGAAGATGACAGAGCTCTTCCAGAAGCCTTGTCTTATTTCATGCCTGGGATTTATCGCTCCTCTGCTATTCCGTTCGCCCTGGTCCGCCCTCACACCTCAAACAAGCCGTCGACCCACTGAGTTGCCGGCGCTGCCCGCTCCGCCCCGCACCCGTCGGTGCCCGTCCAGGCGGTGGCTGCCAGTCGGGCAGCGGAGGAGCGCGGTCCCCACGCAGGGAGCAGAGAGAGCTTCGCCCCGCTTACTGATGGATGGCAATTTCTAGCTTTCCCTCCCCGGCGCTCCCCGTTTGAGTCTGAGCTGTTGTTAAAAAGACACACCACCTGCTCTGTGCTGCCAGCGAGCGGGGAAGGAGGCACAAAGGCGGGGGATGGGAAGAAATAGCTTTGGCTGCAAACATAGAAGAGAAATTAAAATAAATAATCTCTTTTCCCAGGAAGTGCCGGACTCGGCCGCCTTGTGGGAGGACGGACTGAAGTGAGTGGTCAGTACACACAGAGTGTGGGCAAAGAGGGTCTGTACACCCTTCCGTCTCCCGGTGTGCCAGGTGGGAGAAGCGGATCCCGCCGTATTTCTCTCAAGACGAGCTCAAGGACTGGTGCTTATGCACGCACGAAGCCAATGCTTGGTTTTCCCGCTGCTTCCACCTCTGAAGACGGCTCTCTCCGAGCGCGGTCCTCCAGCCTGAGAGGACGAGGCTGTGCCGCCACCCCTCCCCAGCCCAGAAATGTGCGACTCCCTCGGCAAGCCAGACCCCGGGGGCGCTCAGTGATTGGGAGCGCGGCGCGCGCTAAAGCGGGTCAAAATTAGGATGTGCCTGGATGCTGCCCCGCGGGTAATTTCCCTTTCCTTCTTTTCGCTGCAAGCCGTGCCCGCTGGGGCGAGAAAAGCCCGAGAGGTGCGGTTGCCCACAGCGCAGGCACTAAGCGGCCCGCCGACCCCTCCGCAGCAGCGCACGGGGTGCTGGGCACCCCTATAACCTCCCGGCCCGGCCCCTCAGCACCACTCAAAAGCCGAGCGCGAACCGAAGGAGTTTGAGAGAGAAATCACGGAGAGGGAAACCGAGAAAGAGGCTGGGGTAAGGATGGATGTGTGTGCGTGTGGGGGGAAGCCAGATCACTTGTGAATGGCTTGAAAAAAATAATTGGGGGAGGGCATGGAGGGGGGGAAGCGGAAACTTTCCTATAAAACTCAGCAAAAGTCCCTCCTCTCCACGTCAGGCCAATGACACTGCTGCCCCCAAACTTTCCGCCAGCAGGAGCTATAAGAACCTCCAAGTCTTCAACTTTCTCCCAATCCCAGACACCTCGAAGGGGCTCCAAGGAGGGATCGGGAGGGATATTTTTTTTTTGTTGGCCTTTTTATTTTTTTCGTCTTGGATCCTGATGCCATCCCCCCTCCCCCCAAAGTGAGGTCCTCCCTCCTTCCTTCCCTCCTCCTTCTCCTCGCAGGCCAGCGAAGCAGCCGATCAAGGGGGAGCTGGCGGGTTAGGTGCCCCCCTCTTCTCCCTGCCCTCCCCCCCCTCCCGGCCCGCTTCTCGCGTCTCCCCCCAGAGATGATGCAGCAGGACGAGTCAAACTCGCCAGTCTCCCCCGCCGACGACAGCTTGAGCAACAGCGAAGAGGAGCCGGACCGGCAGCAGCTGCCCAACAACAAGAGAGGGGGG